>OZ024930.1:49852874-50452874 GCA_964017235.1 Sabellastarte sp. h YS-2021
TACTTTAGTTAATAAATAGATCAATCAATAATGTTTACAGCTTCATAACTTTTAGTTTTACAGTTAATGCTGCCATCTTAAATTGAATTGTCTTGGTTTTGATACTAAATGTCTTTGGCTACATTTTCTTTCTTCAGAGTTATTTCTCCTGCACCTTTACATAACTTACACTGTTTGGAAAGACTATTTTTCTCCTCTATATCTCCTAGTGATCCAATTCTTTTTCTCCAGGCTGTGGGATGGGGGCATCTCTGATGCTATATTATACCTTTAGGTAGTGCTTTCAGTTTATACAAAGGGGCCACGTTGGCAGAGTGGTAACACTCTTGCCTCCCACCTCTGAGGCTGGGGTTCGGTTCACGGCTCTACCTCAAGTGGCAAAGCTGGTACTTGCTTGCCGTTGGGCGGCAGTTTACAGAACAGAACCTTGACCAACTGTATGGACTGGTTACCTCTGTCCTTCTAACTACCCGTCGTGATATGACCTGTACAGTGTTGAAAGCGACATAAAACCCCAAATAAATAAATAAATCAGTTTATATAAATTAGATAACTTGTGCCTTATATTTTTAGGACAGTAATGCAACCGGGACAATAGTGATGGGAGATAAATCTGACACAACTTCATCTGTTCTGGCACAAAAATTAGGTAGTACTTTTATTGATGTATGTTTCAGCGATGAGATCGAATGCATAAGGTATTTGTATTTGGAGTACTTAAATACTTTTTTCATAGTATTTGAATGTATTTCAAATACACTGGGGGGAAAAGTATTTGTGCTTAAATACATTGCCAAAGAATTTGAAATTTCAAATACGTTTAAATATATCATTTAGCTGTCATTTCTATTCTTGAAATACTGTTTCTCAAAAATTTACATTAATACTTCTGTACAAAAAATTATTTTTATTAAATATTTATTTCAATTAATTGGTAGTATAATCAGCTAATTCAATAGTTAAGCGACCCGCAAGGGATGCTTGTTTGTGTTAGGGGAGAGGGGAGAGAGAGTGAGTCCGTTGGCTCTGCCGCCTCCCGGATTTTCTGTTGCTTATAGCCCGGCAATCACTGGGCGGATTCTCTTCAAATTTAGCATGTGTATGCAGTAGCCCTGGAAAATTTTTTGAATATGGTGTCATGACATTTCAACCGATCAGAAAAGTCCCATGACGAAAAACATGTTTTTCAAAGGGGTGTGCTTGTTCGGATGATACCTTAAAAAGCGCTTCACATATTCACATGAAATTGGGCCAGTAGGTTTGTTGTATAAATGTCTGGAAATCATTTACTTTTGGAAGTGATCCAATACAAAATGGCCGACTTATTAACGATTAACTAAATGCCACGATTTTTCTTAATGCGGAAAATGAAAAATCTTTAATATCTCAGAAACGGTGTGAAATAGAGAGATTTCGACGAAATTTTTGCCCCACAGTGTATCAAGAGAATGTACCAGCATCTTTTCCCAAAAATAGTTTTCCAACCATTTTTTGCGGCCATCTTAAATTTTTGCAAAAAACGCAAAAATGCAGCTATCTCAGAAACAGTGCGAGATAGAGCAATTTTGACAAAATTTTTGACCCACAGGGTACCTTCAGAGTCTACTGGTGACTTTTCCCAAAAATCGTTTTCCCTCAAGTCAGTAAGTATGATGTTAACCTGAGTTATACATTTATTATTTGGACTATATTTTTCCATTTTCAAAGATAAGTATAAATAAAGGTAAATGGGGTGGATCATGATGGCCATAGGGGTATTGGGAGGCTATCTTGTTAAAAAAGATTCTTATTTTCACTATATATTTTCAGTAATATTCCTATTTTATTCCTATTTTTTGGCTCCTGAAATTCCTATTTTTCTATTTTCTGAGACCCACTTTTAACTTGACGCACTGCAACCTTCTAAAGGTCAAATTTCAGGCATTACTTCTAGCACAAACTGAAAAGTTGGTTATCTGGAAGATCATTAGAGATAGAGTGAGTTCGAGCAATTTTTGGGTTTTTGGGTACCATAGACCCTGGAAATTATCTCTATGAGAAATTTTTAAATATTCGAATTACAGCCATCCTCTTAAAAGTTTGGCAAAAATCGAAAATATTGATTATCTCCAAAACTGTTACAGGTAGAGCAGTTTTGAGAAAATGTTGGACCCTTCGGGTACTATAGACCCTAGAAATAATGCCACTGAAAAATTTTTTATTTTTGCAAAATTTTGACCGCCATCTTGAATGTAGCTGGAAATGGAAAATGTCTATTATCTCAAAGACCATTAGAGATAGAGTAATTTTAAGCAAATTTTGGACATTATAAAATGCCTATGAAATATTTTTTATTTTCCAAATTCTGGCTGCCATCTTGAATTTTGCCGGAAATAGAAAATATTGAGTATCTCAACAACCATTATAGATAGAGCAATTTCAAACAAATTTTGGACCCTTTGCTTACTGTAAACCCTGGATATAATGTCTGAAAGATTTTTTTATGTTCCGAATTCTGACCACCATCTGGAATTTTATTGTAAATGGAAACTGTCGATTATCTGAAAAACTGTTTGAGAGCAATTTCGAGCAAATTTTGGACCCTGTAGTTACTATAGACCCTGGATATAATACCTGTGAAATTTTTTCTGACTGCCATTTTGAATTTTTCCTGTGTGGGGATGCACTGCATCAACTTAACACTGCATCAACTTAACACAATTCTAGTTGCTTCTAGAACTTCAAATGTGAAAAGAACCCTGTAGGAAATCATGTCCTGTGAATCTTGTGTCAAATTTGATCTTTGACTCCTGCTTAAAGGTTGAGATGGTCATCATATTGAAAAGGCCTTTTATCTCCTTTAATATTGCTCCTTGGCCCTTGAACCCTCTTTTGTGGTCAGACTACCAGAAGTTATGCTTAAATTCCAAGGCAGTTGTCTTGTTGCATATGAAAGGAAATCTCCACAGGAAAGAAGGCTGATAGACCAATTTTTGAAGGCCAGCGATGATCTTGAAGAAAGACGTCAAAGGTCAAATTTCTGCATGCCTATCGGCGACATATATGTGTGTTCTGTATATCAGCGATAGGATTTTCCGACCCTCTGTGTGTGAGTACCAGGCCCAAATGTGGATACAGCATATTTGAACTTTAGAAGGGCGCTATCGATCTTCTAGGTCTTATCCATATAATATACCCACATATCAAATTTGGAAGGTCTATCTAAAATATTTTTCAAGTTATCATGTATGAAAGGAAATCTCTGTGGAGGCAGTAACGGCATGACCATGCTAAAACCTAAGTATCCCTGACTTTCATCCAGGGACACAATTAATAGAAGAAAGATAAATGCCATTTTGGCTTAGTATTTAAGAATTCACAGTCAAGCATTTAAATACTTACATTGTTATATCTACAGTGCAAATGATACACACCATATTTATCCATATAAATCCCTCAGGGGGCTTTTTAACAAGGTGGGGATACTATTACAGATAAAACAACTAAAGTGTCCAGTGGCAATGAGCGATAGATACTTTATAACCTGCCTCTCGATTGTCAACACATACAACTGTGGGAAAACTTAAAATATTAGAAGCTAACCTTAAATAAAGTTTTATTTTGTGTTTTTGTAGATTTCAAGGAGGTTAGTTTTAATGAATTTCACTTCCTGATTGCAGTTATTCAATTACGGATGTACTAAAGTGCATCTTTTTTCAGAATCCCAGAATCACAAAAATTGAGGGGGGATGTTGTTTACTATGGAGAGAACATTTATATGGCTAAATTTGATAATTCCATCTTTGCATTTTCTGCTTCTTTAATGATATTACATTTATGCTTTTGGGATGCTTCATTTTTTGTTATCAAAAACATGGTTGTAGTTGTCTTTTATTATCTTTCTTTCTGTGTGCTAATAGAAGACCAATAGCATTAAGTAATAAAGTTACACTTAAAAGAAACAGGTTAGTTTATAGATACATTACTTTAATAGTCGTACCCCAGGATATGGGTAGTCATTTTTCATGAGATCATTTTGTCATTGTGTTTCTTGCCTGTTTGTATTTTGTTGCCCAAGTATTAAAAAAACAAAAAGAAAAAAAAAGTTTACCACACAACGTTAAGGGCTGTTGGGATATTGTTTTCACCCATGCCGTCTGGATGGGTGGTTGGTCCGGCGGGCGGCGGAAAGAGTTTGGACTGTATCTCAAATCATAATGTGTAGGAAGTTGATACTTGGTATGGACATTGGTTTGGGTAGTAGGTGTGCACTATCATGGCGTGACCTTGATTTGATCTTGGACCTTGCCTTAATGACCTTGAGTTTGAAAATCTTGTCTGGGCCTATATATCGTAAGGTGTAGGAAGTTTATCCTTGGTAGGGACATTGATTAAGGGGTGTATGTGTGCATTGTCATGGTATGAACTTGATTTAACCTTTGACCTTACTGTAGGGATCTTGACCTTTAAAATCTTGTCTGGGGCTATATCTCAGGAACTGTAAGGTGTAGGAAGTTGATACTTGGTATAGACATTGGTTAGGGGGTATAGGTGTGCAACATTATGGTGTGACCTTGAGTTGACCTTTGACATTGCTGTTGTGACCTTGACCCTTGAAATCTTGTCTGAGCTATATCTTGAAAACTGTAAGGCGTAGGAAGTTGATACTTGGTAGGGACATTGATTGGGGGTGTAGGTGTGCAACATCATGGTGTGACCTTTAACCATGGCTCTGCATATTTGAGACATATTTCTCTTATTACACAGATATGTGGATTACTACAGCTGATTATGAAATGTACTTTTACTTAATTCTGCCATTTCTATTGACAGCTATACTTCAATTAATCAATATTACAGATTTATAATTTTTAGATTACTGATTAATGCCATCATCTTACTATTGAATTGTCATTTTAATACTTTATCTTCACATAAATTTTTCTCTCTTAACATTTTTTTCACTACTTAAACATTATTTGGACCTTTACAAAGCTGACACTGTCTACACTAAAAGTCTCCTGATTAACGCTCGACGATAGGAGAGGGTTATTGTAATCAGTTTGTTTCTGTCTGTCTTTCTGTCTGTCTGTCTGTGCACCGTTTTGCCCTTATAGCTCAAAAACTATCTGCCACTGTGGCCTAGCGGGTAACACACTTGTCTAGGAACTCAGAGGACGTGGGTTCAATCCCAGGTACAGGCAGATACATAGTGGCTCGGATGACCACTTAAAATGGCGGTCCTCTGTCATTGGGTTCTATCCCCAGTGGCAGGTTAAAGAACCTCAAGGATGTTGATAAATGGTCATCCTTGAGCCTCTATCTTCCAGTTAGGGGAATGTCAGTTACTTGTGAGTTGGGGCTGTACCTGTACAGTCGGATTGGTTAAATAGCGCATTGAGCCCTGTAGTATATGGAGATATTGCGCTGAGTATAAATACATAACATAACATAACTATGACATCAATCTCTCTCAAATTTGGTGGACAGGTATTTCATGGCGTACAGACGAATTCTTCCCAATTTGGTGTAATTTGTTTAAAAATTAAAGTCAGGAGAGAGTTATGTCCACCCTCCTGGGGTGGATATATTATTTTTGCTTTTTCTGCCGTCCGGCGTCCGATGTCCGGCGTCACGCATGGTTTCCGCTCATTTAAAGGAAAAGTATTAGAGCTATTGTCACCAAATTTGGTATGCAGGCTTATTGGGTCAGTAGCTTGCTTGGGATTGCTTTTGGCTGTTGTACCTCTTTTGCTTACCGAGTAATACTTAAGTACAGCTATTTTCAGTACCCATTGGTTTCCATGCATTTAAGCCAAAATAATTAAAGATATTTTACTACAATTTTGTTATGTCCATAGCTCGCTTGGTATTGCATTTGGGACTGATAGCTTTGTCAGTACATGAGTAATAGCCATTTAGGTACTTCATTGTGTATTTTCAGTATTACTTTTGAGTAATTTGCTAATATCTCAGAAACCGTAAGAGATAGAGCGATTTCGACAGAATTTTTGACCCACAGGTAGTAGAAAAGTATTCTATACAAAATTTTAAAAAATTTCAATTTTCGCCACTTTTGGCGGCCATCTTGAATTTTTGCGAAAAACGAAAAAATCTTAATATCTCAGAAACCGTAAGAGATAGAGCGATTTGGACAGAATTTTTGACTCACAGGGTAGTAGAAAAGTATTCTGTACAACATAAAAAAATTTCAATTTTCGCCACTTTTGGCGGCCATCTTGAATTTTTGCGAAAAACGAAAAAATCTGAATATCTCAGAAACCGTAAGAGATAGAGCGATTTGGACAGAAGTTTTGACCCATAGGGTAGTAGGAAAGTATTCTATACAAAATTGAAAAATTTCAATTTTCGCCACTTTTGGCGGCCATCTTGAATTTTTGCGGAAAAACATAAAAATGTTAATATCTCGGAAACCGTAAGAGATAGAGCCATTTTGACAGAAATTTTGACTTGCATGGTAGTGGTAGAGTATTCTATGTGCAATTGAAAAGTTTCAATTTTCGCCACTTTTGGCGGCCATCTTGAATTTTTGCGAAAAACAAAAAATATTAGTATCTCAGAAACCGTAAGAGATAGAGCGATTTCGACAGAATTTTTGACCCATAGGGTAGTAGCAAAGTATTTTATACAAAATTGAAAAATTTCAATTTTCGCCACTTTTGGCGGCCATCTTGAATTTTTGCGGAAAAACAAAAAATGTTAATATCTTGGAAACTGTAAGAGATAGAGCGATTTCGACAGAATTTTTGACCCGTAGGGTTGTAGCAGAGTATTCTATGTGAAATTGAAAAAATTCAATTTTCGCCACTTTTGGCGGCCATCTTGAATTTTTGCGAAAAACAAAAAATATTAATATCTCAGAAACCGTAAGAGATAGAGCGATTTCGACAGAATTTTGACCCGTAGGGTAGTAGCAGAGTATTCTATACAAAATTGAAAAATTTCAATTTTCGCCACTTTTAGCGACCATCTTGAATTTTTGCGAAAAACTAAAAAATGTTAATATCTCAGAAACCGTAAGAGATAGAGCGATTTGGACACAATTTTTGACTCACAGGGTAGTAGAAGAGTATTCTGTACAAAATTGAAAATTTTCAATTTTCGCCACTTTTGGCGGCCATCTTGAATTTTTGCGAAAAACAAAAAAATCTTAATATCTCAGAAACCGTAAGAGATAGAGCGATTTGGACAGAATTTTTGACTCACAGGGTAGTAGAAAAGTATTCTGTACAACATAAAAAAATTTCAATTTTCGCCACTTTTGGCGGCCATCTTGAATTTTTGCGAAAAACGAAAAAATCTGAATATCTCAGAAACCGTAAGAGATAGAGCGATTTGGACAGAAGTTTTGACCCATAGGGTAGTAGGAAAGTATTCTATACAAAATTGAAAAATTTCAATTTTCGCCACTTTTGGCGGCCATCTTGAATTTTTGCGGAAAAACATAAAAATGTTAATATCTCGGAAACCGTAAGAGATAGAGCCATTTTGACAGAAATTTTGACTTGCATGGTAGTGGTAGAGTATTCTATGTGCAATTGAAAAATTTCAATTTTCGCCACTTTTGGCGGCCATCTTGAATTTTTGCGAAAAACAAAAAATATTAGTATCTCAGAAACCGTAAGAGATAGAGCGATTTCGACAGAATTTTTGACCCATAGGGTAGTAGCAAAGTATTTTATACAAAATTGAAAAATTTCAATTTTCGCCACTTTTGGCGGCCATCTTGAATTTTTGCGGAAAAACAAAAAATGTTAATATCTTGGAAACTGTAAGAGATAGAGCGATTTCGACAGAATTTTTGACCCGTAGGGTTGTAGCAGAGTATTCTATGTGAAATTGAAAAAATTCAATTTTCGCCACTTTTGGCGGCCATCTTGAATTTTTGCGAAAAACAAAAAATATTAATATCTCAGAAACCGTAAGAGATAGAGCGATTTGGACACAATTTTTGACTCACAGGGTAGTAGAAGAGTATTCTGTACAAAATTGAAAATTTTCAATTTTCGCCACTTTTGGCGGCCATCTTGAATTTTTGCGAAAAACAAAAAATCTTAATATCTCACAAACCGTAAGAGATAGAGCGATTTGGTCAGAATTTTTGACTCACAGGGTAGTAGAAAAGTATTCTGTACAAAATTAAAAAATTTCAATTTTCGCCACTTTTGGCGGCCATCTTGAATTTTTGCGAAAAACGAAAAAATCTGAATATCTCGGACACCGTAAGAGATAGAGCGATTTGGACAGAATTTTTGACCCATAGGGTAGTAGGAAAGTATTCTATACAATTTTCGCCACTTTTGGCGGCCGTCTTGAATTTTTGCGGAAAAACAAAAAAATGTTAATATCTCGGAAACCGTAACAGATAGAGCCATTTTGACAGAAATTTTGACTCGCATGGTAGTGGTAGGGTATTCTATGTGCAATTGAAAAATTTCAATTTTCGCCACTTTTGGCGGCCATCTTGAATTTTTGCGGAAAAACAAAAAAATGTTAATATCTCGGAAACCGTAACAGATAGAGCCATTTTGACAGAAATTTTGACTCGCATGGTAGTGGTAGGGTATTCTATGTGCAATTGAAAAATTTCAATTTTCGCCACTTTTGGCGGCCATCTTGAATTTTTGCGGAAAAACAAAAAATGTTAATATCTCGGAAACCGTAAGAGACAGAATTTTTGACCCGCAGGGTTGTAGCAGAGTATTCTATGTGAAATTGAAAAAATTCAATTTTCGCCACTTTTGGCGGCCATCTTGAATTTTTGCGAAAAACAAAAAATCTTAACATCTCACAAACCGTAAGAGATAGAGCGATTTGGACAGAATTTTTGACCCGTAGGGTAGTAGGAAAGTATTCTATACAAAATTGAAAAATTTCAATTTTCGCCACTTTTGGCGGCCATCTTGAATTTTGCGGAAAAACAAAAAATGTTAATATCTTGGAAACCGTAAGAGATAGAGCAATTTCGACAGAATTTTTGACCCGTAGGGTTGTAGCAGAGTATTCTATGTGAAATTGAAAAAATTCAATTTTCGCCACTTTTGGCGGCCATCTTGAATTTTTGCGAAAAACCAAAAATATTAATATCTCGGAAACCGTAAGAGATAGAGCGATTTGGACAGAATTTTTGACCCATAGGGTAGTAGCAAAGTATTCTATACAAAATTGAAAAATTTTAATTTTCACCACTTTTGGCGGCCATCTTGAATTTTTGCGAAAAACGAAAAAATCTTAATATCTCAGAAACTGTAAGAGATAGAGTGATTTGGACAGAATTTTTGACCTGTAGGGTAGTAGGAAAGTATTCTATACAAAATTGAAAAATTTCAATTTTCGCCACTTTTGGCGGCCATCTTGAATTTTTGCAGAAAAAAAAAAAATGTTAATATCTCGGAAACCGTAAGAGATAGAGCTATTTCCACAGAAATTTTGACTCGCATGGTAGTGGTAGAGTATTCTATGTGCAATTGAAAAATTTCAATTTTCGCCACTTTTGCGGCCATCTTGAATTTTTGCGGAAAAACAAAAAATGTTAATATCTCGGAAACCGTAAGAGATAGAGCGATTTCGATAGAATTTTTGACCCACAGGGTATGGAGAGAGTATTCTATGTGAAATTGAAAAATTTCAATTTCGCCACTTTTGGTGGCCATCTTGGATTTTTGCGGAAAACTGAAAATGTTAATATCTCGGAAACCGCAAGAGATAGAGTGATTTTAACAGAATTTTTGACCCGTAGGGTGATAGCAAAGTATCCTATACAAAATTGAAAAATTTCAATTTTTTTCGCCACTTTTGGCGGCCATCTTGGATTTTTGCAGAAAACCCAAAAATGTTAATATCTCGGAAACTGTAAGAGATAGAGCGATTTTGACTGAATTTTTAACCCATGTGGTAGTAGAGGAGTATTCTATGTGAATTTGAAACATTTCAATTTTCGCCACTTTTGGCAGTCATCTTGTTTCGTAGAAATTTTCAACCCACAGGGTATCTAATCAATGTACTATTGGCAATTTTCAAAATATTTTACTCTCCCCAAAAATGGCGGCCATTTTGAATTTTTCAGTTTTTGCTTAAAATGAAAAAAACGCAAGTTTGCTTCTGTCTCCTTAACCGTGCGAGATAGGGCGATTTCAATGAACCCACAGGGTATCTGACCAGTGTACCCTTGGCAGTTTTCAAAAAATATTCCTCTTCCCACATATGGCAGCCATTTTGAATTTTTGCCAAAAATTGAAAAACAGAAATTCGCTTCTATCTCCTTAACCATGCAAGATAGAGCGATTTCGTCAAAATTTTCTACCCAACCAATGCAAAAAGGCATGAAGCTGAAATAATTTACATGTATACTAATAAATATTTAAGCATCATTGATATATTTTACAGATGAAACAGGGCTTTGTAAGATTACTGTACAATTTTTGTAAAAGGTTGATAGGGTGGACATTACACATGATAATGTGTGTTCTTCTATGCTATCCTGTTTGTATTCATATGTCGCAGCTACAAGCAACAGGGCGTCCTATTTCTAGTTTTTCTTATTTTTAATTGGGAATACACAGTGAAACTGCTTCTCTTCATCACATACGTAAAAATCAATATTTTGCTTTCTGATGTCATTATACTCAATGATGTGACAATGCAATTCTCATTGTGAGGTCACAAACCTAGCTTGTGATACTTGCTGTCTTTAAGTAAAAATATTTCTTCTCATTTTATGTCTTGAAATTGACACAAAAATAATAAAGAGGCGGGTGGTATATTCATCATTTTTATTAATTATTAAGCGTCCCTGAAAGGGCGCTTATTTGTTTTCGCCTCGCCGCCGCCACCGCCACCGCCGCATTATGGTCTCCCTTGAATATCTCCCTTATTATTAGAAGGTTTCAAACCATATTTGGCAGTTATATACCTTAGGCGTGGGAAAATTTTTCTGCATGCTTAAATTTGACCTTTGACCTTTATGAAGGTCACATGATCAAAAACTATTTTTTGAAGTACACCCCCCCGTTATCACTGTTCAGGAAAAACTACTTGCTACAGAGCCTTATAATTTGACACACCTGTTCATACTATCGAAAACGCGAGCTGATTAGATTTTGGGAGCAATCCCTTGAAAAATGTCTCATTTATGAGTGATTTTCTGACACCTTCCAATCTGAAAGCCTTAAATTTAGGCCAACCCCCCTATTATCTTCTTAAGTATTGCATTTAGAGCTATAAAATGTACTGGGAGGTAATAGGAAACCATATGTGGAGAGTCTAAATAGCCGGTCAGTTTTACCCCACGGCCCCCCCTTATGGGTCAAACTGGGGTCATAAAATAGCTGATTTTGAGTTTTTGCCTTATATCTCCTTTATTGTTGCTTTTATAGCTTCAGAATGTATTAAGAGGTATTGGGAAAGCATATATGGAGAGTCTAAATAGCCGGTCAGTTTTACCCCCCGACCCCCCCTTATGGGTCAAACTGGGGTCATAAAATAGCCGATTTTGAGTTTTTGCCTTTACCTCCTTTATTGTTACTTTTATAGCTTCACCAATATATTAAGAGGTATTGGGAAAGCATATGTGGAGAGTCTAAATAGCCGGTCAGTTTTACCCCCTGGCCCTCCCTTATGGGTCAAACTGGGGTCATAAAATAGCTGATTTTGAGTTTTTGCCTTATATCTCCTTTATTGTTGCTTTTATAGCTTCAGAATGTATTAAGAGGTATTGGGAAATCATATATGGAGAGTCTAAATAGCCGGTCAGTTTTACCCCCCGACCCCTCCTTATGGGTCAAACTGGGGTCATAAAATAGCCAATTTTGAGTTTTTGCCTTTATCTCCTTTATTGTTGCTTTTATACCTTCAGAATATATTAAGAGGTATTGGGAAAGCATATGTGGAGAGTCTAAATAGCCAGTCAGTTTTACCCCCCGACCCCTCCTTATGGGCCAAACTGGGGTCATAAATAGCTGCTTTGGAGTTTTGCCTTATATCTCCTTTATTGTTGCTTTTATACCTTCAAAATGTATTAAGAGGTATTGGGAAAGCATATGTGGAGAGTCTAAATAGCCGGTCAGTTTTACCCCCCGACCCCCCCCCCCTTATGGGCCAAACTGGGGTCATAAATAGCTGCTTTGGAGTTTTTGCCTTATATCTCCTTTATCGTTGCTTTTATAGCTTCAGAATGTATTAAGAGGTATTGGGAAAGCATATGTGGAGAATCTAAATAGCCGGTCAGTTTTATTCCCCGACCCCCCTTTTATGGGTCAAACTGGGGTCATAAAATAGTTGCTTTGGAGTTTTGCCTTATATCTCCTTTATTGTTGCTTTTAGACCTTCAGAATGTATTAAGAGGTATTGGGAAAGCATATGTGGAGAGTCTAAATAGCCGGTCAGTTTTACCCCCCGACCCTCCCTTATGGGCCAAACTGGGGTCATAAATAGCTGCTTTGGAGTTTTTGCCCTATATCTCCTTTATTGTTGCTTTTATAGCTTCAGAATGTATTAAGAGGTATTGGGAAAGCATACGGTGCAGCTTTGTGCATTCTTAGCTTTACAGCATGCTTATTAAAACCACAAAGCATTTTAAACTTTAAGGGACGCTTCGCTTTTGTTAGCAAAAGCATTCCTCTAGTTATTTCTGTTTTTATTTTCTGTTTTTTTCTTTCAGTTCCTTGACAGTCCTTATTATTTCTGTTTTTATTTTCTCTTTTTTTCTTTCAGTTCCTTGACAGTCCATCACAAAAATTTACCATGAGTGATTTTCACCAAGAAGTGACTTTTAAGCTATATTTTACCTCCACCAGCAGTTTATGTTTTTAGGTGCAAATTGTTTGTCTATTTGTCTGTCTGTCTGTTTTTTTGTGGTGTTTAGATTACTCAAGAATTAATGAACAGATCTTTATTAAAAAATTTTTGTGGGTAGGACCTGGCCAAAGGAAGAAGTTACTAAAAGAAAGATCTGGATCTTATTTTGGATACAAAAAATCAAGAATTTTCAGAGGTCCCATTTCAATGTATTTTTAATGAATTTGGCTTTCTACTTGATATTTCTTCGAAAATTAATTTACATGTTTGGTTATATTTTATTGTCTTCCTTACAATACTTTATATCACTTTCGAGACTGGTCACATGTAGTTGAGCGTTTTGCTCTCTCTGAGTGCATCTTGTTCACTTCTGTATCTCATGGTGTTGAAAACTATTTCCCCAGGCAGTGGGGAACGGGCACCTTTGATGCTAATTTTTTGTGTGTTTTTTTCTTTTTTTTTCAGCAAAAAGAACAAAGAAACAAGTTTTTGTGAGCTTAAACTTTCCCTCCACAGACTTGATGAGCTTACCAGTTATAGAGGAGAGAATAATAGAAGAAATGACAGTTAATCCAGATAAATTTTAAGCCAGTAGTTATCAGTAGTATGTTGAATATAAACATCATGTTGTGAATAGAGTCACTTTGTTCATTGTAAAGTTAACTTATTGCAGATTCACCATAGTGAATCTATTGCTATGACAGCTGAGTTAAGTGTCCCTTGGGGGTTGTGGGACGTTTGTTTGTATACAGAAGAAATTCATGCAGAAGATCCACCACCTCCTGCATTTTCTATTGCTTATACCTCTGCAACTACTGGGCAACCACAATTTGCCACTTTTTGACAAAAATCATTTTCCCGCCATCTTACAGCCATTTTAGAAACGGTGCGAGATAGAGTGATTTTGATGAAATTTTTTATCCACAGGGTATACGCAGAATCATCTGCCACTTTTAGGGAAAAAAATCATTTTCCTGTAAAATGCAAGACACAGTCACCTGGCACTTTTTCAAGAAAAAAAAAATTCCTGCCATTTTTTTCAGACAGGTTGACTTTTTCTGTAAATGTAAAAAAAAAACATATTAAACAGACCAAGATACTCATTTCATTGGGACACTTTGTTTTTGATGTACAAACACAATTTCTTTTTCTCTTGTAAATCAGTACTCAATAACTAGCTTGGGATTGGTTTTTAGCAAAATTAAAAATTTCTGTTATTGCTAAGAGCATTTTAGTGATTTTACATTAGTAATTTTCATAAAACTGCCAATATCCTCAAAAAACTGAGAGGGGACAGCAATTTTGAACAAATATTTGACCCACTACAGCTTTGCCGAGTATACTGTGACTGAATCATTTGTCAAAAATCAACTTTTCCCATATATGGGTGTACTGGGGTCACATGACTCAAAAATCATGTTTTGAACCATGAACAATAAGTGGAAAATGGAGCATGATAGAGTAATTCCAATCAAATTTTTCACCCACTACAGCTCATTCATGTGAAAATATTATTTCATATTTTGGCATCCTAGGGTTATATGAACCAAAAAGCGATCTTTCAAAAACAACAATAAAACCCCAAAAAACCCCTGATATTTCAAAAATAGACCAAGATAGAGTGATTTCGGGTGAATTTTTAACCCACTAGGGCCCCGCCAAGTCTAGTGTGCATCATTTGTAAGAAATCAACTTTTATAAAATACTTCTAAAAGTTCCTCTTTCCCAAAATAGCCAAACTCCAAAAGCTGTATATCTAAATACAATTCACAAGACCTCTCCTAATATTACAATTTTCTGTGATTGTCCTCTAAGCTTCAAATTCTCTTGCAAATGCAGTGCCAATTACTTTTGCAAGCACACTATTTGCTTTCAGTGACCTATTTCTTTCCATCTCCCAGGGACACTTGCTACATTTTTCAGCGAAAATAAGCATAAAAAAGAGTCGTTAAAGACAATTGGACAACTCTTGATAAAGCATTCATAGGGTGGACATTACACATTCTTCTACACCATCCTGTTTCTTTTCATATGTTGTACCCACTGTTAATAACGCATCCCATTTCTAGTTAGTCAATTACAGTGCACAAAATACGCAATTCTTATAGTTTCTAAAGATGTGTGAGAAGCAATGTTAAACTCTTGTATAGGAAATAATGTTGAACTTTAATGATTGATATAATGCCATTTATTAGTTGATTTAGGTTTAACATTGCTTTCACCATATTCTATAGGTCATATCGCAACATGATATTGTTATTTATTTCTGTAACAAAAGAGTTTTGTAGATCCTTGGTAGAATTTATCATTTTGCATTGCATGTCAGGGATATCATTTAAGATTCATCTGTTCAAACTGTGTAGTACCAAATACAATGTAAAATTTTGTAATTGAGACCTTCAAATATGAAATTTATGCAAGGAATTTTAAAGCTTTGAATCAACAGAATCCTTCAAAATTAATTCTTTAGATTGATCTTTCGGTTATGAAAATGTAAAGTTTGTACCATGTAAATACTAATTTAAAAGGGTGATTCTAAATAATCAAAGGCACCAATTTGTCTATTAATTGTATCCCTAAATGAAAGTTCGGGATATACTAGATTAAGGTCTGGCACACTGCTGCATGTTTTGACTTGTGTGATATGTTAAAAAACCTTTCATAGATTACATTCAGACTTGGTAACATGTAACATGTATTTGGCCCTGGAAATGAACTCTATTTTAAGGTGTGCTAAAACTCTCAATAATAGGGGGCCACGGTGACGCAGTGGTAACACACTCGCCTCCCACCTGACGTTGCGGATCAAACCCCGGTCCTTATGCGAGAAAGTTGGTACTTGCTTTACAGTACAGTACACAACCTTGACCAACTGTATGTACTGGTTTCCTCTGCCCACAAAACTACCCATTGTCATATGATCTGTACAGTGTTGAAAGCGACGTAAAACCCCAAATAAATAAATAAGTAAAACTCCCAATAATAAAGAACTTATAACCATTAAAAGTCAGAAACAGAATTTTGGCCACTTAAAGCCCTCTAGGTCACAAACTGTGTGGCTCATATATCTCATATTTTACCTGAGAACATTCTCACATATGAAAAATATTGACCCTTTCATATCGACCCTTTCATATATTTCCCAGTAATTTGGAATGATAAGTCTGATCAGTCTAAAACTGTGCTAGATATAACTTTTTTATGTAATGTTTGTCCATGGAAAATTTGAGCTCTGTTGTTTGTATTTTAAGGTCACCTTAAGTGCCCATAGTGAGTAATTTTATGCACTTTTTGCTACTTGAAGCCCTGTAGATAGAAACTATGTGGCTCATCCACCTCAAACGGCACCTGAGGAGATAATAATATGTTCTATTAATGTATGCTGATATTCAAGGCTTTAAAGTTGACGTGTAATCTGTGTATGCGGCTCATAAAGGCATCAGCCGGGGACTTTTTTTCTACATTTTTCACACATTTTGCCTTGTAAATTGGAAATGCTTAGTCTAACCAGCCTCAAACTGCACTAAGTATAACTTTGATATGTGGTTTTTGTGGAATATTTCAATTCTGTAACTGTAGCTTTAAGGACACATCGATTAAAGTATCTAAAAATGCCCATCGTGTCATTTTATGCACTTCTTTCCACTTGAAGCTTGTAATTCTAAAACTATGAGGTTCATCCAGCTCTTATTTCAGCTAGGAACATTTGTGTTTTAATCATGCATTCCAAACTTCAACACTTTAGGTTTATGCTAATATGTGTATGAGGCCCTTAAAGACACATTTCTTTATTTTTTACACATTCTGCCTTGTAAATTTCAAATGCTTTGTCTGACCAGAGTTAAACTGTACTAGATATAACTTTAACATGTGATCTTTGTCAGTGGAAAATTTGAGCTCTGTAACTTTAATTCCAACGTTACAGAATTTGAATTATTTTTTTAACGTTATAGAATTTGAGTTTTCTAGTTTTAATGTTAAGGTTACCTTAAGGCCTCTAAAATATTCACTGTAACACATATTTATTCACCTTGTGACTACTATTCTTAAAATCTGTAAACATGGCTCAATTAAATATAGTTTATACATTTGGATCTCTTCACAATCTGAGGTTTGTATTAAGACACCAATCAAGTTTCATTGCAATGGGGCCATAATTAAGTGGGTATGAAGTATGTAATATCACTATGTAAGTAATATTACTATATACATGTATGTATTGGACATAATAAAACAGCCAAGCCTTAATGAATAACAGCCTCAGTGAAAGTCTTTCTTTTATGTCCCTTTCAGTTTTCATGTTAATTCCTCTAATGTATGAGTGGGCATGGGGTGATTTATATATTTTATGCATAATAGTTAAATACGTAATCATTCCTACACTCAAGTACCAGTTTCATTACTCTGTGATCAGATTAGGAGATCTGGACTTTTCCTCAAATCTGAGCTGATCTCGGTACTTGGGTGTAAGAATGTAATGTGATTATTGTGTTCCAGTGAATAAGACCAGGGATGAGAGTATCTTGTTTATAGAACAGTAAATTTTGTCACATGAACTGATAGTAAAATTGTCTAATTAAGCGTCCCTGAAAGGGCGCTTATTTGTTTTCGCCTCAGTTTCCTCGCCGCCGCCGCCACATTATGGTCTCCCTTGAATATCTCCCTTATTATTAGAAGGTTTCAAACCATATTTGGCAGTTGTATACCTTAGGCGTGGGAAAATTTTTCTGCATGCTTAAATTTGACCTTTCACATTTATGAAGGTCACATGATCAAAAACAATTTTTTGAAGTACACCTCCCCGTCATCACAGTTCAGGAAAAACTACTTGCTACACAGCCTTATAATTTGACACACCTGTTCATACTATCGAAAACGCGAGCTGATTAGATTTTAGGAGCAATCCCTTGAAAAATGTCTCATTTATGAGTGATTTTCTGACACCTTCCAATCTGAAAGCCTTAAATTTAGGTCCACCCCCCTATTATCTTCTTAAGTATTGCATTTATAGCCATAAAATGTACTGGGAGGTAATAGGAAACCATATGTGGAGAGTCTAAATAGCCGGTCAATTTTACCCCACAGCCTCCCCTTATGGGTCAAACGGGGTCATAAAATAGCTGATTTTCAGTTTTTGCCTTATATCTCCTTTATTGTTGCTTTTATAGCTTCAGAATGTATTAAGAGGTATTGGGAAAGCATATGTGGAGAGTCTAAATAGCCAGTCAGTTTTACCCCCGGCCCCCCTTATGGGTCAAACTGGGGTCATAAAATAGCTGATTTTGAGTTTTTGCCTTATATCTCCTTTATTGTTGCTTTTATACCTTCAGAATGTATTAAGAGGTATTGGGAAAGCATATGTGGAGAGTCTAAATAGCCGGTCAGTTTTACCCCCCGACCCCCCCTTATGGGCCAAACTGGGGTCATAAATAGCTGATTTTGAGTTTTTGCCTTATATCTCCTTTATCGTTGCTTTTATAGCTTCAGAATGTTTTAAGAGGTATTGGGAAAGCATATGTGGAGAATCTAAATAGCCGGTCAGTTTTATCCCCCGACCCCCCCTTATGGGTCAAACTTGGGTCATAAAATAGTTGCTTTGGAGTTTTTGCCTTATATCTCCTTTATTGTTGCTTTTAGACCTTCAGAATGTATTAAGAGGTATTGGGAAAGCATATGTGGAGAGTCTAAATAGCCGGTCAGTTTTACCCCCGGCCCCCCCTTATGGGTCAAACTGGGGTCATAAAATAGCTGATTTTGAGTTTTTGCCTTATATCTCCTTTATTATTGCTTTTATACCTTCAGAATGTATTAAGAGGTATTGGGAAAGCATATGTGGAGAGTCTAAATAGCCGGTCAGTTTTACCCCCCGACCCCCCCTTATGGGCCAAACTGGGGTCATAAATAGCTGCTTTGGAGTTTTTGCCTTATATCTCCTTTATCGTTGCTTTTATAGCTTCAGAATGTATTAAGAGGTATTAGGAAAGCATATGTGGAGAATCTAAATAGCCAGTCAGTTTTATCCCCTGACCGCCCCTTATGGGTCAAACTGGGGTCATAAAATAGTTGCTTTGGAGTTTTGCCTTATATCTCCTTTATTGTTCAGAATGTATTAAGAGGTATTGGGAAAGCATATGTGGAGAGTCTAAATAGCCGGTCAGTTTTACCCCCCGACCCCCCCTTATAGGCCAAACTGGGGTCATAAATAGCTGCTTTGGAGTTTTTGCCTTATATCTCCTTTATCGTTGCTTTTATAGCTTCAGAATGTATTAAGAGGTATTGGGAAAGCATACGGTGCAGCTTTGTGCATTCTTAGCTTTACAGCATGCTTATTAAAACCACAAAGCATTTTAAACTTTCAGGGATGCTTCACTTTTGTTAGCAAAAGCATTCCTCTAGTTAAATTGGTAAAAATACAGCATTTTGTTGCTATAAGTTTCCCATTTCATTAAATTGTATCAGTCTTAATTGTGTTTAGATTGTGATACTTTCGTGAGAAAATGGTGACAGATGCACCGCAATATCCAGGTCATGAGGACTTTTCTACTGTGAAAATTACTATGTGAATAAATAGTTTCACTGATTCTGCTAAGTTTTTCTGCTCTGTTTTGTCCACTACTTATTGCAATGAGTAAGATGCTATGAACTTAAGGGTGTGACCCCAGAAAAGCTGTTTAACATTCTGATACATTCCTTGAAAGGTATAATTGTTTGGTTGTAGACTTACAAACTTGATTTGCTAAGTTTGTTCATTATACAACAGAAAAGTTTACTACAGTGAAATTTGACATGCTAGTTTACCAGGCAAAGTACTCCCTATACTTCTTGATATAATTATTATCCAGTAACTGGCTAGTGCAGACCAGAGACCAGCTAGTATGCCTGGTTATTTTCGTACATCCCTAATATTCTGGTGCCAGACAAAGAAGAAGGCACAATGGTAATAACCCAAAATAATCAGTATTCTGCAAAGTCAAACACAGCCGATTAAAAAAAATATTCAAAAGTTGAAATACTTATTCCTGATAACTTTGAGAGGCCTAATGGGTCAAATATGAACTGTTTCCCAGATACTTATGACTTTAAAAAGTAAACTAACAAGGCTGAAAGGGGTTTCGGTCTACTAGCGCGAGCCGTAAAGCCATTAGAGACACGAGTAGTGCACTGAGGTGGTCATCCATTCAAGTAAGTGATCTCTCGAAGTGTGAGCCTCACTAGAGCTCGCACTTAAAAACTATGGCTAAATATAAACATTTTTCAATATTTGAGATTACGAGTCGCAGCACTCTTAACCACCCTCTTCTTTGTTTGAGAAAATATAGTACTGCAGCAGAACTCTGGCCAGTGTAAAGATCTTGGGGAAGAAACAATCTCAGAATCAACTCTCTGTTACAGTTTCTAAGATATTTGCAGTTTTGTAAAATAACAATTGTGGGTAATTATGTCCACCCCCAGTGGGGTGGACATATTAGTTTTGCTTTTTCTGGCATTCGGTTTCCAGTCAATTCAAGGAAAAGTATTTATCCTATCTTTACCAAATTTGGTATATGTGTTTATTGGGTTAATAGCTTGCATGGGATTGCTTTTGGTGAAGATAGCTGTATAGCTAACTGAGTAATAGCTACTTAGCTACTTTTGTGTACTTCTTTTGTTTCCGGGCATTTTAAGGAAAAATATTTGACATATCTTTACCAAATTTGGTAGGAGCAATAGTTAGGTCAATAGCTTGCTTGGGATTGCTTTTAGTGATAATAGCTGTATAGCTGACTGAGTAATAGCTACTTAGCTACTTTGAGTAGCTTTTTATGTCAGCTGTCAGTCTTTTTAAAAGATACCTTATCTATCGAGGATGAAAACTTGTTCAAGGCATGCAAATCTGTCTGTTTGCTAGAGATATTATAAGGGATGTACCCCCACCAAAAGTGTGAAAATTTCAATACTTTATCACAATTTTCTCAGTGACTATTGCAGAGATTTCTCTCATTTCTTGCATATATTTTCTAGGCCACAAGTAGATTCCCTTGTGTGAGTATCAGACCTGGATCTGTCTTAATTATTGTATCCACCGGAAGCATCCGGTGGATACTTTGGTTTAGCGTTCGCTACGCCGCCGCCGCGCGTAGAGAGATTTTCGGCGTTGACACTCTAAGAGGAAAACGACAGCAGCTAGGTTCACCAAATTTGCAGGATATTTTCATTGGGGGGTAAACTTCTCTGGGAAGAAAATAGCCTCATTCTGAAAAACAAGATGGCCGCCACGGGCATTTCTTTGAAAATAATCGACATTTTTCTACTTGCTGTTTCTCATAGGTAGAAGGTTGAATCTCTTCATAGGTGATATGTATAACAGATATACATGTCCTCTACAACCTTGCACACATTTGACCTTTAAGCTCTTAATTCAAGGTCATCCACGGAGTGCCAAAGTAACCCACATAGCGGACTTTAAAAGTGCCTATATCTCCCTTATTATTGGTCCTAGAGGTTTGCAATGTGAAACCAACCTATAGGAAATCATGTGCTGCGAATCTTCTGATATTGTCAGAATTGACCTTGGACCCCTCCTTCAAGGTCAAACGAGGATAGCCAAACTTAAAAGTGCTTATAACTCGCTTATTATTAATCCTAGAGGTTTGGAATGGTAAACCAACATATAGGAAATCATGGGCTGGGAATCTTCTGGCGTGGTCGGATTTGACCTTGGGACCCTCCTTCAAGGTCAAACGAGGATAGCCAAAGCTAAAAGTGCTTATAACTCGCTTATTATTGGTCCTAGAGGTTTGGGATGGTAAACTAACATATAGGAAATGATGGGCTGGGAATCTTTTGGTGTGGTCGGATTTGACCTTGGGCCCCTCCTTCAAGGTCAAACGAGGATAGCCAAAGTTAAAAGTGCTTATAACTCGCTTATTATTGGTCCTGCAGGTTTGGGATGGTAAACCAACATGTAGGAAATGGTGGGCTGGGAATCTTCTGGTGTGGTCGGATTTGACCTGGGGCCCCTCCTTCAAGGTCAAACGAGGAAACTGGGGGGTGGACATATTATTTTTGCTTTTTCCGCTGTCCGGCGTCACACTTGGTTTCCAGACATTTTAGGCAACAGTTCTTATCCTATCTTTACCAAATTTGGCATGCAGGTTTATTGGGTTAATAGCTTGTATGGGATTGCTTTTGGTGATGATAGCTCTATAGCTAACTGAGTAATAGCTACTTTGCTACCTTTGAGTATCTCTTTGGTTTCCAGACATTTTAAGAAATGCTATTAAGCCTATCTTTCTGAAATTTGGTATGGAGGTTCATTGGGTTAATAGCTGGTATGGGATTGCTTTTGGGGGGAATTGCTTCACAGATCAGTGAGTAATTAAGCGTCCCTGAAAGGGCGCTTATTTGTTTTCGCCTCAGTTTCCTCGCCGCCACCGCCGCCGCATTATGGTCTCCCTTGAATATCTCCCTTATTATTAATCTAATCTAATCTAATCTACTGCTTTGCAGGCGCAATATCTTCCCCACAAAGGGGAACTCAGTGCGCTGACTTAACAAAATCATTATCATAAAGAAAGTCAAGGGGCGTTCAAGGTCAGTAATCCAGAGTTGTGGGTGTGACCAAGAGGGAAGGAAACTAAGTTGGAAAACTAGAATTAAAGAGGTGAGCTTTGAAGTGTTTCCTGAAAGATGTGACAGAGGGGCTATTTTGACTGATTTATGAACCTTACGATCGAAAGTGGGAGTGTGAAGGAATTTGAGTTTGGGGGTACTTCGCCTTGTGTTCCTGGAAGAAGTGTAGGGATGAATTAATTCTCTAAGGTAAACTGGTTCACCCTGGTTGAGAGATTTGTATGTGATGAGACCAATTTTAAATTGTATCCTGTATTTGATAGGGAGCCAATGCAGTTTTTTAAATTGAGGGGTAATATGACAGTATTTGGAGGACCAGGTGACAACCCTACAGAGTGAGTTTTGGACTAACTGCAATCTTCTTAACTCAAAATCTGTAAGTGATAAGAATAAGGAATTGCAGTACTCCAGTCTGCTGCTCACCAAAGCTATTAGAAGGTTTGTGCTATTAGAAGGTTTCAAACCATATTTGGCACTTCTATACCTTAGGCATGGAAAAATTTTTCTGCATGCTTAAATTTGACCTTTGACCTTTATGAAGGTCACATGATCAAAAATAATTTTTTGAAGTACACCCCCCACCCCCCCACCCCACCCCCTGTCATCGCAGTTCAGGAAAAACTACTTGCTACACAGCCTTATAATTTGACACACCTGTTCATACTATCAAAAACGAGAGCTGATTAGAATTTGGGAGCAATCCCTTTAAAAATGTTTCATTTATGAGTGATTTTCTGACACCTTCCAATCTGAAAGCCTTAAATTTAGGTCAACCCCCCTATTATCTTCTTCTTAAGTATTGCATTTAGAGCCATAAAATGTACTGGGAGGTAATAGGAAACCATATGTGGAGAGTCTAAATAGCCGGTCAGTTTTACCCCACGGCCCCCCCCTTATGGGTCAAACTGGGGTCATAAAATAGCTGATTTTCAGTTTTTGCCTTATATCTCCTTTATTGTTGCTTTTATAGCTTCAGAATGTATTAAGAGGTATTAGGAGAGTGGAGAGTCTAAATAGCCGGTCAGTTTTACCCCCCGACCCCCCCTTATGGGCCAAACTGGGGTCATAAATAGCTGCTTTGGAGTTTTTGCCTTATATCTCCTTTATCGTTGCTTTTATAGCTTCAGAATGTATTAAGAGGTATTGGGAAAGCATATGTGGAGAATCTAAATAGCCGGTCAGTTTTATCCCCCGACCGCCCCTTATGGGTCAAACTGGGGTCATAAACTAGTTGCTTTGGAGTTTTTGCCTTATATCTTCTTTATTGTTGCTTTTATACCTTCAGAATGTATTAAGAGGTATTGGGAAAGCATATTTGGAGAGTCTAAATAGCCGGTCAGTTTTACCCCCTGACTCCCCCCTTATGGGCCAAACTGGGGTCATAAATAGCTGCTTTGGAGTTTTTGCCTTATATCTCCTTTATCGTTGCTTTTATAGCTTCAGAATGTATCAAGAAGTATTGGGAAAGCATACGGCGCAGCTTTGTGCATTCTTAGCTTTACAGCATGCTTATTAAAACCACAAAGCATTTTAAGCTTTCAGGGATGCTTCGCTTTTGTTAGCAAAAGCATTCCTCTAGTTATTTTAGGTAAAAAACACTTTCTATGAGAATTAAAAAATGTCATTAATATGCATCAAGGAAAGTTTAGTGATGTCATGAGGCTATTATTATATTATCATAACTTGGTCACAAGATATTACTTCATGTCACTCAAAATGTCATCATTATGTAACTGGGAAAATTTGTTGACCTTTGATGATGTTATTTTTGGTATCTCACCAGCTGTAAAGACCACTGGCTGACATGTAGTTGCATGAATTTTCTGACTTTATATAGATCGTCTGTTTGTAATGTGGCACTTGTAAAGCATACTTAAAGTAACCTACCTTATGTGTGTTGATGCCACTTGAGGATTATCAGTTGTGTTTTTGTGAAACAGTCTTTTTTCCAATTTGTTGAATTGGGTGCCAGAGGCTCTCAAAATCTACAAATGTTATATCTGTGATAAACTTTGCAAACAAGACATGTATCTCCAATCACAAGTATTAAATCATGTCTGTTTCTCCTTTTCTCTGTCTGTTAGCAGGATTACCCAAATATTACTGCTTGGATCTTCCTGAAAATAGTTAAGAATATTGGTCTTGGTCCAACTTGGATGCCTTTAAATTTTGAGTAATCTGAATTCTGGATCAGCATCTAGAAACAAAAATGATAATCCAAATTTTTCCATTTATTATTATGTGCCTTGTTATCTTCCGTCGACCTGCCGGGTGGGAGATTTTAAAATGCCTGTTGTGTGTATTTGTGTGTGCGTGCGTGCGTGTGTGCATGTGTCATACCGTTTTCTCTAAGTGGAGGGCTGTGGGATCTCGTGCTTCAGTAATATTAGTTCAGTTTCTTATGCCCTCCATTTTTTGCTGCTTTTGCAGATCTAGGTCAATAACTAAGTGAGTAATGGGGCTAGTAGCTACTTTGAGTAAATTGTATATAACTTCAAAATGGCTGCAGTTACAGCATTTTGCCAAAATATGTTATTCAGCTACTTTCTATGTACCTTCAAGATCGTACCTGTTTAAGAGGTCTAACTCCATAGCTAAGTGAGAAAAAAGCTGTTGTATATATTTAATAGTGAGCAACATAACTGAATGGCTTTTTTTACCCACAGCCCTTAAGGTCTGTTGGGGTATTGTTTTCATCCATGGTGTCCGGATGGGCGTTCGGGCCGCGGGAAAATGTTTTTCCAGGCTGTATCTCAGAAACCATAAGATGCAGGAAGTTGATACTTGGTAGGGACATTGGCTAGGGGATGTAGGTGTGCAGCATCATGGTGTGACCTTGATTTGACCTTTGACTTTGCCGCAGTGACCTCAAGTTTGAAAATCTTGTCCGGGCTATATCTCAACAACTGTAAGGTGTAGGAAGTTGATATTTGGTAGGGACATTGGTTAGAGGCAGTATGTGTGCAACGTCATGGTGTGACCTTGATTTTTCCTTTGACCTTGCCATAGTGACCTCGACCTATAAAATCTTGTCCAGGCTTTATCTCGGAAACCGTAAGGTGTAGGAAGTTGTTACTTGGTAGGGACATTGGTTAGGGGGTGTAGGTGTGCAACGTTATGGTGTGACCTTGATTTGACTTTTGACCTTGCCGTAGTGACCTTGACTAGGGATGGGTCGGTATCAAAAATCTGTACATCGGGAGGTCGCCAATGCAAAACCGTACTGATTCCGGGACTTCATGTTTTAGTACACCCCAAACAAACATGGGCGTTTCCTCTTAGCGAATCTCAATAAAAGTGGCCCAGTGCACAAAATATAAGATAAAAGCTTATACTTTCTTCAGATTTCTTGTTTGTTTCCAGTATTTTAAGTTTTTCTTCAATTATATGTGCTGACAAGCGAGATTTATGTTATAAATTGTCGTAACCAAAAGATGGACATTCCTCTTCATGGCATCGCAATAAAAGTCCATAAATACACCAAATATGAGATAAAAATGCAGAATTTCTTCAGATTTCGTGTTTGTTTCCAATATTTCAAGTTTTCCTTCCATTATATGTGCTGACATTAGCGAAGTGGCGGTTGTAAAATCTCATCACAGTATTTCAGTAAAATGCTCTCGATACCGAGATACCGGGCCTACCGACCCATCCCTAACCTTGACCTATAAAATCTTGCCCTGACTATATCTCAGCAACCGTAAGGTGTAGGAAGTTGATACTTGGTAGGGACATTGGTCTGGGGCAGTAGGTGTGCAAGTCATGGTGTGACCTTGATTTGACTTTTAACATTGCCGTAGTGACCTTGACCTATAAAATCTTGTCCGGCCTATATCTCGGAAATTTATATGGAAAAGGTCTTTTATCCATCTCATTATTGCTTCTTAGGCTTTCAACCCAGTTTTGTGGTGACACTACCCCATATATGGAGAGTCTATATTGCCAGTCAGGTTTACCCCCGACCCCTTCTTACGGGTCAAACTGGGGTCATGGAATAGCAGATTTTCTGGTTTTGCCTTATATCTACTTTAAAACTACTCTTCTTGCAAACTATAGCATTTATTAAATTAACTTTACACAATTTATGACCATAGAAAACAAAATAAATCTTACATTTTTCTTTCATGTTAATCCATAACCTTCCACATTGTCTGCTTAACTTTAGCTTCTTCTCTCAGCGCTGCATGTTTTTCTTTTCAAAAACCTTTTTCTACTTTATATTATAAAGCATATAACCTTTTGGGATGCTTTGGTTTTGTTAGCAAAACCATTTTTCTAGTTAATTAAATAAATGAGTAATTGGCTATTTTGAGTACTGAAAAAGGCAAATGTGCTCATATCTCCTAAACCGTGCGAGATAGAGCGATTTCGTCGAAATTTTCAACCCACAGGGTATCTGAGCAATGTACTCTTGGCAATTTTCAAAAAAATTTCCCCTCCCCAAAAATGGTGGCCATTTTGAATTTTCGAATTTTTGCCCAAAATGGCAAAACACGAATTTGCTTGTATCTCCTTAACCGTGTGAGATAGAGCGATTTCGTCGAAATTTTCGACCCACAGGGTATCCGAGCAATGTACTCTTGGCAATTTCAAAAAATTCCCCTCCCCAAAGAAGGCGGTCATTTTGAATTTTCGAATTTTTGCCAAAAATGGCAAAACACAAAATTGCTTCTATCTCCTTAACCGTGTGAGATAGAGCGATTTCGTCGAAATTTTCGACCCACAGGGTATCTCACAAATGCACTCTTAACAATTTTCAAAAAAATTTCCCCTCCCCAAAAATGGCGGCCATTTTGAATTTTCGAATTTTTCCCAAAAATGGCAAAACACAAATTTGCTTCTATCTCCTTAACTGTGTGAGATAGAGCGATTTCGTCGAAATTTTCGACCCACAGGGTATCTAAGAAATGTACTCTTGGCAATTTTCAAAGAATTTTACTCTTCCCAAAAATGGCGGCCATTTTGAATTTTCGAATTTTGGCCCAAAATAGAAAAACTGAAATTTGCTTCTATCTCCTTAACCGTGCGAGATAGAGCGATTTCGTCGAAATTTTCGACCCTCAGGGTATCTCACAAATGCACTCTTAGCAATTTTCAAAAAAATTTCCCCTCCCCAAAAATGGCGGCCATTTTGAATTTTCGAATTTTTCCCAAAAATAGCAAAACACAAATTTGCTTCTATCTCCTTAACCGTGCAAAATAGAGTTATTTCGTTGAAATTTTCGACCCATACGGTATCTAAGAAATGTACTCTTGGCAATTTTCAAAAAATTTTCCTCTTCCCAAAAATGGCGGCCATTTTGAATTTTCGAATTTGGCTAAAAATAATAAAACAGAAATTTGCTTCTATCTTCTTAACCGTGCAAGATAGAGTGACTTCGTCAAAATTTTCGACCCAACCAATGCAAAAAGGCATGAAGCTGAAATAATTTACATGTACACTAATAAATATTTAAGCATCATTGATATATTTTACAAATGAAACCGGATCTTGTAAGACTACTGTACAATTTTGGCAAAAGGTTCATGGGGTGGACATTACACATGACAATGTGTGTTCTTCTATGCTATCCTGTTTCTATTCATATGTCGCAACTACTATCAACAGGGCGTCCTATTTCTAGTTGATCCTAGAGGTTTGGGATGGTAAACCAACATATAGAAAATCATGGGCTGGGAGTCTTCTGGTGTGGTCGGATTTGACCTTGGGCCCCTCCTTCAAGGTCAAACGAGGATAGCCAAAGTTAAAACTGCTTATAACTCGCTTATTATTGGTCCTAGAGGTGTGGGATGGTAAACCAACATATAGGAAATAATGTGCTGAGAATTTTCTGGTGTGGTCGGATTTGGCCTTGGGCCCCTCCTTCAAGGTCAAACGAGGATAGCCAAAGTTAAAACTGCTTATAACCCGCTTATTATTGCTCCTAGAGGTTTGGGATGGTAAACCAACCTATAGAAACTCATGGTCTGGTAATCTTCTGGTGTGGTCTGATTTGACCTTGGGCCCCTCCTTCAAGGTCAAAGAAGGATAGCCAAAGTTAAAAGTGCTTATAACTCGCTTATTATTGGTCCTAGAGGTTTGGGATGGTAAACCAACCTATAGAAACTCATGGGCTGGGAATCTTTTTGTGTGGTCAGATTTGACTTTGGGCCCCTCGTTCAAGGTCAAAAGAGGATAGCCAAAGTTAAAATTGCTTATAACTCGCTTATTATTGCTCCTAGAGGTTTGGGATGGTAAACCAACATATAGGAAATCATGGGCTGGGAATCTTTTGGTGTGGTCGGATTTGACCTTAGACCCCTCGTTCAAGGTCAAACAAGGATAGCCAAACTTAAAAGTGCTTATAACTCACTTATTATTGGTCCTAGAGGTTTGGGATGGTAAACCAACATATAGGAAATCATGGGCTGAGAATTTTCTGGTGTGGTCGGATTTGACCTTGGGCCCCTCGTTCAAGGTCAAACGAGGATAGCCAAAGTTAAAACTGCTTATAACTCGCTTATTATTGCTCCTAGAGGTTTGGGATGGTAAACCAACCTATAGAAACTCATGGGCTGGGAATCTTCTGGTGTGGTCTGATTTGACCTTGGGCCCCTCCTTCAAGGTCAAAGAAGGACAGCCAAAGTTAAAAGTGCTTATAACTCGCTTATTATTGCTCCTAGAGGTTTGGGATGGTAAACCAACAGATAGAAACTTATGGGCTGGGAATCTTTTTGTGTGGTCAGATTTGACTTTGGGCCCCTCGTTCAAAGTCAAAAGAGGATAGCCAAAGTTAAAATTGCTTATAACTCGCTTATTATTGCTCCTAGAGGTTTGGGATGGTAAACCAACATATAAACCAACCTATAGAAAATCATGGGCTGGGAATCTTCTGGCGTGGTCGGATTTGACCTTGGGCCCCTTCTTCAAGGTTGAATGAGGATAGCCAAAGTTAAAAGTGCTTATAACTCACTTATTATTGATCCTAGAAGTTTACAGTACGAAACCAACTCATACGAAATCTTGGGCTAGGAATTTTCTGATGTTAGATTTGACCTTGGGCCCCTCCTTCAAGGTCAAGCAGTGGTTCACTGGCTTTGGTGAGTTGTCTTTTCGGTGGATACAAATTTGCATCGGTCTCCGATGCGTAGGTCTAGTTTTTTATGATTTTTTAAAATAATTTTTAATGCATTAAAATTCATGAAATCATGCACTAAATCACTTATAACTTGAAAAGTATTGTATTTGGAGCATTTGGTTAAAATATGTTATTCGGCTACTTTTTTCATAGCTACAACATGGTGAGTAACTTGGGTGTCTATTACAATAGCTAAGTGAGTAATAGCTACTTTCTGATTTTTCAGTACCTTTCATCATGAGTAAAATCACTTGTAACTCAAAAACTATTGCATTCAGAGAATTTTGTATAAATATGTTGTTCACCTACTTTTGGGTCAGCTATAACATAGTGAAATTACAGACCTCTATGTCATGGCATAGCTGGGTAATAGCTACTTTCAGGTTCTCACTGTTGAGTAAATCAGTTGTAACTTGAAAACTATTGCATTTAGAGTATTTTGTTTAAATATGTTATTCACCTACTTTTGGGTCAGCTATAACATAGTGAAATTGTAGACCTGTATGTCATGGCATAGCTGAGTAATAGTCACCTTCAGGTTCTCACTGTTGAGTAAATCAGTTGTAACTTGAAAACTATGGCATTTAGAGTATTTTCTTTGAATATGTTATTCACCTACTTTTGGGTCAGCTATAACAGTAAAGTTGCAGACCAGTAGCTCATTGCATAGCTGAGCAATAGCTACTTTGAGGTTTTCTGTTGAGTAAATCAATTGTAACTTGAAAACTATTGCATTTAGAGAATTTGTTTAAATATGTTATTCATCTACTTTTGAATTAGCTATAACATTGGACAATTGGAGACGTGAAGCTCATGGCATAGCTGTGTAATAGGTATTCTCAGGTTCTCACTGTTGAGTAAATCAGTTGTAACTTGAAAAATATTGCATTTAAAGTATTTTCTATAAATATGTTATTCACCTACTTTTGGGTAAGCTATAACATAGTCAAATTGCAGACCTGTATGTCATTCCATAGCTGAGTAATAGCTACTTTCAGGTTACAACTGTTGAGTGAATCAGTTATAACTTGAAAACTATTGCATTTAGAGTATTTTGTTTAAGTATGTTGTTCACGAACTTTTGGATCAGCTATAACATAGCGAAATTGCAGACCTGTATGTCATGCCATAGCTGAGTAATAGCTACTTTCAAGTTCCCACTGTTGAGTGAATCAGTTGTAACTTGAAAAGTATTGGTTTTGGAGTATTTTGTTTAAATATGTTGTTCACCTACTTTTGGGTTAGCTATAACATAGTGAAATTGCAGACCTGTAGCTCACTGCATAGCTGAGCAATAGCTACTTCAGGTTCTCACTGTTGAGTAAATCAGTTGTAACTTGAAAACTATTGCATTTAGAGTATTTTGTTTAAATATGTTGTTCACCTACTTTTGGGTCAGCTATAACATAGTGAAATTGTAGACCTGTATGTCATGGCATAGCTGAGTAATAGCCACCTTCAGGTTCTCACTGTTGAGTAAATCAGTTGTAACTTGAAAACTATGGCATTTAGAGTATTTTCTTTAAATATGTTATGCACCTACTTTTGGGGTCGGCTATAAATTAGTAAAGTTGCAGACCTGTAGCTCATTGCATAGCTGAGCAATAGCTACTTTGAGGTTTTCTTTGTTGAGTAAATAAGTTGTTACTTGAAAATCATTGCATTCAGAGAATTTGCTTAAATATCTTATTCATCTACTTTGAATTAGCTATAACATTGTAAAATTGCAGACGTGTAGCTCATGGTGTAGCTATGTAATAGCTATTCTCAGGTTCTCACTGTTGGGTAAATCAGTTGTAACTTGAAAACTATTGCATTTAAACTATTTTCTATAAATATGTTGTTCATCTACTTTTGGGTCAGCTATAACATAGTAAAAATGCAGATCTCTATGTCATGGCATAGCCGAGCAAGAGCTACTTTCATGTTCTCACTGTTGAGTAAATCAGATGTAACTGGAAAACTATTGCATTTAGAGTATTCTGTTTAAATATGTTGTTCACATACTTATGGGTCAGCTATAACATAGTGAAATTGTAGACCTGTAGCTCATGGCATAGCTGAGCAATAGCTACTTTTACATTTTCACTGTTCAGTTAATCGGTTGTAACTTGAAAACTATTGCATGTACAGTATATTGTTTAAATAATTTATTAACCTACTTTTGGGTCTGCTATAAAATAGTAAAAATTGCAAGCCTGTAGCTCCTTACATAGCTGAGTAATAGCTACTTTCAGGTTCTCACTGTGGAGTAAATCAGTTGTAACTTGAAAACTTTCATTTACAGTATTTCTTTAAAGATGTTATTTACCTACTTTTGTGTGAGCTATACCATATTAAAATTGCAACTCTTTAACTGATTGCATAGCTGAGCAAAAGCTACTTTGAGGTTCTCACTGTTGAGTAAATCAGTTGTAACTCAAAAACTATTGCATTTGCAGTATTTTTTTAAATATGTTTTAACCTACTTTTTACACCTAAACAGTTACCTTGTTACTTTCATTCTCAATACCATTTGCAGGCCACAACTTTTGTGTCCTTTTCTTGTTCGATGATAGCTTTGTAGCTATCTGAGTAATAGCTGCTTTGCTACTTTGAGCCTACTCTGAATTGCATTTCTGTTTTCACTCTTTTAAAGGAAACATATTTAACTCAGCTTTGTAAAATTTGGTGTGAAGGTTTATTGGGTCAAGTGCTTGCTTGGTATTGTTGCTGATAGTAATAGCTTTAACCTCCTGAGTAATAGTTACATAGCAAAAAACATAAATATGTCATCTCCTAAACCGTATGAGATAGAGCGATTTCGTCGAAATTTTCGACCCACAGGGTATATAAGCAATGAACTCTTGGCACTTTAAAAAAAATTTTCCTCCCCCCAAAAATGGCGGCCATTTTGAATTTTCGCCAAAAATGCGAAAACATAAATTTGCTTCTATCTCCTTAACTGTGCGAGATAGAGTGATTTCATCGAAATTTTCGACCCACAGAATATCCAAAATATATACTCTTGCCAATTTTCAAAAAAAATTTTCCTCTCCGCAAAAATGGCGGCCATTTTGAATTTCGCCAAAAATGTGAAAACACAAATTTGCTTCTATCTCCTTAACCGTGCGAGATAGAGCGATTTCGTCAAAATATTAGATCCACAGGGTATCTTAGCAAACTACTCTGCAATTTTCAAAAAAATTTCCTCTCCCCAAAAATAGCGGCCATTTTGAATTTTCGAATTTTTGCCAAAAATGCAAAAACACAAATTTGCTTCTATCTCCTTAACCGTGCGAGATAGAGCGATTATGTCGAAATTTTCAACCCACAGGGTATCTCAGCAAACTTCTCTTGCCAATTTTCAAAAAAATTTACTCTCTTCAAAAATGGTGGCCATTTTGAATTTTCGAATTTTTGCCAAAAATGCAAAAACACAAATTTGCTTCTATCTCCTTAACCATGTGAGACAGAGCAGTTTTGTCGGAATTTTCGACCCATACGGTAACTCGGTAAACTACACTTTGCAACTACTGGCGACTTTTCCCAAAAATCACTTTCCCGCCATTTTTGGCGGCCATCTTGAATTTCTGCGTAAAATGCAAAAACGCAATTATCTTGGAAACGGTGCGAGATAGAGTGATTTTGATGAAATATTTAACCAGCAGGGTATCTGCAGAGCCTACATTTTCACAAAAGCATACATTTCGCAAAAATGGCTTTCCCGCCAATTTTGGCGGCCATGTTGAATTTCTGCGTAAAATGCAAAAATGCATTTATCTCGGGAACGGTGCGAGATCTTGAATTTCTGTGTAAATATGAAAACAAAATAAAAAACATATTCATCTACTGGCGATTTTTCCCAAAAATCATTTTCCCTCTGCGAACAAATTTTGAACCCTGTGCATGGGTACTAGAGAAGTTACATGTAGTGCCTCTGAAAAATGTTGAATTTCCCGAATTTTGGCCGCCATCTTGAATTTTGGCAGAAATTGAAAATGTCGTTTATCTCAAAAACCCTTGGAAATAGAGTGATTTCAAGCAATGTTTGGACCCTTTGGGTACTAGAGACCTTAGATATAGTGCCTGTGAAAAAATTTGAATTTCCAGAATTTTGTCCACCATCATGAATTTTGGCGGAAATTGAAAATGTCATTTATCTTGAAAACCGTAAGGGATAGAGCAATTTCAAGCTAATTTTTGACCAGTTGGATACTAGAGATCTTTGGTATATTGCCTCTGAAAAATGTGAAATTTCGCCCACCATCTTCAATTTTATCGGAAATCGAAAATGTTGGTTATCTCAAAAATCTTTAGAGAGACAGTGATTTTGAGCAAATTTTCAACCAATGCAAAAAGACATGAAGCTGAAATAAGTTACATGTATTCTAATAAATATTTAAGCATCGTTGATATATTTTACAAATGAAACAGTGTCTTGTAAGACTACTGTACAATTGTTGCAAAACGTTCATGGGGTGGACATTACACATGATGTGTGTTCTTCTATGCTGTTTCTTTTCATATGTTGCAGCTAACAGGGTGTCCTATTTCTAGTTAATCTTAGTACTTTTGAGATACCTATTGGTTAACATTGAGCTCTGTTACGTGGCAGAACAAAACAAAAGGGACAAGTGAGAATTGTTAATAGAAATGTACTTTATTGAATGGGATAGTGAAAATATGAGAGAACAGTAGGGCAACGTGTGTATTTTCTCCTTTTCACTTGTGGCTTCACAATGGAATTTTAGTATTTTGTATTTCCAGAATGAAAGAAAGCATAACTGTATGAAACTTTGTACATATTTCACCTTCAGGGTATCCCACTTAGCCCATTTTGGTTAAAATTAACAGTGCCTATATCTCGCTTATTGATCCTAGAGGTTTGGGATGTGAAACTTAAGGAAATCATGAGCTGGAATTCCTTGATAAGGTCAAATTTTATCTTCTGTCTTCCCCTTCACCCCTCTCTCAATGTCCTACATGAAATTATGGGATATGGTTTGTATATCTTTTGATGTCACATTTGACCTTGGACCCCTCAAGGTTAAATGAGGGTTGCCAATCTTAAAAAAAGTACTTGTAACTTACTTATCATTAGTCATAGTGGCTTTGGATTTGTAACCAACCTGCAGAATATCATGGGCTGGAATTATTTTGATTTTTTCAAATTTGATATTGGGCCCATCCTTCAAGGTCAAATAATAACAGTTAATTTATAACATGCTTACTCACATATTATTAAGCGTCCCTTGAAAAGGGGACGCTATTGTTTTCACCCCCAGTTTTCAGACAGCCGCATTGTCGTCTTGCTTGAATATCTCCCTTTATATTGGGCCTATCAAAATGATATTTGGCAGTTATCTTCTATAGGCATGGGAAAAACTTTTGACAGGCATAAATTTAACGTTTGACTTTTATCAAGGTCATATGATCAAAAACAATTTTTACGCCACAGCACTTAAGGGCTGTCAGGGTATTGTTTTCACCCATGGTATCCGGATGGGCGGGCAGCGGGAAAAGTTTGTCCGGCCTGTATCTCAGAAACCGTGAGGTGTAGGAAGTTGATACTTGGTAGGAACATTGGTTAGGGGATGTGGGTGTGAAACGTCATGGTGTGACCTTGATTTGACCTTACCATAGTAACCTCGACCTATAAAATTTTGTCCGGGCTGTATCTCAGAAACTGTAAGACGTAGGAAGTTGATACTTGGTAGGGACATTGGTTAAGGGGTGTAGGTGTGCTAGTCATGCAGTGACCATGATTTGACCTTTGACCTTGCTGTAGTGACCTTGACCTATAAAATCTTGTCTGGTCTATATCTTTCAAACTGTAAGGTGTAGGAAGTTGATACTTAGTAGGGACATTGGTTGGGGGTTTTAGGTGTGCAACATCATAAAATCTTGTCTGAGCTATATCTTGGAAACAGCAAAATGTAGGAAGGTGACACTTGGTAGGGACATTGCTTAGGGGTTGTAGGCGTGCAACATCATGGTGTCATCTTGATTTGACCTTTGGCCTTGTCGCAATGACACTGAGTTTGAAAATCTTGACGGAGGGATTCCGGAAGGTGTAGAAGGTTGACACTTGGTTGGGACATTGGTTAGGGTTTGTATTTGTGCATCATCTTGGTGTGACCTTTAGCTTTGGCTCTTCCAAAGTATGTTCACCTGTCATATTTGAGACATGTTTATCTTATGACAAAGATATATGGATTGCAGCAACTGGTTATTGTGTCCACCGGAGGCATCTGGTGGATACTTTGGTTTAGCGTTCCCTATGCCGATTTTCGGTGTTAACGCTTTCAGAGGAAAACTACACCAGCTAGGTTCACCAAATTTTCAGGATATCTTAATGGGGGGTAAGCTTCTCTGGGACTGAAATTAGCCTCATTCTGAAAAACAAGGTGGCCACCACGGGCATTTCTTTGAAAATTATCTACATTTTTCTACAGGCTGTTTCTCATAGCTAGAAGGTGGAATCTCTTCATAGTTGATATGTATAACAGCTATTTATTCAGCTATTTAAGCTCTTAATTCAAGGTCATCTACAGAGTGTCAAAGTACCCCACATAGCAAACTTTAAAAGTGCCTATATCTCTCTTATTATTGGTCCTAGAGGTTTGCAATGTGAAATCATGGAAACTTATAAGAAATCATGGGCTGGGAATCTTCTGATGTGGTCAGATTTGACCTTGAACCTCTACTTCAAGGTCAAACGAGTACAGCCAAACTTAAAAGTGCTTATAACTTCCTTATTATTGATTCTAGAGGTTTGCAATTTGAAACCAACTTGTAGGATGTCATGGGCTGGGAATCTTCTGATGTTGTGAGATTTGACCGTTGTCTTTCTGCATGGTGGATACGGATTTGCATCGGTTCTCCGATGCGTAGGTCTAGTTATATATACTTTTACATAATTGTGCTATTTCTATTGACAGCCATACTCCAATTAATAAATTTTACAGTTTCATAATTCTTAGTTTACTGATTAATGCTACCATCTTGCTATTGAATTGTCTTTCTTGTTTTAATACTTTATCTTTACATACATTTTCTTGCTCTTTGACGTTATTTTCTCTACTTAAATATTATTTGGACCTTTATGCAACTACATTGCTCTGAAAGTGTCCCAATCTTTGTACTTTTTCACTACTTTTATATCTCATTTTTATTTGAAAACTGTGGGGTGCAGGCATATCCAATGCATTTTTATGCTGACATTATGTCGTCACTCTGCGGCGTTGGCGTACATGTACGCGTCCGCGTGAACAACTTCTCCTCCAAAACTACAAGGCCTAGAGACATGCTGTTTTTTATGTCGTCACTCTGCGGCGTGGGCGTCCGCGTCCGCATGAACAACTTCTCCAAAACCACAAGGCCTAGAGACATGCTGTTTTTTTAAAAGATACCTTATCTATCGAGGATGAAAAATTGTTCAAGCCATGCAAATCTGTCTGTTCGTCTGTTTGCTAGAGACATTATAAGGGAGGTACCCCCACCAAAAGTGTGAAAATGTCAACACTTTATCACAATTTTCTCAGTGACTATTGCAGGGATTTCTCTCATATCTTGCATATATGTACTAGGCCAGAGGTAGATTCTCTTGTGTGAGTGTGAGACCTGGATCTGTCTTATTTTTTTTTTAATAAATTTTTTTAATAATTTTTAATGCATTAAAATTCATGAAATCATGCACTAAATCAATTATAACTTGAAAAGTATTGCATTTAGAGCATTTGGTTAAAATATGTTATTCAGCTACTTTTTTCATAGCTACAACATGGTGAGTAACTTGGGTGTCTATCTCAATAGCTAAGTGAGTAATAGCTACTTTTGGACTTTTCAGTAACTTCCATCATGAGTAAAATCACTTGTAACTTGAAAACTATTGCATTTAGAGAATTTTGTGTAAATATGTTGTTCAGCTACTTTGGGGTCAGCTATAACATAGTAAAATTTCAGACCTATAGCTCATAGCATAGCTGAGTAATAGCTACTTTTAGGTTATCACTGTTGAGTAAATCACTTATAACTTGAAAATTCCAGAACTGTGGTTCATTGCATAGCTGAGTAATAGCTACTTTGAGGTTCTTACTCAACACTAAATCATTTATAACTTGACAAGTATTGCATTTAGAGTATTTTGTTAAAATATGTTATTCAGCTACTTTTTCCATAGCTACAACATGGTGAGTAATGTGGGTGTCTATCTCAATAGCTAAGTGAGTAATAGCTACCTTTGGACTTTTCAGTAACTTCCTTCATGAGTAAAATCACTTGTAACTTGAAAACTATTGCATTTAGAGAATTTTGTGTAAATATGTTATTCAGCTACTTTGGGGTCAGCTATAACATAGTAAAATGTCAGACCTGTAGCTCATGGCATAGCTGAGTAATACCTAATTTTAGGTTATCACTGTTGAGTAAATCACTTATAACTTGAAAACTATTGCATTTAGATTATTTAGTTTCAGTATGTTATTCACCTATTTTGGGGTCAGCTATAACAATAAAATTAAAACTATTGCATTTGCAATATTATCTCCTGCCTGGCTCGCCGGCGGGAGATTATAATTTGCACCAAGTGTGTGCGTACGTGCGTGCGTGCGTGTGTCATGCAGTTTTCTCTGAAACTACTACAGTTACACATTTTTGGTAAATTACTTGTCCTAATGAATTTTTACGCTTTTCAATATTTTTGGGGTTTGGTGAACTTTGGCCTACTTTTGAGTGAGTAATAGCACTTTTACCTAATATAATTATATGACTTATAACTCTCAAACTGTTGCATTTAGAGTATTTTGTTCAAATATGTTGTTCAGCTACTTTCTCCACAGCTACATCATGGTCAGTAGTTTGAAAGTGTATCTTCAAAGCTAAGTGAGTAATAGCTACTTTGTCAAATTTTAATGATAACCATAATGAGTAAATGGCTTATATCTTTAAAAGTATTGCAGTTACACAATTTCTCTCAAATATGTTGTTTATCTACTTTTTTCTGAATTGTAACATATTTAAGTTTCACAACTGTTGCTCAATGTACAAGTGAGTAATGGCTACTTTATTGCTACTTTTAGTGAAAATGTGAAAAATCACAAATATCTCGCAAACCGTAAGAGATAGAGTGATTTCGAGCGAATGTTTGACCCACAGGGTAGCACAAGAGTATTCTATGCAAAGGGGAAAAATTTCAATTTTCACCACTTTTGGCAGCCATCTTGGATTTTTGCGGAAAATGAAAAAGTGTTAATATCTCGAAAACTGTACGAGATAGAGCGATTTCGAGCGAATATTTGACCCACAGGGTAGTACAAGAGTATCCTATGCAAAGGGGAAAAATTTCAATTTTCGCCACTTTTGGCGGCCATCTTGGATTTTTGCGGAAAATGAAAAAGTGTGAATATCTCGAAAACCTTAAGAGATAGAGCAATTTTGAGTGAATTTTTGACCCACAGGGTAGTACAAGAGTATCCTATGCAAAGGAGAAAAATTTTAATTTTCACCACTTTTGGCAGCCATCTTGGATTTTAGCGGAAAACGGAAAAGTGTGAATATCTCAAAAACCGTAAGATAGAGCGATTTCGAGCGAATTTTTGACCCGCAGGATAGTAGAAGAGTATCCTATACAAAGGAGAAAAATTTTAATTTTTGCCACTTTTGACGGCCATCTTGGATTTTAGCGAGAAAACGAAAAAGTGTGAATATCTCGAAAACCGTAAGATATAGAGCAATTTTGAGCGAATTTTTGACCCACAGGGTACTACATGAGTATCCTATGCAAAGGGGAAAAATTTCAATTTGCACCACTTTTGGCAGCCATCTTGGATTTTAGCGGAAAACAGAAAAGTGTGAATATCTCGAAAACCGTAAGATAGAGTGATTTTGAGCGAATTTTTGACCCGCAGGGTACTACAAGAGTATTCTATGCAAAGGGGAAAAATCTCAATGTTCGCCACTTTTGGCGGCCACCTTGGATTTTTGCGGAAAACGAAAAAGTGTGAATATCTCAAAAACCGTAAGAGATAGAGCGATTTCGAGCGAATTTTTGACCCACAGGGCAGTGCAAGAGTGTCCTATGCAAAGGGGAAAAATTTCAATTTTCGCCACTTTTGGCGGCCATCTTGAATTTTAGCGGGACAATGAAAAAGTGTGAATATCTCGAAAACCGTAAGAGATAAAGCGATTTGGAGCGAATTTTTGACCAACAGGGTAGTACAAGAGTGTCCTATGCAAAGGGGAAAAATTTCAATTTTCGCCACTTTTGGGGGCCATCTTGGATTTTTGTTTGTAACTTACTTTTTACACCTTAACAGTTACCTTCTTACTTTCCTTCTGAACACCATTTCCAGGGCACAACTTTTGTGTCCTTTTCTTCTGTCACTTCTACTCTGAAACTCAAAACACACAGTCAGCTGATACAGAGCCCGTTCACGGGCACTGATTGCTTGTTTTTCTTGTACTTCCGTTTCACCAGATTTTCTCAGAAATACAGACTGTGGGTCAACCAAATTTAATAAGCATATGCCACAATCAAAATCTAGGCACCGGTCAGTTTTGAGATCAATCGCACCATAATTGACTGATTGACAGGCGACTGATTATCGGTTGGTAAAAAATGTGCTAAAGTAGTCTTTATAACTCGCTTATTATTAGTTCCAGAGGTTTGGTGTGTGAAACTGACTTATAGCAAATCATTGGTTGGGAGTCTTCTCATGTGGTTAGATTTGACCTTGTGCCTCTTCTTCAAGGTCAAACGAGGATAGCCAAACTTAGAAGTGCTTCTAATTTGCATATTATTGGTCCTGCAGTTTTGAGATATGCCCTATAAGAAATCATGGGCGGGGAATCTTTTGATGTGGTCAGATTTGACCTTGGGCCTCTCCTTCAAGGTCAAACGAGGATAACCAAACTTAAAAGTGCTTACAAGTCACTTATTATTGGTCATAGAGGTTATGGGTGTGAAATCTACCTGTGGGATATCATGGGCTTGGGAGTCTTCTGTTGTGATTAGATTTGACCTTGGGCCCCTTCTTTAAGGAGAATATGGTCCCTGATGCAGTAGGTGTAGTTAATTAAATAGCACACACTTAATTGGTACCATCATAAAACATAATTATGTGTAGTGTAAAAAAAAATTCAATATTTATTTAAACAGATGTAAAAACAATCAAAACAGATCTCTTACAATGGAGCTTTTTATTGTCACTACTTTCCAAAAGTACCATGATATGCCTGTTGTTATCAATGCATTGCTCGAACTCGCGCAATTGAACTCGGTTTTTCCCGTCCGAATACACGATTTGTGAGTTTCGTCTGCCATTTTGAAGTACCAGGAAGTAGCAAAAATCAATTTCAGTGGATACTGTACATTAACACATACTAGTATATATTATTAAAGTTATTACTGGAAATGGAGGAATAAATTACTGTATATAAATTCATTCTCTATACACTATAGAATTTATGAAAATTATATGCTGCAGTTTTAATACAAAATCTCCTATTTTCGCCCAGTGCCAGTTGTCCAATTAGTACTATTAACAAGTGCCAATATTTCTTTGATATTTCTGAAACCTACAAATGTATTACATACATCAATAGAGCGGTATTTTTACAGAGCTTCTGCTCATTTTTTGCTGCATCAAAATCAAAAGAAATGAATGAGAAATCGCAGTTTAAAAATTAAGTTCAAACCCAAGACCCAGAGGTCATATAAAGGTCAATTTCGCCAGAATTCCCTATTATCTGCTAATCTGTTAGAATTTATACTCTATAATTATAAAGTCTTTTGGAAGTTAATTTAGGAAATCATATGCAGATATGAATATTCATGAGCAACATTTTTTGTTGAGTATATTTAATCCATGTACATTTAATCCCGCCTGAGGTCAGGCCATAGCAACCTTGACCTTTCAAATATTGTCTCTGTGTTACTAGAACTTACAGTTTGTGCGCATTTGTTACATAGCTTGGAGAAATTAAGAACAGTTTATGAGATATAAAAGTCAGTGGAAATTGTTATCCTTATTAAAAACAAATTAAGTGCAACCTCAGACTGAGAGGCCTGGGTTTGATTCCCAGTGATGTGTAAATCAAGACATCATAGCTCAGTGATAGAGCACTCAGTCTGCAGGCAAAGAATATAAATGATCTGAAAAGGATAGAGAAATTGAAAATATATGCTTTCCTGGTTAAAAGAGTGTGCACTATTAGATCCCAGGAAACACGTCCAACAAGATGTACAAGGAACAACATGGTGTTATGTGCTGAAAAGCACCAAGTTACATGTTGGTCAATCGACCAAAATGCATCATATCTTGATGTTACAAAGGTTGCAAGATAAATTTGGAGAGTTTATTTATTTGGTTCAAACCCATGATTTTTACATATGCATGACCACCCACAAACCTTTGATGATTTTTAAGTACATGTAGTTTTTTTTATAGGGGCAAATGTATTATTACCTCAGCCAAGGAGGTTATGTTTTCGCCTGGGTTTGTCTGTCTGTCTGTTTGTTTGTGAATAAGATAACTCAAAAACTTATGGATGGATTTCGATGAAATTTTCAGGATATGTCTGAAAAGGAAGAAATAATTCAATTTTGGGAGTGATCCGGATCACTATCTGGATCTTCTGGATCAATGTAATTTTAAAGACAGATAACTCAAAAACTTCTGGATGGACTTTGATGAAATTTTTAGGAAATGTCCTAAATGGGACAAGGAACAAGTGATTAGATTTTGGGAGTGATCTGGATCGCTGTCTGGATCATCTGGATCCGCGCTTGGCGGAGGTCTGCACTCTCCGAGAGCTCGTTTTTAAAAATGCAACAATGTGCAAACAACATGTTTTTACCACACAGCCCTTAAGGGCTGTCAGGATATAGTGGGCCACAACTGGGCTACTGCTGGACCACTGACTGCATTTTTTTCAAAATCATTAAAGCATTATAAACAACTTCATAAGCAACCTTGACTATTGTCACGCCACCAGAGAACCACCATGCAGTACATTGTACAACATCTTGTATGACTTTGATTTGACCTTTCACCATGCTGCAGTGACCTTGACCTTTAAAATCTTTTCTGGGCCACATATGTAGTGTTATGTGGGGGGTGTTTGGGATCTTTTTATTCTCAGATGGTAAGTGTTAGGATCAAGGCATCTGGCTGTTGACATCTCCACAAATAGAAAAACCACAAATGATATCCATCCAATTTATTCACCAAATGTCCACAGAATTTAATTTAAGATAGAACTGATGACAAGTTCATTATAGAAGCAATGCAGTACAAAACCAAATTCTGAACACTTTCAGTTTCCAATAGCAATTCCAATAACCAATAGGAAAATGACAGAACAGTTACTGGTGTCTATTGTTGAACACTAAATCAATACTATGACAATTTAAAATCCTGTTTTCCTAAATAATTTTGAAATATATTTCTGGGGTGTTAAACACTGTAGTATTATACACGTCCAAATGTTGTGAAATACTGTAAGTCCAAATGCTGTGAAATATTATAAGTCCAAACACTGATAAATTTGCTAAGAGCAAATTCACTCAAAATAACCCAAGTTCTCAGAGCTGACAATTTGTCTAAGTCCTACATAGTATATCCAAATATTCTGCTCTGAGATACTCATATTTTTTTCCTCTTTTTCTTCATCTTTATCCTTTGCTTTTCTTCACCTCGTCAATTTCAGCAGAAGCAGGGGTTTTTAAAGTCAAACAAATTGTGCAGTATTAATTAGGACAAAGGAATACGTTTTGCGACGTCGCATCTAAATCTAGTAATGACCTCATGCTTATAATAACCACACTATAACCACACCGCTGCCATCCCATTAGCAAAGCTCATAGTAGGGTTGCTAAGAGACAGATTTGAGTGGAAGCAATTGCATGGCTATTAGTGGACACTTCTGTATTGAACACTGCTGGGAAAATCAATATGGGCTTTTCATTGCAAAGTCTTTGACCATAATAGCTTTCTCTGATTAATAAACAATTCTACCAAAGTACCATATATGCTCATATAACAGGTAAACCAATACAATAATATTTTGTGGAAAATGTGTCATAACAGTAGTTTTACTTAACTGTGCTATTTCTATTGACACTTACACTTGAATACATTGTACAGCTTCATGTATTTTTTTATTGTCTTGTATTTATGTTATGTACATAATCATGATGTAGAAAGGTAGGAAAATACAGCTGTATAATTAATATGGCAAGGTCTAAAGTCAGTGTAGACTTAACTTAATATTTATTTTGCTTCCATTTCCATACACCCAGTCTGAGTGCTCTATCACTAAGCTATGATGTCTTGATTTACACATCACTGGGAATCAAACCCAGGCCTCTCAGTCTGAGGTAACACTTATTTTTTTATGAGAATAGATAAACAATTTCCAAAAATATAGTTCTGCATCTCAAAAAAATATAAACTTTTTTTTTCATGCATACCTGCAAATTTTAAGGCATAATCGATTTACAGTAGTGGATGCATGTTTCCATCTTATGTTAAAGCAATTTATATAGCCTTACGTCTTGATGATTCGCGAGTTTTAACGTTTTAGTTAAGAGCTTATTTCACATCTAAATATTTTATTTTGCAGCAATTTGGATGTGTTTTATAAAACTATAAATACCAAAGCACCATTTTATGTTATAAAAAGTGAAAATAGATGCTCTTATATCCAAGAAAAACGGCCATACTCGAATCAACAAGACCCTCGAATCAAGGATACTTGACTATATGTTGAAATCTGACATTTAAGCTTTTTAAAAAAATTACTCAAAAATCAGTCGTTGAACTTATATCTGCTAACCTTTCATATTTGGAAAGCTTTGGAAATGTACTTTCTTGTGGTCTTTATTTGGCCAAAATTGATCGATAAATGCCAAAGTTATTCAGCATTTTATAACCCCTGCCACATATACATACGTACATATACACTGGGCGATAATAGATTATTTTACTTAAATATAAACTAAATATCATGACTTAAGCCACAAAAACGTTTAGTTACCACAAATAAATTCAGAACAAACTTTTGATGTCAGCTCAACAAAAATATGTATGGAAAACATTCAGAAATCATAAAATTCCATCACGTGAATGTGAAACGTTTGTTTACTCTACCAGGAAGTAAAAGCGGAAGACAACAACTATCATTGCACATGCGCAGATCGAAATGCGTTTCATTGTGACGTCAGAGACACGGGTTTTTCAAAGTTTGTTATATTCATTCGCCGCTATCTTCTTTTAGCTATTTTATTCTAGAACCATATTTCAGATCAATAATCTCTTCCGTGTTCTAACACAACAAGAGCCTCAATTACACATTTTGTGTGGTTCGTTGTTAATGAAATCAATGAGATTACCAAGGATTATTTCCCGGCGTTAGAACACGTTACCAAGCAAACGGTCGCGTTTATCCCAACATCGTGTAGCCAAGGTTGGTCAGGGTATAAAAAGCTGAGAGTCAAAGAAAAAACACACAAATATAATTTGGCGTACATTATTTTAGTGTAACTTTTGTAACAAGGTAAACGAACAACATGCGCGAAATCGTCCACATTCAGGCTGGCCAGTGCGGAAACCAGATTGGAGCTAAGGTGAAAAGCTTTTTTATGTGGAAATTTTCCGCATGTTTTCAGTGAATTGTACGGAATCTGCAATTTATCTTTTTACGTTAGCTAGAGATTATGCAGGTGACCTGTTATTAAAATGTGCTGGTGGTTTGTGAGTGTTGAGGCCACGCAGGGCCTCGCAAAATGTTCTCTTATGGCTCTTGTCGTAATCGTGCTTAAAATACTTTTGACCTTGGCTCTGCATAATGTTTTGCATTTCCATACACGCTGATGCGTATTGCGTATCCGCAATGAATCCCTGAACTTTGCCCTTCAGGAACTTTGCCCTTCAGGAACCATGCCCTTCAGAACCTTGCCCTTCAGGAACTATGCCCTTCACTAAAATTGAAGGGTAGGAACTTTGCCCTTCACATGGAAAAAAATCTTAATTAGAAAAAAAAAATCTTAATTAGAAACCAGGGGGAAGCCATCCCAGATACTAGCAGATGCTGCTGTAAGTGTTCCAGTTGAAGTGAGGGCAGCCCTTGGCAATATGGAGACTGTAAAGCGTGTTATTCGTAACCACAAAAGAGGAGCACTACCAAAGGATCCAGCTTCACTTCAAGAGTTGATCATTGATGAGAAATGGAGTAAGTTTGAGGGAAAGGACTTCCTAATCCACGACAATGGGGTTGGAGCTGCTAATAGGGTTCTGGTATTTGGTACAGAAGAGGGACTACATCACCTAGGTCGCAGTTCACAATGGTTCATGGATGGAACCTTTTCTACAGCTCCAAAATTGTTTTCTCAGCTTTAATACGTGCACCATTAGGAGAGTCCACTGTAGCTTGTGCATATGCATTCATGAAAGGCAAATCTCAATGCATGTATGAGGAAGTTTTCAGTGCCCTAAACAACAAATGTGAGGAACTTGGATTCAATTTAGACCCAGTGACTGTAAACTTAAACTTTGAATTGGCCGTGATCAAAGCCATAAAATCAGTTTTCGGTGAACATGTGCACATACAGGGGTGTTTTTATCACCTGACACAAAACACATGGAGAAAAATCCAAGACCTTGGTTTAGCCACAACTTACAAAGGGGAAAAGGATATCAAGCTCTTTTGTGGTATGATGGATGCCCTTGCTTTCCTCCCATGTGGACAGGTGAAAGATGGCATGGACTATCTTCAGTCTATATGTCCGGAAGAATTAGAAGACCTATTGGCCTACTTCAACACAACATATGTCAATGGCTCTTACAAAAGAATTCAAACTCCACCAGCATTGGGTAGTGAGCAGCCTGTACTGAGGATGAGAAGAGTGGCCCCATTATTCCCACCTGAGTTGTGGAATGTATTTGAGGCCACCATGGAAGGTGGCCATAGGACAAATAATAGCTGTGAAGCCTGGAATCATGGATTCAGACAAATGGTACTTTTTTTCATGTGAAGGGCAAAGTTCCTACCCCTCAATTTTAGTGAAGGGCATAGTTCCTGAAGGGCAAGGTTCCGAAGGGCATGGTTCCTGAAGGGCAAGGTTCCTGAAGGGCAAAGTTCCGTACACCATCCACAATGCAGATCCGCGAATGCGTTTGCGTATATTTGCAGCATGTATACATGATAGAGACTGTTTCCATATGCACTGATCCTTATAGGAATATATCACTCAAAAACCGTCCAAACGCAGAATTTTAGCACGGGTTGCTTTGATAATGCCACCCGTGCTAAAATTCTGCGTTTGGACGGTTTTTGAGTGATATATTCCTATTTTAACATGACTGTTTAAAATAAAATACCTAAAACACTTGTAAGATTAACCAAAATTATCCAAATGACCACAATAGGCGCCGCCATGTTGGCTGTTCCATCAATTGAACAGGGATGATGATTTTCTTCTTCCAAACATATACTATTAATTAAGCGTCCCTTGCGGGACGCTTGTTTGTGTACGGGAGAGCTTCCGGCTCCGCCGGCTCCGCCGGCTCTGCCGGCTCCGCATTTTGTTTTCCTTATAACTCTGTAACCGTTAGGCGGATTCTTCTCAAATTTGGCAGGTTTAGGCAGTAGCCTTGGGGAATTTTTTTGAATATGTTGCAGTGATATTTCAACCAATCAGAGAGGTCACATGACCAAAAATGTCTTTTTTCGATGGGGAAGCTTGTCCGGATGATAACTTGAAAGGAATTTTATCAATTCACCTGAAACTTGGCAAATACATTCATTCTATTAAAATCTGGAAATCATTAGATTTTGGCATTGATTGGTCAAGAAATGGCCGAGTAATTAATGATTAATTAATCATTACGAATTTTCCAAATAAGGAAAACACAAAAATGCTTATATCTCGAAAACCGTGCTAGATAGAGTGATTTCGATGAAATTTTTGACCCACAGGGTATCTCTGCGGAGTAGTTTTCCCAATTTTCAAAAAATTTTTGTCTCGCCCAAAATGGCGGCCATTTTGAATTTTCGAAATTTTCGCAAAAATTGCAAAACACAAAAATGCTTATATCTCAAAAACCGTGCTAGATAGAGCAATTTCGACAAAATTTTTGACCCGCAGGATATCTCTGCGGAGTACTTTTCCCAATTTTGAAAAAATTTTTGTCTCGCCAAAAATGGCGGCCATTTTGAATTTTCGAAATTTTCGCAAAAATTGCAAAACACAAAAATGCTTATATCTCGAAAACCGTGCTAGATAGAGCGATTTCGACGAAATTTTTGACCCAAAGGGTATCTCTGTAGAGTAGTTATCCCAATTTTGAAAAAAAATTTTGTCTCGCCAAAAATGGCGGCCATTTTGAATTTTCGAATTTTTCGCAAAAATTGCAAAACACAAAAATGCTTATATCTCAAAAACCGTGCTAGATAGAGCAATTTCGACAAAATTTTTGACCCGCAGGATATCTCTGCGGAGTACTTTTCCCAATTTTCAAAAAAATTTTGTCTCGCCAAAAATGGCGGCCATTTTGAATTTTCGAATTTTTCGCAAAAATTGCAAAACACAAAAATGCTAATATTTCGAAAACCGTGCTACATAGAGCGATTTCGACGAAATTTTTTATCTTCAGGGTATCTCTGTAGAGCAGCTATCCCAAAGAGCTTTCACTTGGTGAAGTTTCAGACCCATAGCTAATTGCTCACCTACTCAAAAAGAGTAAATGCGAATTACCTCTAAAAGTATTGCAGATGGCCAATTTTTCTCAAATAACTCATTCACCTACTTTTGGAAGAGCTTTCACATGGTGAAGTTTCAGACCCATAGCCAATTACTCACCTACTCAAAATGAGTAAATGCGAATTATCTCTAAAAGTATTGCAGATAGCCAATTTTTCTCAAATAACTCATTCACCTACTTTTGGGAGAGCTTTCACATGGTGAAGTTTCAGACCCATAGCTAATTATTTACCTACTCAAAATGAGTAAATGCTAATTATCTGTAAAAGTATTGCGGATACCCAATTTTTATCAAATAACTCATTCAACTACTTTTGGGAGAGCTTTCACATGGTGAAGTTTCAGACCCATAGCTAATTACTCACCTACTCAAAATGAGTAAATGCGAATTATCTCTAAAAGTATTGCAGATAGCCAATTTTTGTCAAATTAATCATTCACCTACTTTTGGGAGAGCTTTCACTCGGTGAAGTTTCAGACCTATAGCTAATTACTCACCTACTCAAAATGAGTAAATGCGAATTATCTCTAAAAGTATTGCAGATAGCCAATTTTTGTCAAATTAATCATTCACCTACTTTTGGGAGAGCTTTCACTTGGTGAAGTTTCAGACCCATAGCTAATTACTCACCTACTCAAAATGAGTAAATGCGAATTATCTCTAAAAGTATTGCAGATAGCCAATTTTTCTCAAATAACTCATTCACCTACTTTTGGGAGAGCTTTCACTCTGTGAAGTTTCAGACCCATAGCTAATTACTCACCTACTCAAAATGAGTAAATGCGAATTATCTCTAAAAGTATTGCAGATAGCCAATTTTTCTCAAGTAACTCATTCACCTACTTTTGGGAGAGCTTTCACTTGGTGAAGTTTCAGACCCATAGCTAATTACTCACCTACTGAAAATGAGTAAATGTGAATTATCTCTAAAAGTGTTGCAGATAGCCAATTTTTCTCAAATAACTCATTCACCTACTTTTGGGAGAGCTTTCACTTGGTGAAGTTTCAGACCCATAGCTAATTACTCACCTACTCAAAATGAGTAAATGCGAATTATCTCTAAAAGTATTGCAGATAACCAATTTTTCTCAAATAACTCATTCACCTACTTTTGGGAGAGCTTTCACTTGGTGAACTTTCAGACCCATAGCTAATTACTCACCTACTCAAAATGAGTAAATGCGAATTATCTCTAAAAGTATTGCAGATAGCCAATTTTTCTCAAATTAATCATTCACCTACTTTTGGGAGAGCTTTCACTTGGTGAAGTTTCAGACCCATAGCTAATTACTCACCTACTCAAAATGAGTAAATGCGAATTATCTGTAAAAGTATTGCAGATAGCCAATTTTTCTCAAATAACTCATTCACCTACTTTTGGGAGAGCTTTCACTTGGTGAAGTTTCAGACCCATAGCTAATTACTCGTCTACTCAAAATGAGTAAATGCTAATTATCTCTAAAAGTATTGCAGATAGCCAATTTTTCTCAAATAACTCATTCACCTACTTTTGGGAGAGCTTTCACTTGGTGAAGTTTCAGACCCATAGCTAATTACTCACCTACTGAAAATGAGTAAATGTGAATTATCTCTAAAAGTATTGCAGATAGCCAATTTTTCTCAAATAACTCATTCACCTACTTTTGGGAGAGCTTTCACTTGGTGAAGTTTCAGACCCATAGCTAATTACTCACCTACTCAAAATGAGTAAATGCGAATTATCTCTAAAAGTATTGCAGATAGCCAATTTTTTTCAAATAACTCATTCACCTACTTTTGGGAGAGCTTTCACTTGGTGAAGTTTCAGACCCATAGCTAATTACTCACCTACTCAAAATGAGTAAATGCGAATTATCTGTAAAAGTATTGCAGATAGCCAGTTTTTCTCAAATTAATCATTCACCTACTTTTGGGAGAGCTTTCACTTGGTGAAGTTTCAGACCCATAGCTAATTACTCACCTACTCAAAATGAGTAAATGCGAATTATCTGTAAAAGTATTGCAGATAGCCAATTTTTCTCAAATAACTCATTCACCTACTTTTGGGAGAGCTTTCACTTGGTGAAGTTTCAGACCCATAGCTAATTACTCGTCTACTCAAAATGAGTAAATGCGAATTATCTCTAAAAGTATTGCAGATAGCCAATTTTTCTCAAATAACTCATTCACCTACTTTTGGGAGAGCTTTCACTTGGTGAAGTTTCAGACCCATAGCAAATTACTCACCTACTCAAAATGAGTAAATGCGAATTATCTCTAAAAGTATTGCAGATAGCCAATTTTTCTCAAATAACTCATTCACCTACTTTTGGGAGAGCTTTCACTCTGTGAAGTTTCAGACCCATAGCTATTTATTCACCTACTCAAAATGAGTAAATGCTAATTATCTGTAAAAGTATTGCGGATACCCAATTTTTATCAAATACTCATTCATCTACTTGTGGGAGAGCTTTCACATGGTGAAGTTTCAGACCCATAGCTAATTACTCACCTACTCAAAATGAGTAAATGCGAATTATCTCTAAAAGTATTGCAGATAGCCAATTTTTCTCAAATAACTCATTCACCTACTTTTGGGAGAGCTTTCACTTGGTGAAGTTTCAGACCCATAGATAATTATTCACCTACTCAAAATGAGTAAATGTGAATTATCTCTTAATAGTATTGCAGATAGCCAATTTTTCTCAAATAACTCATTCACCTACTTTTGGAAGACCTTTCACACACGAAAATGAAAAATTGTGAATATCTCGGAAAAGCTATTTCTTCTGCTTTAATGCTCGGCGGGAGATACACACCACGGCAGTGGTCTTGACAAAAATTTTTGTCTCCCCAAAAATGGTGGCCATTTTGAATTTTCAAAGTTTTTGCAAAACACAAAAATGCTTATATCTCGAAAACCGTGCTATATGGAGTGAACTCAACAAAATTTTGGACCTGCTGGGTATCTCTGCAGAGTAGCCATGCCAATTTTCAAAATATTTTGTCTCGCCAAATATAGCGGACATTTTTAATTTTTTTATTTTTTGCAAAACACAAAAATGCTTATATCTTGAAAACCGTGCTAGATAGAGCAGACTGCGCTGACTTTGGTTGCCACAACAGTATAAGGCTAGAAACGAAGCATTTTCTTAATACTTTAGCACTCACCTTTATATCCTTTTCGGGACGCTTTGTTTTTGCTATGCAAAAACATTATCTTTTTTTTTTGCGAGCGATCCTCTAGTTTTTCCTGAATTAAGGTACAAGAAAACAATTCAAAAACACACACCGTTATTCACCATCACATAATTTACTAAATATAATTATGAAAACAAACTTATAGACTATTGTTTTTTTATCCAATAAATATGCATGGGGACGTTGATAACAGCCGTAATGTTGATGCAGAATTTTAGATGGCTTTGAAATCCCTCTCGACCAATCAAAACGACGGACATATCCGTGTCATGTTAGAATATTGCATTAAGCATGCTTATCCGCAATGCGTGAAGAGAATGCAGCACTGTTGCAAAAAAACGCATTCACGCAACATAAAAAAATGTCAAGATCACTGATTTTGTTATCTTTTCTCTTTAAACAGGCATAAAATCGTCATTTTTTGCTCGATTTTTAAAAATAAGGTATCATTTTGAAGCTTGTAACCTGCAGAATACATCTATGTTGGTTATGTGATTGATTTCATGACATTTTAACGTAACTATGACAACACCAATAAAATATATCATGGATAAATTGAAAAATCTGCTTTCAGAAATATTCATAAGTATATAAATAAATAAATATATTTCTATTATGGATTTACCTATTAACCAGTACTTTAATACCAATTCAAACTGAAATCTATGCTTGCTATTCCCAAATCTGCATTGTTTAAGCACTTATGTTTAAGCGCATATGGAAACACATTTTATGCAATCTGGATACGCATTGCAGATCTGCATCGCGGATACGGATCGCGGATCAGTGCGTATGGAAATGCACACTTATTTGACATATTTCTCCTATTACAAAGATACATGGATTCCTGCAACTGTTTGTTATATGTACTTTTATCTATTTACATGTACTTTTATCTAATTCTACTATCTCCATGGACAGCTATACTTCAAATAATAAACAGATGAGTTTATAAATATTACAGCATCTGAGCTTTATAACTTTTAGTGTATAAAATAAATCTTTTTAGAGACTATCACTATGTCAACGTGCATACCAAAAGAAGCAAATGACTGTGTTTTTACAGAGCCTCATTTTCATCTAGTTAGGTGAAAATAGCGGTTTAACTTGGAGTGATTCCATGTGGTAACACTCAATGAATCAAAGATGATGCCACCATCGATCAGTGCATCGAACAGACCACTAATCATTCCAGCACTATTAATTAATACCACAATCTTAGTATTGTCATTTCGATACTTTGTTTCTACATATATTTTCTCTTTCTTCAGTGTTACTTTTCGTGCACTTCTACATAATTAGCATTTTCTGATAGACTCGTTATCTCTGTAGTACTTTTTCGTTCTAATATATCCAAAACTTTGAATCATATTATTTACCATACTAATGTATCAATGAAAGTAATGTGTAATACTAAATGTCAACTTTTAAAAGCAGTGAGGGATCACAATACAATTAATGAAGAAGACTTAAAGCATTAGGAAATATTAAAGATTTGTTATCTATGAGGGTCTTTAAACATGGATTTACTGCTGGAGAAATAAATGCCATGCTAAATTTTGTATGTACCACCTGAGACACTAATTCACTTGTCTATGTAGTTTATGCAACTCTCCTGTATATTTTTTATGTATAATTCTGTTTCTTTTTTTCACCTGTATTACTATGTTTTTTTCATTTGTTCTTCTTTTTTGTAATTAACCAACATTATCAACTTTGTGCTTTGTATGCACGAGAAATAAATAAATAAATAAATTAAAAAAATATATCTTCGTGTCCAATGCCATTTCCCCAGGCTTTGGGGTAAGGGCATCGGATACTATTTTAAAAATTCTTTCACCATTGTCTTCAGGCAATTTTGATACCAAATAACCTAAAATATCTTCCAGAATATATTTCTAATTTCCTTGTGGGAGTTTCAGCTGCAGGAAAAATTCTAATCAAAAATTCGCACAAACCACATACACAAGCCATATCTGCAAGCCTTGTACAAAGAAACAGGGGCCGATTTCACAAAAGGACTTAAACTAAGTCCCTTTATTGGCTAAGTCTGGGTCTTATATCTAAGACTTTGGTCTTAGCTAGATCTGGGACTTAAAATAGATTTCACAAAGGTTACTTACTTAAGTCCAGGCTTTTCAAATAACCACAGTGGTTTTCTGTGTCATGTGCCCTTTTATATCCAAAATATAATATTGGTGCCATATATCCTTCATTTGATGTATTTTATCTAAGGGTAAGGGCTGTTTTGAAATGGAAAACCTTGTTGCCACATATAAACTTCCCCAAGACTACTTCAGTGAGTTGTTCTGTGTAATTATACATTATTTACAGCCATTTTAAATTTTGAAGTGAAGAAAAGTTTATGGCGGCCATATTTAAGTCCTCTTTACAAAATTTAAGCCCACTACCTCCCAGACTTAAAGTTAAGTCAATTGACTTAGCAATTTCATGGACTTAGCTGCTTTGTGAAATCTGCTAGTGGGTGGACGATTAGACGAACGTTCGATTAATTGTCGGTGTCCTGGTACAATCGCGTTTGGTCACTGATAACTTCTGAAAATCGATTAAATCTTACCCTTCTTTATGTGTCTCAATATCCACGTATTTTTTATATTTTAGGTAGTTTCCTAAACTTTTTTTTAATAAATCAAGAGATTTGTCACAAATTTTGTGTTTGTTTATAACTACCGCCATATTTACCGGAAGTGAGTGCTTTTTGTGGGTACTAAATGTCGGAAACACCGTTATTCTTACCAGATTGACATATCCTTCATCCCGGAATGTGTTTCATGATATATTGGCCAAGAGTGGAGTAAAAAAGTCGATTATGGGTCGATCATCGGTCGGAAAAATGGATGAATAATCGACCACGAAAACTGAGGCGATTCCACTCACTAAAATCCGCTAAGTCTAAGACCACAGACTTAACATTGTTTTGACAAAATTTAAGACCAAAGTCTTAAATTTAAGTCTGAATCTGGACTTAAATCCCTTTTTGAAATCGGCCCCTGTTCTTTGTATTCTGTACTGTTTGATTTTTTACTGCAAATCGCGTGCTGCATATGCATAATATGGAGAATTATGCTCTGTAGATCCATTCTATATTTGACAGTTCTGGGAGGTGATCTCAGATGAGCACGGTATCGACCCAACTGGCACATACCATGGCGACTCGGATCTCCAGCTAGAGAGAATTAATGTTTACTACAATGAGGCAACGGGTATGTGTCTGCTAGAGGATGAAAAAAAAAATCTTGTGGGCTTAAGATTTTATAAAGCTAAGGGCAGAGTAAGGGGTTACAATGTCTTTGTTGGTGTTGTGTAGGGCTGTTATCATTAGTGATTTCTGTAGATCGAGGATCACCTGTTAGATGCGAGTTGAACTCGAGTAAATTACACATACCGTAAATGACCTATTTAGCGCACCCGCCCTTGTAACCGCACCCCATTGCTTTTCAAGGCAACATACTTGACAACTTCTACAGTACTGTGTGGAAAATTACAGTACTACAGTACAGTAGATCGCGAGAGTGCACACTCGTGGTTGGTTACAAAACGTTTCTAATGATAGACTATTCAGCTTAAATCTTACCTTTCTTAATTTTCCTTAATATCCACATATTTTTTATATATTGTACCTATTTTTACTTAATAAATTGACATTTTTGTCACGACTTTTGAGTTTGTTTTCATCTACCGCCATATTTACAGGAAGTGGGTATTTCTAAATGTCGAAACACCGTTTTTCTACCGGATTGACCGAAACTTCATCCCGGAAAGTGTGTCATGGTGGGTGCGCTAAAAGGGACATTTTTTCACAACAAATATTGAATAAAAATAGACTTTGCTTAGCGCACTGTGCGCTAAATAGGTCATTTACGGTATATAAATAAAATAACAATGTCCAAATATTGTCATAAAGCGATCTGCCATTAGTGTGTTCAGTACCATTTTATTGCAAGGCATTAGGAAATACATTTTGTTGCCAGTTAAATTGTACAGATATGTATGCGCACATTATAGAATAGCCACGTAAATATGGAAAATAAAATAACAACCATTGCTCATTGATTTTTATGTCTTGTATGGTTAGATAAATTGCAGAAGTGCTAGTTTGTAACAAGATTAGTATATCATTATTTATTTCTTGAAAACTAGAGTTTAAATTGAGTAAATCAATGTTATCCTCAAATATCGCCCACCAAGTTACGCCTCGAGTTTCGGTCAACTCGTTACAGCACTAGTGTTATGATTTTCTAATCTGTAAATTGTCCAGACTTGTAGTTCTAAAAATTATGAAAAATATGCAAACTTTACAGAATTGTGGTTTATATGATTTATACCTGAAAGTTATATAACTACACTTGCCTTTCCAGGAGGGAAATATGTACCCCGTGCTGTACTTGTGGATCTGGAACCAGGAACAATGGACTCTGTGAGGTCTGGTCCTTTTGGTCAGATCTTCAGACCAGACAACTTTGTCTTTGGTCAGAGTGGTGCTGGCAATAACTGGGCCAAGGGTCACTACACAGAAGGTGCTGAGCTTGTTGATTCTGTCCTTGATGTAGTTAGAAAAGAATCAGAGGGTTGTGACTGTCTACAAGGCTTCCAACTGACACACTCCCTTGGTGGTGGCACTGGGTCTGGTATGGGTACACTCCTCATCAGCAAGATCAGAGAAGAATATCCAGACAGGATCATGAACACATTCTCTGTTGTGCCGTCCCCCAAGGTACACATGTTGTATAAAATTTTTATCTGTGCATGTTTTCTACAGTTTTATACCATAAATATTTTTGTGAAAGGCTAATTTTCACATGAAAAATTGTAGTTAGAAACATTTAACAGGAAACCTCAACTTAACCCTTGGTTATTGTATCCACCGGATGCTACTATGGATTTGACTTCGTTACGCCGCCGCCGCAGTGTGTAGAGAGATTTCACCGTTACCGCTCTAACTAAAAAAATATTATAGCTAGCCTTCTCAAATTTGCAGGATATATTCATAGCCATAAAATCTTGCCTGGGAATATTTTTGGCCTCATTTTGAAAAACAAGATGGCCGCCACGGGCGTTTCTTTGCAGTCATGAAAAGTGCTTATATCTCCCTTATTATTGGCCCTAGAGGTTTGGGATGGTAAACCAACCTATAGGAAATCATGGTCTGGGAATCTTTTGGTGTGGTCAGATTTGACCTTGGACCCCTCCTTCAAGGTCAAACGAGGATAGCCAAACTTAAAAGTGCTTATAACTCGCTTATTATTGGTCCTAGAGGTTTGGGATGGTAAACCAACCTAAAGGAAATTGTGGCCTGTGAATCTTTTGGTGTGGTCGGATTTGACCTTGGACCCCTCCTTCAAGGTCAAACGAGCATAGCCAAACTTAAAAGTGCTTATAACTCGCTTATTAATGGTCCTAGAGGTTTGGGATGGTAAACCAACCTATAGGAAATCATGGGCTGGGAATCTTTTGGTGTGGTCGGATTTGACCTTGGACCCCTCCTTCAAGGTCAAACGAGCATAGTCAAACTTAAAAGTGCTTATAACTTGCTTATTATTGGTCGTAGAGGTTTGGGATGTTAAACCAACCTATAGGAAATCATGGGCCGGGAATCTTTTGATGTGGTCGGATTTGACCTTGGACCCCTCCTTCAAGGTCAATCGAGGATAGCCAAACTTAAAAGTGCTTATAACTCGCTTATTATTGGTCCTAGAAGTTTGGGATGGTAAGCCAACCTATAGGAAATCATGGGCTGGGAATCTTTTGGTGTGGTCGGATTTGACATTGGACCCCTCCTTCAAGGTCAAACGAGGATAGCCAAACTTAAAAGTGCTTATAACTTGCTTATTATTGGTCCTAGAGGTTTAGGATGGTAAACCAACCTATAGGAAATCATGGCCTGGGAATCTTTTGGTGTGGTCGGATTTGACCTGGGACCCCTCCTTCAAGGTCAAACGAGGATAGCCAAACTTAAAAGTGCTTATAACTCGCTTATTATTGGTCCTAGAGCTTTGAGATGGTAAACCAACCTATAGGAAATCATGGGCTGGGAGTCTTTTGATGTGGTCGGATTTGACCTTGGACCCCTCCTTCAAGGTCAAACGAGCACAGCCAAACTTAAAAGTGCTTATAACTTGCTTATTATCGGTCCTAGAGGTTTGGGATGGTAAACCAAACTATAGGAAATCATGGGCCGGGAATCTATTGCTGCGGTCGGATTTGACCTTGGACCCCTCCTTCAAGGTCAAATGAGGATAGCCCAACTTAAAAGTGCTTATAACTTGCTTTGGAATGGTAAACCAAAATCTAGGAAATCATGGGCTGGGAATGTTTTGGTGTGATCGGATTTGACCTTTGGCCCCTCTTTCAGGGTCAAATGAGGATTGCCAAAATTAGTGTTTATATCTTGCTTATTCGTATTCCTAGAGATTTGCAGTGTCACACCAACCTATAGGAAATCATGGGCTAAGAATCTTTTGATATGGTCAGATTTCACCTTGGGCTTTTCCTTCAAGGTTAAGCGATGTTAGAATGGCTTTGGTGAGTTTTCTTCTGGTGGATACAATTTGCATCGGTTCTCCGATGCGATAGGTCTAGTTCATAAGATCTGCATTTCTAAAACTTTTCTTTGTCTTGTCTCTTAGTGAAGGACTGGTGTATTGTTTTTACAGGTGTCAGATACTGTGGTTGAACCATATAATGCCACCCTCTCTGTTCATCAACTGGTAGAGAACACTGATGAGACGTACTGTATTGACAATGAAGCTCTGTACGACATCTGCTTCCGTACTCTGAAACTGACCACTCCAACCTATGGTGATCTCAACCATCTGGTGTCTGCCACCATGTCTGGTGTTACCACCTGTCTCAGGTTCCCAGGTCAGCTGAATGCTGATCTCAGGAAGTTGGCTGTCAACATGGTGCCATTCCCACGTCTTCATTTCTTCATGCCAGGCTTTGCCCCATTGACCTCTCGTGGTAGCCAACAGTACCGTGCTCTGACTGTCCCTGAGCTGACACAGCAGATGTTTGATGCCAAGAACATGATGGCTGCATGTGACCCACGTCATGGACGTTACCTAACAGTGGCTGCCATGTTCAGAGGTCGTATGTCCATGAAAGAGGTTGATGAACAGATGCTCAATGTTCAGAACAAGAACAGCAGCTACTTTGTGGAATGGATCCCAAACAATGTGAAGACTGCTGTCTGTGACATCCCACCAAGAGGCCTGAAGATGTCTGGTACCTTCATTGGTAACAGCACAGCTATTCAGGAGCTGTTCAAGAGAATCTCTGAGCAGTTCACTGCTATGTTCAGGCGCAAGGCTTTCCTCCACTGGTACACTGGTGAGGGTATGGATGAGATGGAGTTCACAGAGGCAGAGTCCAACATGAATGACTTGGTGTCCGAGTACCAACAGTACCAGGATGCCACTGCTGAGGAGGAGGGTGAGTTTGATGAGGAAGAGGAAGGCGAGGAAGCTTAGAGACATTAACAATGCCATAGTTTATCGAAATATTTGAAATGTATATTTTTTTTTTTTTCAGGATAATTTGTGCAAGACATTTTTCTAAACCTAATCCACCTTGCAATAAGGCTCAAAAGTTTTTTGATTTTAGGATTTTGATCTAAATTGGAAGCTTCAAAAAAGCATTCTTGGCTTATTCACATACAAAGCTTTTATTTTACTCACTCTAGTAATAGAAAATATATTTTTTGAGATATTATCAAAATCTGCTATAGCTTTTTTGTATCCATATTTTGTAAGCAAGAACTAAAATAAAAGGAAAGATCAGAACATGTTATTACTTTGTTGTTTCTCATAGTTGCAAAGAAAGATTAAAACTAGGGCTGTGACAGGTGCTGAAAAACAGCATCAAGTACTCGCCCTCTGACAACCGGCCCGAATTCGAGTAACCGTGAGATTTAGTACCTACCATTAGAAGTCTTCTGTAAACAAATAGTCCGTTCCGGAAACGAAACTTTTGAAGAAAAACATCTTCTTTTTATTGCGTTAATACATCCTATCCAATGGACAATTGCTTTACCGGTCGGCGCGACCGGTCCCGCCAAACGCCAGAAAAAGACGTCCTGTAAATAATACCGGCAGGACCGGTCAGTAGTGTGCATTCGCTAGGTGGCGCATCATACTTGCTTCCTGTCTAGACAGAGTGACGTCAGTTCATCTTTTTCGTTTGGCGCGTGTAGTGTGTAGACATGTATTTAAAATTATCTCCAAGTTTGAAGAAAAGATGGTTTATTCTACGAATTTTAGTGGTGTGAACGGTAAACCGCATTTCGTTTCGTTTAGGTAGAAATGACAAAATCCGCAAAGAATATTTAAGTACCGGTTATTGAAAACGTCATCATATTAGGCTTTGTACTGGTTAATATTTCGTCAAAACAATAAAGAACATATACATTTGAGGAAAAACTTACATTTTCGCTTTATATTCATGGTAAATGAAGTTTACAAACTTCAAAATATCTCGCGAATCCATAATTCCTATTGAGGATGCAGTTCATGTACGCTCGCGTAAAACTTTTTATCATATATCTGTACACTTTCGAAATCCCGGATTTCGTTCGGTTTCAAAGCCCCAAAAACTGGTTTTTATTTTCACAACCGGTCCAACCACTAACGAATTTAAAGCTTATTTTCATCTGAAAATATATATATTGTGTTACTTACATATCATGGCCTCTCCAGGACTTAAACGAGGCAGTATCCAGCATTTTATGGCCAGTTTTGAAGATTTTCTTTGTGCTTGTCGTCGAGACAAAGTCGTGGGTGAGAGGTCGTGTGTTGTCCCTGCAGCATTCCTTCTTCTGTTCAGAAATTTTGTTTACCACGATTCACCCTCCATTAAATTCTACATTGTCGAGTAAAACTGCGTGTATGTCGACGAGAAGAAATTAGAAGGAAAGAAGAATGCATTGTCTGACATCATCACTTCCAGCTTATGCTTGTCACATGACACAGACCTGGTCACGTGATACGCATTCAACTATGGAGGTCACATGATACGCATTCAACTATGGAGGAATCGTGTTTTCAACAGAAGTTTCATCAGAAGACGACCATTTATTACTCGTCACCTTTTTTTAACAGACAAGAAGAAATCCAGCAACTCGTCTGTTGGGGTGAAGAAATTAGATGACATTTGGTCACAGCAATCTGCGTGTTTTTGAAGTGCCGGTCATGTGACCTCGCAGATCTCCATACAGATCTGCTGCTCCCACCATCCCAGTGCTGACAGCAGGCTCACTGGTTAGAGAGCTTACCGTTTACAGGGAGAATTTACCAGTTACAGAGAGATCTGCTGCTCGCACCATTCCAGTGCTGACAGCAGGCTCACCGGTTACAGAATTTGCCGGTTACAGATAAATCAGTTGTTCCCATGGGCAGAAGGCAACTTAAGTCAACAAGTCCAGTGAGCACAACAGAGTCACCAGTTACAGAGATTGCCGGTGACAGATAGACAGGAAGTTCTTCAGTAAATTGCCTCAACCAACCGGTTACAGAACCTACCGACCGGGTTCCGGCTTACACAACCTCCATGGACCAGTAGCTTCATACCAAGCCGGTTACAGAGTCTACTGGTCTGGCTTATAGGCAGAGAAATTCCGGTGAAGAAACCTGATTGAAACTGGAACACCAGCTTACCGGATCGACAGATCCACCAAGTGATCAAATAATGATACAGACTTGTGGCTGTCTGAATTCTTGGTTACAGAGAAGCACCAGTTTACCGGTTAAGTGGCTTACCGGTTACTGAGAAGTGTTGGTTACAGAGAAAACCTTCTGATTCCACCATTACGGACAGGAAGAAGGCAGTTCTTCAGATAAGCCTACCCCTGCTGAGATGTAGTCGCCCAGTTCTGCCAGCTCAAATGAGTTTTTCGCAGAACTGTGGACCCATTAGGAACTGGTTACAGAGCATTGCTTAACCTATAACCGGTTAGGCCCTGGTACTGGGCAGGTCCAAAGGACTAGCTAGCAGACCAGCCACGGCCCTTTAAGGGGCCAAATGGCCATCTTAGACCAACCAGCTGCTGCCTGAGGAAGCTGGTTACAGAGAAATTCTTGGACCAGTCACTAGTCCTGGTGAGATGACAGTGTCTCGACCTACCTGACCAGTCAGCCAGCCTACTGTCAGGATCTTCTAGCTGGTTGAAAGTGACTAAAATTATCCAACTACGTATCAGCCTTATCGTATCGGACCCACACTAACCATTTACTCTTGCCGGTAAGATGTGTAACTCAACCGGACTGGTTAGGCTACTGCCAACAAGAAGTCTGCTGTATCAGTTATTCTGGAGGTTCATCAGTCTTTTGTTACTGGTTCTAGTGAGATACCAGTGATCCAGCCTCCTAGACTGGCCACCCAGCTTGCCATTTACCCAGCTCGTGACCAGTATCCGCTGACACCAGGGCCCAGAATTTGCAAACTCGAGCTTCCCCTCAAGATTACAACCCCTTTATCTTTTAATCAGACCAGGGGTCACTGTTCTCATAATGGCTCAGTACCCTAAATGAGTCCGATGGTTTTCCAGGAACCACATAAACCTCTCTTCAGCCAGGGGAGTGGCTAACCTCAAGGTTCCCTACTCCCTCACTCCATTCAGTCAACAAGGAAGTGCCAGAGTTTGCTCATCCAGGGCCTTCCCTGCCAATTCATGCACTCCCGTCTGGTCTGTTTTCACAGTACACAGGGGGTGTCCTCTTGGTGGTGGTGAAGGAGGTCTAACTATGACATTACTAAGTACCACAATCCACCAGCACGCCTGGTTGGTCAATTCCGGTTCCCACCAAACCTGTCTCCAACATACACAATCTCTAGCAGCTCTGTGTCAGGAGTAAGTTTGAATGGTATCAGGGGAAATTAGAACTGGACCTTGAGCAAGCCTTCGACTTGGTAGGCTACCAGTCCAGCCTAGAAGAAGGCCTGGTGAGATCAGTCCTAGAGCGTTTGCAGACGTTATCTGCAATCCAGGAACTTCTCTCCGGACCGACGTGCCCGGTCCGGCGGCTGATCCCCTAATAACATTACTGACAGCCATAGCAAGGCATGTCCACATAGGTGGCCTTCCTCATCAGGCAGATACAGTGACAGTTGATGAACAGCTGGAGACTATCTGAATCACTAGAAAAGGTGATCCCAGTTCAGGAATTAAAGGCGGTCTTTTGGCCCCAAAAGTTCCAAAACCCCTGCTTGAACTATATTGCTGTCGTAGCTACAGACAACCCCATGGAGAATCCTGACCAGGTGTACCAGAAACAGGTGACTCAGAGCCCGACACATCCACGGCTGGCCGAATGTGATAGCATCCAGGCTAGGACAGACCATTCAAACGGAATAGTCCCTCCTTCCAAGGCCTTCAAGCAATATGCTGCTGGTGGCACCAGCCTCAAGTGGACCTGTTTGCCACCAGGCTCAACAACAACTACATCTCTGGCTCACCAGTTCCAGATCCACAAGCCTGGGCAGTAGAGGCCCTCAGTCTACCTTGGGAGGATCTGGACCCACATGCCCTCCCACCAGCAGCCTTCTTGGGCAAGTGGTGGAGAAGTTGCAGGACCACCCGTGCAACAGACTCCTACTGATTGCACCAGGGTGGTCCAACATGCCTTGGTTCTGGGACCTGGTGACCATATCAGGTTAGATCCCACTGTCTGCACTTTCTGCCTGACCTTTGGCTCAGCTATTCAACCAGACCCTTCACAGGAACCTGGTAAATCTGAGTCTACATGCCTGGCCCCTAGAGCCCCAGCTTCCAAGGAAGCAGGGCTTCCCTGAGGCAGTGGTAGCTCGAATTGAGGCTCCTCAAGAGGATCAACCAGATCAGTATATGAGGCAAAGTGGACCATATGTTTTACAAAGTGGTACCTCAGTAATCAGGTGGACTTGAGCACACCATCTCACAAAAAAAAGAAAAAAAAAAAAGCCATAGCCGACTTCCCTCTGTACTTTTTTCAAGACAGGAAGTTACAGCCGGTCACCATTGATGGCTATAGACCAGCCATTTCTGACAATTGGGAAATTCAGCCAAGAAAAATCTCACTCATCCCCTGGATACATTCCAAAGAGACAGATCCAAGGGCAGAGGGGCATCCCCTCTTGGAACCTTTCCCTGGTTCTGCACCAGCTGACAAAGGCTCCCTTTGAACCCCTCAAGGAGGCCTCCCCGAAGCACTTAACTTTCTAGACGGTCTTCCTGTTGGCCTTGGGTTCAGGCAAGCGAAGGGTGAGATCCATGCATGGCTGCATAACAACTTCATACACCAATCAGACTGGCCAATGGTGTCTCTCTACCCCTCAGCCAGCCTTCTTTCCAAGAATCAGCTGGCCAAAGAGCCTAGACAGTGTGGCCCCCGTGGTTAATGCAGCCTTGGCCCCACTCTGGATAAGGTACTGAAGGGTGACAGGTCCATATGTCCAGTCAGAGCCCTGCGTTACCATCTGTGTAGGACCTCAGATCTTAGGCATAACAAGGAGCTGGTCTTTGTCTCCTTCCAAGAAAGGTTTCGACAAAGACATCTCCTGCCACCATCTCCTCATGGATCAAGCTACTGTGATCCTATGCTATGAGCTCTCTGACCAGCAAGCCCTCACCTTACATCAGGTCAAGCCCATGATGTTAGGGCCTTTGCTGCTTCTAAGGCATTCCAGTTGGGAGTCTCCTTAGAACAGTCCTCTCAGCCTGCCACTGTAAGTCACATATCACCTTCACACAGTTCTTCTGAAGGATGTGGCCAGGGCTGAGTTAGAGCCTCTTTACTTGGGCCCAGTAGTGACTGCTCAGGAGATCCACAAATAGCCCTTATATTGAGGAGACTTGTATCCTTGTACATAGTGTAAATAGTTCATGAGGCTATTGACTTTTTCCTTCGGGAGGTTTATTTGCCTTCTGGGACTGAACTCATCCCTCTCTTTCCCTACCTCAGGGCAGGTCTGTAAGAAAGGGGGGGGGGGGGGGGGGGGGGCAACGCTGGTATAGCCCCGGCAACCGGGCTCTGGTAACCACCATGGACCTATAGGTCTCCTGACTAAGTCAGCCTAGACCGTAGGTTAAAAATTTTGTTACCATTTTGAGTTCACACCAAGTCCCTAGTAACTTACCCGCCGACCAAGCGGTAGTTATTCAGCAATTGTCCATTGGATAGGATGTATTAACGCAATAAAATTGCAAATTTAATAAGTAAATTAAATTTTTATAAGTTAATACCCTATCCAATGGACAGGCAAGGCCCTCCCAACCGACCCCGCTACCAGCTTACTAGGGATCTAAATCTGTTTAGACAACGAAAAAGATGAACTGACGTCACTCTGTCTAGACAGGAAGCAAGTATGATGCGCCACCTAGCAAATGCACACTACTGACCGGTCCTGCCGGTATTCTATACAGGACGTATTTTTCTGGCATTTGGCGGGACCGGTCGCGCCGACCGGTAAAGCAATTGTCCATTGGATAGGGTATTAACTTATAAAAATTTATTTTACTTATTAAATTTGCAAATTTGACCATATATTATAGAATATGGAGTAAATTGTATGTTTTCAAGCGAAAATAACAACTTTAATTGATATTCGGCTTATTCACAATCAGGTGTCCAAAAGGGGAGCTCGAAGGGTGAAAAAAAAAGTTTTTAAAAGATAAATAATTTTTATCAAATATTGAACTTGCAACTGTGGAGTAACAGGATTTTAAGTATTTTTGTGTTAACTATCCTCACTTACAGTTATAGTGCATTTAAATAAGCATACCAAAACACAAAAGTTGCTGTTGCGGACACTACAGATAAACATTAAGTCACTAGATAATTTAGTTTTAGTACTTATTTACCAGGGTTTTGTTGTTTAACTTACTAATATCCATTAACTGTATGTCTGCACTTATATTTTCAATTTTTTAGACATACGATTATGAAAACATTAAAAATTTCTTCCAACTGAAATTTTTTCTCTCAAATTTTTCTTAATTGAATTGATTCACATTTAATTATTGTTGATCATGAACTATTTGGGCAAAAATAAACATGTCATGTCACAAAATCAACCAAAAATGACATAATTTCATCAATATCAATGAAATTGAACATTCTTTGATCAACGTAATGACAGTCATCTACACAATTACTGTTTGAGTATACTGCACATCAAATGTAGTATATATATATATATATATATATATATATATATATATATATATATATATATATATAAGGCTAATATTTCAGTTTTTACACGTATTTATAAATGCCATTTTGCATAGCTAAACTTTAAATTACATGATATTAGATTCAACAAAAATTTTTAATTACATAAAATATAAGGTTCAACTTAACATCATAAAATTACTTATAGATTTAGTTGTCAGTCTTAAAACTTTGCAACAGTTACTGCTTGATATATTTATTTACTTATAAAAAAATGAGTAATTATAACAATTTATGCAAAGTTTAGGTCATTGTCACATTATCTAAGAGAATAAACTGTAGGAAATTTTAAATTGTAAGTGTTGCGGACACTGCATAATGATTTACAAAAGCTAATCAGGGCCTGGCCTCCCCGTTTATTTGGCATTCTGATTACAAATTGGAATTAAGCGTCCCGCAAGGGACGCTTGTTTGTGTATGGGATAGCTTCCGGCTCCGCCGGCTCCGCATTTTGTTTTCCTTATAACTCGGTAACCGTTAGGCGGATTCTTTTCAAATTTGGCAAGTTTAGGCAGTAGCCTTGGGGAATTTTTTTGAATATGCTGCAGTGACATTTCAACCAATCAGAGAGGTCACATGACCAAAAATGTCTTTTTTCGATGGGGAAGCTTGTCCGGATGATAACTTGAAAGGAATTTTATCAATTCACCTGAAACTTGGCAAATACATTCATTCTATTAAAATCTGGAAATCATTAGATTTTGGCATTGATTGGTCAAGAAATGGCCGAGTAATTAATGATTAATTAATCATTACGAATTTTCCAAATAAGGAAAACACAAAAATGCTTATATCTCGAAAACCGTGCTAGATAGAGCGATTTCGACGAAATTTTTGACCCGCAGGGTATCTCTGCGGAGTAGTTTTCCCAATTTTCAAAAAAATTTTGTCTCGCCCAAAATGGCGGCCATTTTGAATTTTCGAAATTTTCGCAAAAATTGCAAAACACAAAAATGCTTATATCTCGAAAACCGTGCTAGTTAGAGCGATTTCGACGAAATTTTTGACCCACAGGGTATCTCTGCGGAGTAGTTATCCCAATTTTGAAAAAAAAATTTTCTTGTCAAAAATGGCGGCCATTTTGAATTTTCGAATTTTTCGCAAAAATTGCAAAACATAAAAATGCTTATATCTCGAAAACCCTGCAAGTTAGAGCGATTTCGACGAAATTTTTGACCCACAGGGTATATCTGCAGAGTAGCCATGCCAATTTTCAAAAAAATTTTGTCTCGCCAAAAATGGCGGCCATTTTGAATTTTCGAATTTTTCGCAAAAATTGCAAAACATAAAAATGCTTATATCTCGAAAACCCTGCTAGATAGAGCGATTTCGACGAAATTTTTGACCTGCAGGGTATCTCTGCAGAGTAGCCATGCCAATTTTCAGACAAAAAATTTCTCCCAAAAAATGGCGGCCATTTTGAATTTTCGAATTTTTCGCAAAATTGCAAAACACGAAAATGCTTATATCTCGAAAACCGTGCTAGATAGAGCGATTTCGACGAAATTTTTGACCCACAGGGTATCTCTGCAGAGTAGCCATGCCAATTTTCAAAAAAAATTTGTCTTGCCAAAAATGGCGGCCATTTTGAATTTTCGAATTTTTGCGCAAAAATTGCAAAACACAAAAATGCTAATATTTCAAAAACCGTGCTACATAGAGCAATTTCACCTACTCAAAATGAGTAAATGCTAATTATCTCAAAAACTATTGGGGATACCCAATTTTTATCAAATAACTCATTCGTGTACTTTTGGGAGAGCTTTCACATGGTGAAGTTTCAGACCCGTAGATGATTACTCACCTACTCAAAATGAGTAAATGCGAATTATCTCTTAAAAGTATTGCAGATAGCCAATTTTTCTCAAATAACTCCTTCACCTACTTTTGGGAGAGCTTTCACTTGGTGAAGTTTCAGACCCATAGCTAATTACTCACCTACTCAAAATGAGTAAATGCGAATTATCTCTAAAAGTATTGCAGATAGCCAATTTTTGTCAAATTAATCATTCACCTACTTTTGGGAGAGCTTTCACTTGGTGAAGTTTCAGACCCATAGCTAATTACTCACCTACTCAAAATGAGTAAATGCGATTTATCTCTAAAAGTATTGCAGATAGCCAATTTTTCTCAAATAACTCATTCACCTACTTTTGGGAGAGCTTTCACTCTGTGAGGTTTCAGACCCATAGCTAATTACTCACCTACTCAAAATGAGTAAATGCGAATTATCTCTTAAAAGTATTGCAGATAGCCAATTTTTCTCAAATAACTCCTTCACCTACTTTTGGCAGAGCTTTCACATGGTGAAGTTTCAGACCCATGGCTAAGTACTCACCTACTGAAAATGAGTAAATGCGAATTATCTCTAAAAGTATTGCAGATAGCCAATTTTTCTCAAATAACTCATTCACCTACTTTTGGGAGAGCTTTCACTTGGTGAAGTTTCAGACCCATAGCTAATTACTCACCTACTCAAAATGAGTAAATGCGAATTATCTCTAAAAGTATTGCAGATAGCCAATTTTTCTCAAATAACTCATTCACCTACTTTTGGGAGAGCTTTCACTTGGTGAAGTTTCAGACCCATAGCTAATTACTCACCTACTCAAAATGAGTAAATGCGAATTATCTCTAAAAGTATTGCAGATAGCCAATTTTTCTCAAATAACTCATTCACCTACTTTTGGGAGAGCTTTCACTTGGTGAAGTTTCAGACCCATAGCTAATTACTCGTCTACTCAAAATGAGTAAATGCGAATTATCTCTAAAAGTATTGCAGATAGCCAATTTTTATCAAATTAATCATTCACCTACTTTTGGGAGAGCTTTCACTTGGTGAAGTTTCAGACCCATAGCTAATTATTCACCTACTCAAAATGAGTAAATGCGAATTATCTCTAAAAGTATTGCAGATAGCCAATTTTTCTCAAATAACTCATTCACCTACTTTTGGGAGAGCTTTCACTTGGTGAAGTTTCAGACCCATAGCTAATTACTCACCTACTCAAAATGAGTAAATGCGAATTATCTCTAAAAGTATTGCAGATAGCCAATTTTTCTCAAATAACTCATTCACCTACTTTTGGGAGAGCTTTCACTTGGTGAAGTTTCAGACCCATAGCTAATTACTCACCTACTCAAAATGAGTAAATGCGAATTATCTCTAAAAGTATTGCAGATAGCCAATTTGTCTCAAATAACTCCTTCACCTACTTTTGGGAGAGCTTTCACTTGGTGAAGTTTCAGACCCATAGCTATTTATTCACCTACTCAAAATGAGTAAATGCTAATTATCTGTAAAAGTATTGCGGATACCCAATTTTTATCAAATACTCATTCATCTACTTGTGGGAGAGCTTTCACATGGTGAAGTTTCAAACACCATAGCTAATTACTCACCTACTCAAAATGAGTAAATGCGAATTATCTCTAAAAGTATTGCAGATAGCCAATTTTTTTCAAATAACTCATTCACCTACTTTTGGGAGAGCTTTCACTTGGTGAAGTTTCAGACCCATAGATAATTATTCACCTACTCAAAATGAGTAAATATGAATTATCTCTTAATAGTATTGCAGATAGCCAATTTTTCTCAAATAACTCATTCACCTACTTTTGGAAGAGCTTTCACACAGGAAAATGAAAAATTGTGAATATCTCGAAAAAGCTATTTCTTCTGCTTTAATGCTCGGCAGGAGATACACACCGCGGCAGTGGTCTTGACAAAAATTTTTGTCTCCCCAAAAATGGTGGCCATTTTGAATTTTCAAAGTTTTTGCAAAACACAAAAATGCTTATATCTCGAAAACCGTGCTATATGGAGCGAACTCAACAAAATTTTTGACCTGCTGGGTATCTCTGCAGAGTAGCCATGCCAATTTTCAAAATATTTTTGTCTCGCCAAATATAGCGGACATTTTTAATTTTTTTATTTTTTGCAAAACACAAAAATGCTTATATCTTGAAAACCGTGCTAGATAGAGCAGACTGCGCTGACTTTGGTTGCCACAACAGTATAAGGCTAGAAACGAAGCATTTTCTTAATACTCACCTTTATATCCTTTTCGGGACGCTTTGTTTTTGCTATGCAAAAACATTATCTTTTTTTTTGCGAGCGATCCTCTAGTTCTATTTCATTACATATTCTCAAATGTAAATAAAAGCTCGAGTTGTTTTGAAAAGGAATTTCATTGGATGAGGGTATATCTGTGCAATATCATGGTTTGGTCTTGATTTTACCTTGCCCAAGTGACCTTGACTTAAAATATTGTCTGGGGTATCTCTCACAAAATCATAATGTACAGGAGGTTGACACTTTGTAGGACATTGGTTTGGGGGAGGGGGTTTTAATGTAGGTTTGCAATGTCCTGATAAGACCTTGATTTGACCTTGCCATGGTGACACTGACTTTCGAATTTTATCTGGGCTGTGTCTCAAAAACTGTGATATGTAGCAAGGTGACATTCAGTGAGGGTATTGGTTTGGGTGTTGTGCCACAACTTCGTGTGATCTTGGTTTTGCCAGAATGTTTTCTATAGCCAGATCTGAGACACATTGCTCATATCACAAAGCTATAATGATCAATTGCTGCTCTTGATAACTTATGTACTTGCTTCCTCTTTCGACAGGTAAACCAATATTAATAAATTGATGAATTTATAAATTTTACAGCTTCATTGCTTTTATTTTTCAATTTTATGCTGTCATCTTCCTATTAAATTACCCTGTTTTGATAGGTTGTCTTTACATACATTTTCTCTTGAATGTTATTTCTTCTGCACCTTTAGATAACTTGCAGTATCTGTTCTGAAAAACTATTTATCTTTGTATCTTTTTATGTATTTCAAGGTGTATAACGCTATTTTGCTGGCTGTAGATGTCTGGCTATTTTTTTTTTTTCCCCCATTTTGTCAGCTGACTTTATATCTCTATTTATGACACATTCACCTGTAATATTTTTCTCCTTTTTTGGTTCTGTATCTGTCTAGCTAACTCACATCCTCCATTGTTGATCTCTGTTGACAGATTCTTTTTTATTTTCATAGTCTTTTTCATTCTCTTTCTTAAAAATTCCTGTAATTTTTCGCTTTTCATTTTCATTTTTTTCTTCCTGCTCAAATGTTTGTGAATGTGTATATTAGTTTTCTGTTTGTTTTTATCTACCAAAATTTGTTTCTGTGTTTTTTGAGGGAAATATTTTAAGATTTATAAATTCTTCCAAACTGTTGCGGACACTACAATGAATACCCTGACTTAACAGTTATAGTATTGCCTGATTTCCAAAATCAGTTAATAATAGATGCTTAATTTTGAATATGAGTCTACAACAGGAGCATGAAAGATTATGTATGATACTGAAATTTTTATTGCGTTAATACATCCTATCCAATGGACAATTGCTAAACCGGTCGGCGCAGACCGGCCCGCCAAACGTCAGAAAAAGACGTCCTGTGTTGCCACCGGCTGGCCGGTCCGTAGTACTGTGCACTCCCCAGATGGCGCCTCGTACTTCCTTCCTGTCTAGACAACCTGACGTCATAGCATCTTTTTCGTTTGGCGCGTGTACTGTGCAGACGTGTTTTTCAACATCTCCAGAGTTTTAAAGGAAAAGTGTGTATTATGACGGATTTTCGACCTTATTTGGGAATATTTTAGTGTAGAAATGTTATCTTCATATCAAGCACGGATATACATTAAGAAATCTGCTGGAAACGCTCCCTAGCTGACTCAATTTAGTGTTGATGATAGGGCAGTAATCGACGAGATATATGAAGGCAGCCATTTTTTTCTAGTTTCCTCCCATTCAACCATGGGGTTGTTAGGGGCAGATCGACAATATTAAGGAAATAATGGATATACTACTTACAGGTATTTTTATCCGTGTTCGTTTGTTAATGTACCCTCTGTAACTTCCAGTTCAATCACCATAGAAACGTCTTTTCTAGTACTATGAATAGAAATCACGGAAAACTTCAATCTACGTAGTTTTGAACACTGCAAATAGAAGGAAATCCCCAAGAGGTGCATTCTTCAGAGCGCACTGGTACCGACTTCTCTGCTGTAAAGCATCAGTCACACCAGCCTAGCTCGAGTTTTTAGTGTTTTTTCATCAGAAGCAATAGGTGAATTCTTCAGATTTCTTCAGAGCACACTGGTCCAGACATCTTTGCTGTAAAGCATTAGTCGACCGGCAAGCTCATGTTCAGCCGACCTCACCTAGTATTTACATAGAAGGAACTTCATCTTTAATCACTCTCAGTCCCTCCCTTGTGGACCCGGCACTTATGTCGGTAGTAAGGGAGGTGGATGGCCAGGAAACTGGTTTGAGTGTACAGCCGGCTGAAAAGAAGAGTCGACTTCAGACCGGCCAGGACTTCATCTACAGAGTGCACTGGCCCAGGCTTCTCTGCTTTAAAAGCATCAGCCGGCCGGCCAGCTCAAAAGAACGCGACCTCTGACGTCGTATCCAGTCAGCCAATCGCGTGTCCTTCCGACCAATCACGAAGCAGGTCTGTGTTTTCACCGACCAGGAAGGTCTGAAGTGCGTTCTTCAGAACTCACGTCTACTGTGACTACAGTCCCTGCTTTGCAGACCCGGACTGGTTGTCGGTAGTGGGGTTTTGTGTACTGTAAAGTTGCCGGTAAAGCATCACACAAAGAACGCGAATACTGACGTCATCTCCAGTCAGCCAATCGCGTGTCTTTCCAACCAATCACGAAGCAGGTCACGTGTTTTCACCGACCAGGAAGGTCGGAGGTGCGTCCTTCAGAACTCACGTCTACTGTGATTCCAGTCCCTGCCTTGCAGACCCGGCTTCGTTGTCGGTAGTGGGGTTTGTGGATGAGTAGGATACTGCGCATTTGCATGTTTAAGTATCACAAGAACGCCACAACTGACGAGCTCCAATCAGCCAATCGCGTCTGTCCGACCAGCAAGCTGGTCACGTGACACACCGAACACCAAGTGTTTCTAAATATAGCTCACAAGGGCTTTCCCAGCAACTGTCAAATCTACAAATAAGACGTGCGATTAAAGAAATTCTTTAATTAATGGAGGAAAACTACAGCAAGCTGAATTCAACACAAAAGATAGTTGTAAAATTGCTTTAGCAATTGGTTACAGAGTGTACCCACCAGTATACCGGCTACACAGCCTTGTACACTTGCTTCAACAACTGGTTACAGAGTGTACCGGCTGGTACTAGCTGCACAGCCTTGTACACTTGCTTCAATAACTGGTTACAGAGTGTACCGGCTGGTACTAGCTACACAGCCTTGTATACTTGCTTCAATAACTGGTTACAGAGTGTACCGGCTGGTACTAGCTACACAGCCTTGTACACTTGCCTCAACAACTGTTTACAGAGTGTACCGGCTGGTACTGGTTACACAGCCTTGTACACTTGCTTCAACAGCTGGGTACAGAGTGTACCAGCTGGTTCTGGCTACACAGCCTTGTACACTTGCTTCAACAACTGGTTACAGAGTGTACCGACTGGTACTGGCTACACAGTCTTGTACACTTGCTTCAACCTACTGGTTACAAAGTCTACTAATAGGGTGCTGGCTACACAGTCCTTACTGTACAGGGCTTCACCCCAACTGGTTAAAGTTGGTTAAAAAAAAAAAAAAAAAAAAAAAAATATAGCTAAATATAGACCAGTAGCTGTCTAATTCATTGGTGACCCCAGCCTCCAAGTTTTTGCCGGTTACAGAAAATTACTGGTCACAGTTAAGTACCTGGTACTGGACAGAGTTGCCTAAAGTAAATTTGGTTACAGAGAATTCTTAGACCAGTCAGTGGTCTTGGGGATATGACAGTGATATGACAGTGTCCCAAGCTACTGCTAGGCAACATCTCTCAACAACCTGTTATCGGTGCTGGACTTGACTGGAGAGATAATAAAGTTTGTCATCATGTCCAGCCAGGAGTCAGACATCTCACAAATGACAATTGCTCTGGTAAATGCTGCACCTTGCAGGCTGCTGGCCTGGGGCAAAGAGTCTATTGATGTGAAAAGTTGTGTCAGCCCCACCGGACCACAGTAAGAACAGAGAGACTGTTAACTTGGATCATTGTCACCAGACCGGACCAGGGTCCGGAGGGACAGGAGATATTGTCAGGATACCAAATGTCCCAAATGTGGCACACAATCTGCCTGTAGGGTCCAGACTAAGCCCTTTTAGGAACTTAGGAAGCCTTGGGGGCTGGATCCTAGGTAGTACAATTGTGGAAGGAGGGATACCTATGTCCATATACCTATACAAGAACAATCCAGGAAATGCCTGAGATTTCACATCCAAGGTCGGACATACCAGTTCAAGGCCCTGCCTTTTGGTTTGTCCACAGCACCTTTGGAGTTCATCGTGATACCAAAGGAGGTGAAATTGATGGCCATACACAAGGATTTAAGAAACCACCAGTACCTAGACGACTGGTTGGTGAGAGCCAGATCCCACCAGGCTTGTCTCCAACATACACAGGAAGTAGTAAATAATGTGTTAGCAACTAGGTTGGCTGGTGAACTTAGAGAAATCAGAGCTGGAGCCCAAACAAGACTTCAATTTTGTAGGCTACCAGTTCGACCTCAGGTCTGATCCGGTCCGACTGACTCCAGACCGGTGGCAGAACCTTCAAGAGAAAATGCTGAAATTGCAATCCCTACCGGCTTGCCCGGTCCGGGAATTCAGGTCCGTGATAGGCTTACTAACAGCTACAGAAAAGCAAGTTCATGTAGGCCAACTTCATATGAGACTCATTCTGTGGCATCACAAACACAACTGGAGGGTCCCAGAATCACTGGAAAAGGTGATCCCAACCCCCAGGTCCTTGCACCCCCATTTACAATGATGGCTGAAGGAAGACAATGTACTTACAGTCCAACCATTACACCCAATAAAACATGCTCTGCAAATAATTACAGACGCATCAATAGAAGGGTGGGGCACTCGCTTAGACGAGCACCTTGCAAGAGCAACCTGGTCCCCTCCGGGAAGCAAGCTGCATATAAACTATCTAGAACTTAAAGCAGTCTTTCTGGCTTTAAAAGAGTTCTAAGACCTTTGCTCAAAAAGATAGTACTTAGCACTGATGACACCACAGTAGTGTCATACATAAACAAGGAAGGAGGCATGAGGTCGTGGCCACTTTGTGCCCTACTATGGAGAATCTTGACCTGGTGTACCAGGAAACAAGTGACTCTAAAGCACGACACATTCCAGGCCGGCCGAATGTGGTAGCAGACAAGCTATCCAGGCTAGGTCAGACCATCCAAACAGTGGTTTCTCCTTCCAGAGGTTTTCCACTCTATGCAGCAGGTGGCACCGGCCCAAAATAGACTTTTTTATTACGTTAATATATCTTACCTAGTGGACAGATGCATTTGTCCAGCGCACAGCCAGTCCCGCCAAACGTTAGAGAAAAACGCCTCGAGCTGGGCTCTGGCCCGGACCGGTAGTGTCCTGTTTACTCGCCAGGTGGCTGTATAGCCTCCCTGCCGGTGCACTGCGCGTGCGCGCGCATGCGTACTTCCTCCTTTTGTTTGGGGCGAAGACGAGAGGTCGTCTGTTTTTTGGAGAAACTTTTATTTTATTTTATATCTGTTACAGGATATATTTTGATAAATTCTTTGTGTAGAAGTGTTGTTTAATAACTATGGATTCACCAGGACAAAGGCGGGGATCGTGCGGCCATAAGATGGCTGGATTTGATATGCATGAGAAGTGTGCTCGTTGTCGAGACAAAGGTCTGGGTAAAGATCCCTGCATTGTGGGAGGTGCGATATGCAAGATTTGTGACAATTTTACAGCAATTCAACGTGATATGCTGGCCACTCCACAGTATCAAATTCGCAAGGACAAGAAAGCGGGTTTGCTAGTGTCACCACGAGATGTAACTGTGCTGTCTCCAGTTAATTCTTCTCAACAGCCAGCTAGTACTGCGCATGCTCAGCAGACGATTTCTGAAGATGACAGTGCGCATGCGCAGGACCTCCCTGGGGGTAGCGATAATGTGAGTTCTTCAGATTTTGTTTCCAAAAAAGATTTTGATAAATTAAGTGACCAGCTAGATGAGAAATTCTCTCGTTTTGAAGCACTCTTATCAAGAGGCAATATATTTGCTACCCCCAAAGTACCGGTTCAGGTTTCAAACCCACCGGTTTCTGATCAGCCTTTCATAGATCCTGCCTCTGCCCGAACCACCGGTCCGGTGCGGTTTCCGGCAGTACAGGCTAGTACAGGATCAGATGGCAAGAAAGATTCAAAGAAGAAGCACAAGTCTTCTCATCATAAATCTTCCAAAGCAAAACCGGTTCCGGTTGAGGAAAATACCGGTCCGGTACAGAAAAAGCCCTCTGACACTGCACTTCAACAATCTAAACCGGTACCGGTCGGGGAGATGACCGGTCCGGTCAGGGCATACCAAACTGACACCTTTGTACCCAAGGAACCGGTTCCGGTTGTGGATGGATCTTTTACCGGTCCGGAACCGGCTGCACCGGCTGGGGAGCCGTTTATTAGAAACCTTGCTTCTGCTGGTGGCTCAGATGATATGTCCAATGTTGAACACCCCTTAACAGATGTCTTGCCTGTGGCTTCAGACGAACCACTCTTTGGGGATCATACATCAACAGATGTTGTGGATAGGGATCATACATCACCAGATGTTTTGGATAGCGAGGATGGTGAACTTTCTGAATCAGACACTGATAAACCAGAAAAGAATGAAGAAATGAGTTACAGGGAAACAGTTCGTTCCATCAGGGCCTTTATGGGCTGGAACTTTATCCCAGACTTTGAGTTTGAGTACAGTGACCCGGATAAGTCCAACAATCCGTGGCGTGGAAAAAATCCAAAGACAAGTTCAAAGGTGTCAGTAGCCATGCCAGCAGACGATTGGCTCTGTCAGAAGCTGGACAGGATTAATCTGACTGTAGCTGAGGGTTACCCTTCCCGAAGTCAAGAAGCTGGTGGGTTGCGTACTGACCAATTCATACGCACCCCTAAGCCACAGGATAAATGGTATCCCATGCATAAGTTAAAGACAGAGGGTCCCCAGCGACCAGGTAGAAAGCTGTTCAACTGGCATGGTTCTGAGGCGAAACTAAATGCTCAATTCTCAAGAATTGTCAAACCAGCTGCATATCTCGCAACAGGTCCCGTGTCTCGTCCCATATCGCAAGAAGTACTACGCAGATGGGAAAGGTGCGCCCGAGAGGGTACTTACACAGTGAACCATGCAGCTGGTTTCAGCAGATGCACTAGCGAGATTCAAGATCAGATGGCACATCACATAACTTTCCTACAGACTCATCTCAGTAAGGGCAAGTCCGCCAAGGAGGTGTCTGAAGCACTTAAGGAGTTAAGGGATTTATGTGCTTTCCACCAGAATGTATCTGTCTCTCTTGGGACAGCTCTACAGCACCTGGCTGATAGCCTTTTTGTGCAGCTGGGGAACTTCATTCTGATGCGTCGGGACTCTTATTTAGATCATGTTCGTCCCGGTATGAAGATGGACACTTGGAATGAACTGAGGAATGCTGCTCTTTTTGGATATGGGTTATTTCCCGACGCGGCCTTGAATGTCGCGGAACAAGATATCAACAAGTTTGAGACACAACATGTGTCGGTCCAGTCTCGAGTTGGTCCCCAGCACCAACAGAAGACCAAGTATCGCTAAGACTAAGGAGGCTAAGACCATGGTTCAGCCGTCATCTGCTCCTCAACAACCTTGGCGACAGTTTGGGTCACGAGGTCGTGGCCGTGGGCGTGGTTCTACTAACCACCGTTTTTCCAAGTATGCCCGGGGTGGCAAAAATTATAAATGACAATCATTGTACAAACCCACACAACCAAATAATTCCAAAGATAGTGGGTCAAAACATCAGCCCTCAAAACTTGTCAAAGACTGTATACTCAAGAACTGCTGTAATTCCTGTTCCTATTGTTGTCGGTCCCGGGCAGCCGCAAAAGAAAGGCCTAAGTCCCGATCTTTGTCAGACAGAAATAAAACATGTCAAAAGTGCTTCTTTTGTCTCTCCTTGTCGTTCTGTCCCTCATGTACCAAATGTCCACAGTGTTGCAGAAAATCCTCCTGTAGGATGCAGGTTGCACAGGTTCTGGGAAACGTGGCTCAGCCTGGGTTCAAATCCTCGGGTAGTCTCCATCTTGAAGGACGGTTACAACCTCCCTTTCAAGATGAGGCCCCCATTGACCAGGTGTCCTCTGATAATCAGCGGATACGCCAACCCTCGCAGAAACAAGTTTTTGAAGGAGGCGTTGCAGTCCCTGATTACAAAACAGGCCGTAGAAAAAGTAGTGGTTCGGGCTTCTCTGGCCTTTTACAACCGGCTGTTCATAGTTCCCAAACCAAACAACAAATGGCGTCCAATCTTGGATTTGAGCAAACTCAATCTTTTCCTCCACTCGGAAACCTTCAAAATGGAAACTCCGGAGACCATCCGGCTATCCCTTCAAAAAGGCGAATGGGTCACATCGCTGGATTTCAGCGATGCCTATTTCCACATTCCCATCAACCCAAGGTCGAGGAAGTATCTCCGGTTTCACCTGCACGGTCAAACCTTCCAGTTCAGGGCTCTGCCGTTTGGCCTAGCGACGGCTCCTTTGGAATTCACAAAGGTGGTGAAGGAGGTGAAATTGATGGCCCAGTCCAGGGGTATAAGGATCCACCAGTACCTAGACGACTGGTTGCTTCGAGCGCCCTTTCGGGAGGCTTGTGTGAACCAAACGCGGACCCTGATGGCTCTGTGTCAGCAGTTGGGATGGTTAGTCAATTTGCAAAAGTCGGAACTTGTTCCCCAACAGGAGTTCAACTTTGTCGGTTATCATTTCGACCTCTCCAAGGGTCTAGTGAAGCCGACTCAGGAGAGGTGGCAAACCCTAACTCAAAAAATAAAAAGGCTAATGAACAGAGACCATTGTTCAGTCCGAGAGTTCATGTCTCTCATAGGTTTGTTGACAGCCACAGAGAAACAGGTGGTTTCGGGGCGCCTTCACATGAGACCGATTCAGTGGCACTTGAAGAATCACTGGCACGTGCCAGAGATACTAGAGAAGGAGATTCCTCTTCCCAGATCTCTGTACCCTCATCTGCAGTGGTGGCTGGACGAAAACAATGTGCTCAGCGGCCAACCTCTTCATCCTCTACAACATGCTCTGCAGTTGTTTACCGACGCCTCAAACGAAGGTTGGGGCGCGCACTTAGGAGACCACACGGCAAAAGGAGTTTGGTCGGACTCAGAAAGCCAGTTGCACATAAACTTTCTCGAGCTAAAGGCGGTCCTTCTGGCCCTCAAGAAGTTCGAGCAACAGTGTTGGGGCCAGATCATTTTGATAGCCACGGACAACACAACGGTTGTCTCATACATCAACAAGGAGGGGGGTATGAGATCAGGCTCACTTTGTGCCCTCCTCTGGAGACTGCTTTCCTGGTGCAATCGCAGACAGATAGTTCTAAGGGCCAGGCACATTCCGGGAAGGCTGAATGTGATAGCAGACAAATTGTCCAGGAGCACTCAGGTTATTCAGACAGAATGGTCCCTCCTGCAGGAAGTCTTCGACCACTTATGTGCCAGGTGGCACACTCCCCGAGTGGATCTCTTTGCAACAAGGTACAATCACAAACTACCCAAGTTTGTGTCCCCAGTACCCGATCCACAGGCATGGAGAGTAGATGCTCTCAGCCTGAATTGGGAGAATATGGATGCCTACGCGTTCCCTCCTGTGTCTCTTTTGGGCAAGGTGGTGTCCCAGATCCTAGATCAGGGAGTTCACAGGTTGGTTCTGATTGCTCCAGGGTGGCCCAACATGCCTTGGTTCTGGGATCTAGTCAGCATGTCTGTTCAGATTCCTCTCTCCCTTCCAAACGTGGAGAACCTGCTGACCCAACCGTTCAATCAGTGTCCCCACAGAGATCTCCTAGGGCTCAACCTCCACGCCTGGCTCCTAGAGCCTCTAGCATACAGGCACAAGGATTCTCTAATGAAGTGGCAACGAGAATTGAGGCTCCTCAAAGACAATCAACCAGAGCCATCTATGAATCGAAGTGGTCCATATTTGTCAAATGGTGCGAGTCACACAAGGTGGACTTCGGGTCACCTTCTTTAACTCAGGTAGCGGAATTTCTCCTATTTCTTTTCAAGGAGAAAAATCTTCAACCTAGCACCATAGATGGCTATAGAACTGCTATAGCCGACAAAATTGGTTGTGACAAGGTTAATTTTGGTAAAGACGAAAACCTTACCCGCTTGCTAGACAGTTTCCATAGAGATAAACCCAAGGGTCTTCGAGGAGTCCCTAGCTGGAATCTGTCTCTGGTCTTGCATCAATTAACCCAGTCCCCCTTTGAACCCCTTCGAAAGGCGTCTCTGAAACATCTTACCTTCAAAACGGTGTTTCTCCTGGCTTTGGGCTCGGGCAAAAGAAGGAGTGAGATTCATGCCTGGGTACACAGGAACATTAGACATCAGGAAGATTGGGCTAATGTTTCTTTATTCCCTTCTCCTTGTTTCTTGTCCAAGAATCAGTTGGCTAAAGAAGGGCCTTCTTCAGTAGCTCCGGTAATTATTCCGGCCTTGGCCCCTACGTTGGATAAGTCTCTCAAGGAGGATAGAACCTTATGTCCAGTTCGGGCTTTGCGTTATTACCTGGACAAGACCAAAGACCTCCGTTCCGGCAAACAGTTGGTCTTTGTGTCTTTCAAGAAGAACTTCAATAAGGACATCGCTCCTGCTACGATTTCTTCTTGGATTAAACAAACCATCTTGTTGTGCTATCAATTGTCCAATGAGGATGCACAACAATTACATCAGGTCAGAGCCCATGATGTGCGGGCCTTTGCAGCTTCTAAGGCTTTTCAAGGAGGTGTGTCCTTGGACCAGATCCTCTCAGCCTGCCACTGGAAGTCGCACAATACCTTCACCCAATTTTATTTGAAGGATGTAGCATGGGCTGATGCTGACCTGTACCATTTAGGACCAGTGGTCGCAGCCCAGCACATACGCGAGTAACTGGTATCCTTGAAAGGATAACTTGTATATAGTGTAAAGCGTTTAGAAGGAGTAGTGGGTTGTTTTAGTTGGCTCCTTCTTTTTTAGTTATCTTGTTTTGTAACCCCAGCGCGCAGTTCTCAACCGGAAGGGCTGGTGTGGGGTATGAGTTATTTCTAGTTTATCCTGTTCTGCTTCCTTCGGAATCCTTGGGACTGAACTCTTACCTCCTCTCTCCTATAGTCCTAGCCCAGGTGGCTCGGTAGACGGCAAAAAAGAGGGGGGGGAACCAACTATGGTGTAGGGTATGGGAAGGATCCCTAACCCTTGGGCCGGAGGCCCAGAGTTCTGACAAGAGTCCCTGTTGAGTTTAGCTGCCCTCCATCCAATGGGTAGTTATTCTGCATCTGTCCACTAGGTAAAATATATTAACGTAATAAAATGGAAAATTTAATAAGTAAATTAAATTTTTATAAGTTAATATCTTACCTAGTGGACAGAGGGATTCCCACCCTGCCTTCCCCGCAACAAACATTCCCAGGGGACTCAAACAGGGTGCAAACAAAAGGAGGAAGTACGCATGCGCGCGCACGCGCAGTGCACCGGCAGGGAGGCTATACAGCCACCTGGCGAGTAAACAGGACACTACCGGTCCGGGCCAGAGCCCAGCTCGAGGCGTTTTTCTCTAACGTTTGGCGGGACCGGCTGTGCGCCGGACAAATGCATCTGTCCACTAGGTAAGATATTAACTTATAAAAATTTAATTTACTTATTAAATTTTCCAATTTGCCGCGAGGTTCAACAACAGGTTGCCTATGTTTGTGTCACCGGTACCGGATCCCCTGGCCACAGCAGTGGATGCGCTCAGTCGGCCATGGTAGGATCTGAAGGCATACACCTTCCCACCATCAGCCATTTTGGGCTAAGTGGTGGAGAAGTTACAAGACTCCCCATGCAAGAGAATCATTCTGATTGCTCCGGGGTGGCCCAACATGCCTTGGTTTTGGGATCTAGTGGCCACGTCCAGCCAAATCCCACTGAGCCTGCCCAATATGCCCAACCTGTTGACAGCCATTCAATCAGATCCCTCACAGAAATCTGACAAACCTTAATATCCATGCAGGGCTCCTAGAGCCTCAGCAATCGAGGAGCAGGGCTTGTCTGAGGCAGTGGCAGCAAGGCTCCTCAAAGGGGATCAGCCAGATCAGTCTATGAGGCAAGTGGGCCATTTTTACAAGTGATGTATCATTCATCAGGTGGACTTCGGGGCACCCCCTGTAAAGTTAGTTGCTGACTTCCTTATGTACCTATTTCAGGACAGGAAGTTGCAGCCCAGCACCATTGATGGTTACAGGTCAGACATTGCTGATAGACTGGGAAATTCGCCCATCAATATCAGTAAGGATGAAAATCTCACTCGTCTCCTGGATAGTTTCCACTGAGACAGACCCAAAGGCCGGAAGGGAATCCCCTCCTGGAACCTCTCCCTGGTTTTTACATCAGCTGACAAGGGTCATTTTGAACCAATTAAAGAGGCCTCCTTGAAGCATTTGACCTTCAAGGCGGTTTTCCTCTTGCCTCTTGGGTCGGGCAAGTGCAGAAGTGAGATACATGCTTGGCAAAACAGAGATATTAGACACCAGTCCGACTGGTCAAGTGTCCCTGTACCCGTCACCCAGCTTTCTCTCTAAGAATCAGCTGGCCAAAGAGGGTCCAGACAGTGTGGCCCCAGGGGTATAACAGCCCTGGCCCCAACTCTGGATAGATCCCTCAAGTCTGACAGGTCCCTCTGTCCAGTCAGAGCATTGCGCTACTATTTGGACAGGACCTCGGACAGAATAAGGAGGTGGTTTTTGTCTCCTTTAAGAAAGGTTTTGACAAAGACATTTCACCTGCCACTATCTCCTCTTGGATCAAGCAGACTGTGATCCTATGTTATGAGCTCTCTGACCAGGAGGCCCACACTTTACATCAGGTTAAAGCCCATGATGTCAGGGCCTTTGATGCTTCTAAGGTCTTCCAGTCGGGAGTTTCCTTAGATCCATTTTTGTCAGCCTGCCACTGAAGTCACATAATACCTTCACACAGTGCTTTCTGAAGGGTGTGGTTTGGGCTGACTCAGAGCTTTCCAATTGGGCTTGGTGTTTGGCTGCTCAGCAGAACCACAAGTGGCCCTTAGATTGAGGAGATTTGTATATATGTACATAATGTAACAGTTCTACAAGCACTTAGTATAAAATGTGATGTGCTTCCTTCGGGAGGTTTATTGGCTTTCTGGGACTGAACTCATCCCACTCTTCCCCTACCTCAGAGCAGGTCTGTTAAAAAAGGGGGGGGGGGGGCCGACGTCGGTATAGCCCCCGGATAACCGGCTGTTGGCAACCGACCAAGGTCTTACAGGGTTTCCTGACCTTAGGGTCAACCCAGGCCTGGGCCTATAGGTCTCCTGACAAAGTCAGCCTAGACCGTAGGTTAAAATTTGCTATTACTTGTGAGTTCACATAAGTCCCTAGTAACTTACCCGCCGACCAAGCGGTAGTTATTCAGCAATTGTCCATTGGATAGGATGTATTAACGCAATAAAATTGCAAATTTAATAAGTAAATTAAATTTTTATAAGTTAATACCCTATCCAATGGACACACAAGACCCTCCCACCGACCCCGCTATCAGCTTACTAGGGGTCTAAGAGGTTTAGACAATGAAAAAGATGCTATGACGTCAGGTTGTCTAGACAGGAAGGAAGTACGAGGCGCCATCTGGGGAGTGCACAGTACTACGGACCGGCCAGCCGGTGGCAACACAGGACGTCTTTTTCTGACGTTTGGCGGGCCGGTCTGCGCCGACCGGTTTAGCAATTGTCCATTGGATAGGGTATTAACTTATAAAAATTTAATTTACTTATTAAATTTGCAAATTGTTATTTACCTTTACTCACTATTTTCAGGTCACCTGGTCCAAAACTTGAATTTTATAGTTTTAATACAATTTTTTGCAGTTTATAGTCATAACTATAGGTAGTAATTATGTAAAACACAACAAATGTACTTATATGTGATGAAATTAATCTAGATTACATTATGCCTGGTGCAAGAAATTAAGATTCCTACATTAACTGATGTAGTGTCCGCAACAAGACTTTCATGAACTAATCTTTTTTCAAAAAATTATGCTTTTATGCTGCTTAATACTTGGGGGATAGTTAATACATATCAGTGAAAAATTTATTAAAACACTTTTCAGTTGTGGAAAAAATACTGTTTAATTCCCTGTTGCGGACACTACAGGAATTTAGTCTTACTCCAATTTTCAAAGAATAGATGGTGCTTAAAAAAAATACAGAGCATATATATTAACAACTATTGGTGTTTCTCTTGCCAACTTGAATACACATTATTGTAAGAGTGAAAATATTGAATTTAAAGAAAGATTTATTACTGATTGGATGATGTAACAGGCATATATATACTTAAAATTCTATAATACAAAAACTGGGTATACTTACTATTTCTTTTGTAAAAACAAAATTAATTAATGGATTTTAGTTCTGTAAGCGGCAAATAAAAGCTGAGATGTGACTTCCTTTGGATGCACTGAAAGAATACTGCTACTCCATAGAAACTGAGCTTTCCTTTGCCTATAATTTTTAGTTTACATGAGGAGCTCCCTCGTAACGCTTAAAATAGGCTATTTTACAGCGTAAATATCAATGTTACGAAAAAAATGAGAACAATGTGCTTTAATAAAAAGATACAAAATATTTGTTATATCACTACTTACAGCTATGCAGCATAAAAGTAAATTTTTGATCACACCTGTTTTCATAGTTTACTTGTAACAGTATGTTTGAGCAAAAGGACACCTGATTGTGAATAAGCCGACTATGTGATGGAAATGCTGAAATGTAGCATATTTTACACAAGCGTTTGATTACCTGGGCGATAATACAATACCTCGCGAGTAACCGAGTTTTTAAATGGACGCGAGTACAAGCCAAGACCGCCTCATACACCGAGGCTCGCGTACTCGTTCGCAGCCCTAATTAAAACATTAAAAAAGAGACTAGTTGACTGCTGACAAGTATTCATTGCATAATTTATACAATGTTTGTGATGGGTAAATACATTCCATTAACATTGGGAATAGAAACTTTTTGTGTAGAGGGTATTGAAGTTTTACTTTCTTTAATTTAACTGCTTCATAGTGTTGACATTTTAGTTATTTTAGTTTTTGCATGCTACTTAGACTGGAGATCAAGGCAAAATTTTTGATGCCTAAATTTACTGTTGGATGACCTTTCCAAAGACTCATTAGGTTCAGAAAACCTCAAAATTTCCTTTTGAATGCAATTACTCAAAAATAGGGATGAACCAACAATGCCACTGTGACAGGTTGGAGTATCCCACCGCCATCTCCCAAGATAAAAAATTAATTCCAGAGTTAAATAATCCTGGTCTAAGAATACTGGTCTAAATTTCTGAGAGGTAAAATGGGCTATCCCGAATTGCACCCCAAAATATAAAATGGTGCCTACAATTCCTTGCTGTTCCAAAGTATATTCGTGGTTACTTTTTGACCCCGCAGTTTATAAAAATCTGTGTAGTATTTTTACCTAATGCGTCCAGCTGGGGTGGGTGGCAGTTAAGATTATATCTCTGAAGCCGTCAGATGTAGCAGTTCATACTTGGTGGTGACATTTGTTAGGTGAAATGTCATGGTTTGACCTTGATTTTACCTTTGTGCCAGTGTCTCCATCCATTAAAATATTGTCTTAGGCTGTATCTTGTAATCTAGAAGTTGATACTTTGCAGGAACATTGGGACTTTGGGTGTAGGTATTCAACATCATTGTATGACCTTGATTTGACTGTGCTGTAATGACCCTGACCTTTAAAATGTAGTCTGGGGTACATCTCAGCACAAAGTGTAGGAAGTTATTACTTGGTAGGTCTATTGATTGGAATGTGTTTGTGTGCCATGTGATGGCGTGACTTTGACCTTGGCTGAGCCCGAATATTTTGTTTTTATTGCGTTAATACATCTTACCTAGTGGACAGATGCATTTGTCCAGCGCCTTGCCGGTCACGCCAAACGTTAGAAAAAAACGTCCTGAGCTGGGCTCTGGCCGGGACCGGTAGTGTCCTGTTCACTCGCCAGGTGGCTGTACAGCCTACCTGTCGGTGTAGTGCGCATGCGTGCGCATGCGCTCTTCCTCTTTTTGTTTGGCGCCATTTTAAAAAGTTGTCAAGAAAGATTTATAGAGACGTTTTTCAGTTTTAGTGTTGGATATACATTTTAAAGTGACATCAATTTTATATCAAGTTATCACGGAATATTCATGGCATCCCCTGGAGATTTTAAAGGACAGCGCAGAGGTGCGTGCGGACATATAATGGCTGCTTTCGATCTTCACGAACGTTGTGCAAGATGTAGGGAGAAGAAGTTGGGGGAGGATCCATGTGTTAAGGACAAACCTTGCTCATTATGTGACCAGTTTTCAGATACTCAAAAGGAAACTTTGTCTACTCCATCTTATAGAATAAGAAAGGAAAGGAAAGCAGGATTGCTAGTGTCCCCCAAGGAGGTGACAGTTATTTCTCCGGTGGAAGACTTGTCGTCTGCTACCGCACCGACAGATAACTCTTCTGCGCAGCCTTCTGCGCATCTAGTGCCGGTATCTCAGCCCTCTGCGCAGCCTGCCGCGCAGGCACCTGCCGCGTCTTCTGCTTCTACTTCAGACGCCTCTTATGTCACTTCTGATCAGTTAGTTGCATTATCTGACAAGATGTCTGAGCAGTTTGCCAGATTTGAGGCTCTTCTCTCAAGAGGTAACATTTTTACTGCTCCTTCTATGCCTGTTAAACCAGTTTCTGCTCAAAAGGTACTATCAGATACTCCTTTCATTGACCCTTCTTCTGCCCGACCCACCGGTCCGGTGTGGCCTCCGGCAGAATCTGTAGATGATAACGGGTCTGATGTTAAACCGGACAAGAAAAAATCTCACAAACACAAAAAATCTGATAAGAAGACTCACCGACACCCCGGTAAACATTCTGCAAAACCCACCGACAGGCAAAAGTTTACAGCTGAATTAAATCCGGTAGGTGCAAAATCACTAACCACAAGTTCATCACAGGCACCCGCCGAAGACATGACCGACACCGGCTCTCAAGCGATTCCATCCAAAGCACCTGTCTCTCAGCCGGCTGGCCAGCCAACCGGTCCACCGACAAAGGAACTGTCAGCTACCGGTCTGGCTCCCTGTTACTCTCAGGCCAGTGCTAATTACAGAACAACCGGTCCGGAAGATTATTCACAGGCTAGTGTATTTTCTGATCAGCCATATGAACCGGAAGACAGTGAGCGTTATTCAGCTTCTGAACCTGATGAAGGGGAACTGTCGGATACTGGTGAAAAGCAAGAAGTTACAGAGGATATGAACTACCGTGAGACAGTCCGGTCTGTTAGATCCTTCATGGGATGGAATCATATCCCGGTTTTTGAGGCTGATTTTAGTGAGCCCGACAAAAGTAACAACCCTTGGAAAGGGAAGGTTCCCAGGAGACCGTCTCGTGTGTCTGTAGCTATGCCACCGGACGACTGGTTATGTCAAAAGCTTGAGCGTCTCAATACCACGGTGGCTGAGGGTTATCCCTCTAGGAGTCAAGACTCAAGTGGTCTGAAGAAGGACCAGTTCCTTAAGATGCCGAAATCGCAAGCGCGTTGGTACCAGATGCACACCCTCAAACCTGACACTACTCCTCGCCCTGGCAAGTCTGTGTTTAGTTGGAGGAATACCGAGGCAAAAGTGAATTCACAATTTCCACGTATTACCAAGGCCTCTTCCTATCCGCCTTCTGGTCCTGTTTCACGCCCTATTTCCCAAGAATACCTACGTCGATGGGAACGGAATGCCAAAGAAGGCAGCTACATTGTCAACCAGGCTGCAGGCTTTAACAGATGTGCTAGTGAACTGCAGGACCGTATGAACCAGAGCTTAGTGTGCCTTCAGTCGAACTTCAATAAAGGAAAGGCCCCCAAAGAAGTCTCAGAGGCTCTTCATGACCTGAAAGACTACCTAGCCTTCCATCAAAATGTCTCCGTTGCCATGGGAACTTCATTGCAGCACCTAGCTGATAGCCTTTTCGTCAACATGGCAAATCTTGTACTTCTTAGACGTGACTCTTATTTAGATCATGTCAAGCCTGGAGTAAAGTCTGACACCTGGAATCGGCTCAGGAATGCCCCATTGTTCAATTACGGTCTCTTCCCTGATGACCTGATATGCATTGCAGAACAGGATATTACTAAGTCTGAAACCACCAGTGCTGCTCCAAGGCCCGGTCCGGGTGCTATGCAGCGCACTGGTTGGCGAAACCAGAATAGGTTCCAACCCTATGATCGCCGGGATTCTAGAAATGCAGCTTCAGCTGAACCTACCCAACCATGGCGACAGTTTGCTCGGGGCAGGGGCAGATCAAGAGGAAGGGGTCGTAGTACTAACCCCCGTTTCTCTCGCTCCCGTGGATTTAAACAACAAAAATGACAGTTACCAATACAACCCAACCTCTGTAGTCAAGACATTAAATCGGTTGGGCAGAAAACAGACTCTAAACTTAGTCAAGAAAGTTTGTCTCAAACCAGTTCTTTGTTCAAAGTTAAGTCAAGTTCCACCGGAAATGACCGGTTCCAGTGTTCAAGAGACAGTAAAAGACATGTTACCAAAAAGTTCGGGTCAATTACTGACTTCAGTTCAGACAGGTTCAAGACCCCACACATCTCAGAATCCAGACTTTCCCATGAGGCAAGTAGATCATGTAAATCAGGATGTGTTCTTTCATGTTGCAACTCATGCTCCTTCTGTAGCTACCTCCGGGCTTCCGCAAAAGAAAGGTCTAAGTCCCGTACCAGTGTTGAGAAAAATAAAGCATGTGAACAGTGTTTCTTGTGTCGATCCATGTCTTTTTGTCCAAAATGTTCAAGGTGTCCCCACTGTTGTGCACGATGGTCCTGTAGGAGGCCGTCTTCAAAAGTTTTGGCAAGTTTGGCAAAGGTTAGGCGCAAACCCTCGAGCAGTGTCCATTTTAAAGGAGGGTTACAGCCTGCCCTTCAGATTAAGACCTCCTCTCACCAGGGTTCCAATCATTCAGAGCAGTTATGCCAATCCGGTCAAAAGCCGTTTCCTCAAAGAGGCACTGATCTCTCTCCAAGGAAAGTTGGTAGTGGAGCCAGTCCTGGTCCGGTCTTCTCTCGCCTTCTACAACCGGCTGTTTTTAGTACCCAAACCGGAAAACAAGTGGAGGCCTATTTTAGATCTGAGTCGGTTGAACAAGTTCCTCAAACCGGCACGTTCAAGATGGAGACTCCGGAAACCATCCGGACCTCGCTACAGAAAGGGGAGTGGGTGACCTCGCTAGATTTCAGCGACGCATACTTTCACATCCCTATTCACCCCCGGTCGAGGAAGTACATGAGATTCTTTCTCAACAAAAGAGCGTACCAGTTCACTGCCCTTCCCTTCGGGTTGGCCACAGCTCCTCTAGAGTTCACCAAGATAGTCAAGGAGGTGAAACTTATGGCTCAGAACAGGGGTATAAGAATCCACCAGTACCTAGACGACTGGTTACTGAGAGCCCCTTCGAAGGAAATTGGTCTCCATCACACCCAGGTTCTGTTGTCTCTTTGCCACGAACTGGGCTGGCTGGTCAACATCAAAAAGTCGGAGTTGGATCCTCAACAGGTCTTTACCTTCGTCGGTTACCGGTTCGACCTGTTGACGGGTCGGGTTTTGCCAACTCAAGAAAGATGGGCAAGCTTGCGTCGGAAACTATTGTTTTTAAGGGCTCAGGACAGTTGCACGGTCAGGCAGTTCATGTCCTTGATAGGACTCCTGACTGCCACCAAGAAGCAGGTTTGGTCAGGTCGTCTCCACATGCGTCCCATTCAGTGGCATCTCAAGAGACACTGGCAGGTACCCGAGGTCTTAGAGAAAGTCATTCCTCTACCTCCCTCTCTTCAACCTCACCTAGATTGGTGGTTAGACGAGGGAAATGTGTTAAGGGGTCAACCATTACATCCTTTAAGTCACGCCCTTCAACTGTTTACCGACGCATCAAACGAAGGTTGGGGCGCTCACTTAGGGGACGCTACGGCAAGAGGAGTTTGGTCGGAAGTAGAAAGTCAACTTCATATAAACTTCTTGGAACTAAAGGCAGTCTTTCTGGCCCTCAGGAGTTTCGAGCCTCTCTGTCTAAACCAGATTGTACTGATTGCGACAGACAACACAACTGTGGTAGCCTATATCAACAAATAGGGAGGTATGAGATCAGGCTCTCTTTGTGCCCTCCTCTGGAGACTCCTATCCTGGTGCCACCCCCGAGGAATAGTTCTGAGAGCCCGGCACATTCCGGGTCGGTTAAATATGATAGCAGACAAGCTCTCTCGGCACAATCAGGTAATCCAGACAGAGTGGTCTCTCGATCAGAAGGTGTTCAATCTCTTGTGCTTGAGATGGGCCCAACCACAAGTGGATCTGTTTGCCACCCGGTACAATTACAAACTCCCCAAGTTTGTCTCACCGGTTCCGGATCCGACTGCCTGGGCGGTGGACGCTCTGAGTCTATCCTGGCAGGATCTGGATACGTATGCCTTCCCTCCCGTCGCCCTCCTCAGCCAAGTGGTCTCCAAGATAGTGGAGCAGGGGTGTTGACGGATGATTCTCATTGCCCCAGGGTGGCCCAACATGCCGTGGTTTTGGGACCTGGTCAGTATGTCAGTGCAAATTCCATTCAGTCTCCCTCGGCAAAGGGATCTGGTGACTCAACCATTCAGCGGGATCCCTCACCGCGATCTGTCAAATCTGAATCTGCATGCATGGCTCCTAGAACCTCCCTCATTCAAGGCAAAGGATTCTCTGGCGAGGTGGCAGCTCGAATTGAGGCACCTCAGAGACTTTCAACCAGAGCCGTCTACAAATCAAAGTGGGCCATTTTTGTCAGATGGTGTCAGGAAAACGAGGTGGACGTCAGGTCGGCCACTCTAAGTAACATTGCCGATTTCCTGTTGTATTTGTTTAAGGAAAGAAATTTACAACCCAGCACCATTGACGGTTACAGAACTGCTATCGCCGACATGATCGGAAATGAGCAGTTAAATATCAGTAAAGATGAAAACTTGACTCGGTTGTTAGACAGTTTTCATAGAGATAAACCTAAGGGGAGAAGGGGCATTCCTTCTTGGAATCTTTCTCTGGTTCTCCATCAGTTGACTAAAGCTCCTTTTGAACCCATGAGACAGGCTTCTCTGAAACACCTCACTTTTAAGACGGTTTTTCTCCTAGCTTTGGGTTCGGGCAAACGACGGAGCGAGATCCATGCATGGCTTTACAAGAACATCAGACATCAGGAAAACTGGAGTCAGGTTTCCCTTTACCCTTCTCCCAGCTTCCTGTCGAAAAACCAGCTGGCTCGGGATGGTCCGTCTGGCGTAGCTCCAGTGGTTATCCCGGCATTGGCTCCCTCTTTAGACAGGTCCTTAAAGGAGGATAAGTCACTTTGCCCGGTACGCGCTTTGCGTTATTATCTGGACAGAACCAAAGATCTTCGTAAGGGTAAAGATCTGGTCTTTGTTTCCTTTAGGAAAAGTTTCCAGAAAGACATAGTTCCAGCAACTATCTCATCTTGGATTAAACAGACGGTCATGTTATGTTACCAGCTGTCAGATGAGGAAGCTCACTCCTTGCATCAGGTTAGAGCTCATGATGTCAGGGCCTTTGCAGCATCCAAGGCTTTTCAAGGCGGAGTCTCCTTAGACCAAATCCTTGCAGCCTGTCATTGGAAAGCCCATAATACTTTTACACAGTTCTACCTGAAGGACCTTGCATGGGCCGACTCTGAACTATACCACTTAGGACCTGTTGTAGCTGCTCAACAGGTCCACTATGACAAGTAGTAGCATTATTTAATTTGTACATAGTGCACATATTGTATTTAAAAAAAAAAAAAAAAAAAAAAATTTTTCCAAATATCCAGGATTGCCCCTCGGATAGGGTTTTTTTATCATTCCTGTTCCTCTTCTTCCTCACTGGAATTCTTACTCCTCCCGAGGTCTTCCGGGATCCCCTTCGGGCTGTTCTAAGACCTATATGTCGAAGAAAACAAGGGGGGGGGGGAGTTATCGGGTGGTTTACCTAGACTGGTTATTTAGTATACCGGTTCCACCCTTATGATATTATAGAGTTCTTGGCAATCCCCTTTTTGGCTACCCTCCATCCACTGGGTAGTGATTCTGCATCTGTCCACTAGGTAAGATGTATTAACGCAATAAAATAGAAAATTTAATAGTAAATTAAATTTTTATAAGTTAATACCTTACCTAGTGGACAGGGGGATTCCCACCCTACCTTCCCCGCTAGTTTATCCAATAAGGGGATTTATTTAGGTAGGCAACAAAAAGAGGAAGAGCGCATGCGCACTACACCGACAGGTAGGCTGTACAGCCACCTGGCGAGTGAACAGGACACTACCGGTCCCGGCCAGAGCCCAGCTCAGGACGTTTTTTTCTAACGTTTGGCGTGACCGGCAAGGCGCCGGACAAATGCATCTGTCCACTAGGTAAGGTATTAACTTATAAAAATTTAATTTACTATTAAATTTTCTAATTGCCACATTTGAGATCTATTTATCATATCACAAAACTATATGGATTGCTGCAACTGATTATTATATGTGTACTTTTGCCCAATTATGCTATATCCCCTTTGGCTGCTGTATTTTAATAAATAGGTAAGGTCGTACAGCTTCATAGCTTTTAGTTTATAAGTTGATGAAGTCATGCTATGAAATTGTCTTGTTTTGATAGTTTGTCTTTACATACATTTTCTTTTTAATAAAACGGTTACATTGGGCCAGCAAAAAAAAAATTAATTTAGGCTGGGCCAGAATACACCCAGGATTACCAGGCTAGAATAAAGTAAATAAACCAAAGGCTGTTTTGGGCTCCAAATCAAAAGTAACCTTTTTATTGCTTTAATACATCCTATCCAATGGACAATTTGCTAAACCGGTCGGCGCAGACCGGCCCGCCAAACGCCAGAAAAAGACATCATGTGTTTCCACCGGCTGGCCGGTCCGTAGTTCTGTGCACTCCCCAGATGGCGCCTCGTACTTCCTTCCTGTCTAGACAACCTGACGTCATAGCATCTTTTTCGTTTGGCGCGTGTACTGTGCAGACGTGTTTTCAACATCTCCAGATTTTTAAAGGAAAAGTGTGCATTATGACGGATTTTCAACCTTATATGTGGATATTTTCACTGTAGAAGTGTTATCTACTGATCAAGCACGGATATACTTTTAGAAATATGCTGGAAACGCTCCCTAGCTGACTCAATTTAGTGTTGATGATAGGGCAGTTAAGACGAGAAATATAAAGGCAGCCATTTTTCTAGTTTCCTCCCATTCAACCATGGTGTTGTTAGGGGCAGATCGACAATATTAAGGAAATAATGGATATTCTACTTAAAGGTATTTTTATCCGTGTCTTTTGTTGAATGTACCTTCTGTAACTTTCCAGTTCAATCACCATAGAAACGTCTTTTCTAGTACTACGAATAGGAATCAAGGACAACTTCAGTCTACGTAGTTTTGAACACTGCAAATAGAAGGAATTCCCCAAGAGGTGCATTCTTCAGAGCGCACTGGTACCGACTTCTCTGCTGTAAAGCATCAGTCACACCAGCCTAGCTCGAGTATTTAGTGTTTTTTCATCAGAAGCAAGAGATGCATTCTTCAGAAATCTTCAGAGCACACTGGTCCAGACATCTTTGCTGTAAAGCATTAGTCGACCGGCAAGCTCCAGTTCAACAGACCTCTCAATAGAAGGTGATATCAGTCCCTTGCAGACCCGGCTTTGTTGTCGGTAGTGGGGGTTGTGGATGGCCAGTTCACTGGTTTTATCACGAAAGGAAGAATGAATTTCATCTACACATCTACAGAGCGCACTGGTCCAGGCTTCTCTGCTTTTAAAGCATCAGCCGACCGGCCAGCTCAAAAGAACGCGACCTCTGACGTCATATCCAGTCAGCCGATCGCGTGTCCTTCCGACCAATCACGAAGCAGGTCACGTGTTTTCACCGACCAGCAAGGTCGGAAGTGTGTTCTTCAGAACTCGCGTCTACTGTGACTCCAGTCCCTGCTTTGCAGACCCGGCCTTGTTGTCGGTAGTGGGATTTTGTGGACTGTAAAGTTGCTGGTAAAGCATCACACAACGCGAATACTGTCGTCATCTCCAGTTAGCCAATCGCGTGTCCTTCCGACCAAATCACGAAGCTGGTCACGTGTTTTCATCGACCCGGAAGGTCGGAAGTGCGTTCTTCACAACTTTCGTCTACTGTGATACCAGTCCCTCTCTCATGGACCGACCTTCATTGTCGGTAGTGGGGTTGGTGGATGAGCAAAATACTGCGCATTTACATGTTTAAATATCACAAAAGAACGCGACAAATGACAAGCTCCAATCAGCCAATCGCGTGTCTTTCCGACCAGCAAGCTGGTCACGTGACACGCCGACCAACAATTGCTTCTAAAAATAGCTCACAAGGGCTTCCCCAGCAACTGTCAAATCTTCAAATAGGACGTGCGCTTAAAAGAAATACCTTAATTAAACGTGCAGTAGACTGAATTCAACACAAAAGATAGTTGTAAATTTCCTTCAGTAACTAGTTACAGAGTGTGCCGACTGGCTACCGGCTACACAGCCTTGTACAGTTGCTTCACCAACTGATTACAGTGTACCGACCGGCTACACAGCCTGTACAGTGGCATTAACAACTGGTTACAGTGTACCGGCTACACAGCCTTGTACACTTAATTCAACAACTGGTTACAGAGTGTACCGACCGGCTAAACAGCCTTGTACAGTCTTTTCAACAACTGTAACCAGAGTGTACCCACCGGGTACCAGCTACACAGCCTGCATTGAACAGCTTGCCTTATATTAGCTGGTTACAGAACCTTCCTGCCTCTAACTGGCCACTCCTCATCAGCAGCCTATTCACCGGCCTAAGACTGATGACAGGCCTAATAGTGTGTAGTTCCTGACAGGAAGTCTTTTCCTACACAGAAACTGCTTCAACCGGTTACAGAGCTCATCAACCGGTTACCGGCTATACATTTTTCATGAGCAGTTTTACTTTATACCAGGTAGTTACAGAGACTACCGACCTGCTATCAGGTACAATTACTGTCTTGCCCCTTTTCAATACTGGTTACACCGAACCGACCAGTAGACCAGTGACTAAATTCAGTGGTCAGCCCGGCCTACCAGTTTATTGGTTACAGAGTATCACAGGCTAGAGATTTACTATAGCCAAAATTGCTGGTTACTGAGAAAACAAATGGTTTTTTTGAACAGCAAGAGAAAAGGTGGTCCACACGCAACAAGCTTTGATTGTGTCCGGTCAGGGGTCAGCCATCATACAAATGACAATGTGAAGAGTTGTGTCAGCCCCACCGGACAGATGGCTTTTTAACTGGTTTTCATTGTCACCAGTCCGGACTAGTGTCTGGAGGGACAGAAAATGTTTGTCAGACTACCAAATATCCCAAATGTGGCACACAGTCTGCCTGTAGGGTCCAGATTAAATCTGTTTTGGGAACTTGGGAAGCCTTAGGGGCTTTTACCCTAGGTAGTACAAATGTTGAAGGAGGGCTACACCCTCCCTTTCTAGTCAAGACCAAACTTGACAGGGTCACCAAAAATCCATCAGCTTATGGACAAGATGCAGTCGAGCCAGTTCAAAATCTCTGGGCTTCTTCAGCCGACCTTTCTTGGTTCCCAAAACTACACAGCCGTTGGAGACCTATTCTAGATCTGAACAAACCAAACCTTTTGGAGACCATCAGGACCTCCCTCCAACAAGTGGAGTGGGTTACCTCAATAGATTTCAAGGACGCCTACTTCCATATACCTATACAGGAACAATCCAGGAAATACCTGAGATTTCACATCCAAGGTCGGGCATACCAGTTCAAGGCCCTGCCATTCGGTTTGTCCACAGCACCCTTGGAGTTCACCGTGATCCCAAAGGAGGTGAAACTGATGGCCATATAAAAGGACCTAAGAAGCCACCAGTACCTAGACGACTGGTTGGTGAGAGCCAGATCCCACCAGGCTTGTCTCCAACATACACAGGAACTAGTAAATAATGTGTCAGCAACTGGGTTGGCTGATGAAATCAGAGCTGGAGCCCAAACAAGACTTCGATTTTGTAGGCTACCAGTTTGACCTCAGGTCTGATTGGTTCCGACTGACCGGACCGTTGGCAGAACCTTCAAGAGACAATGCTAAAACTGCTATCCCTACCGGCTTGCCCGGTCCAGGAATTCATGTCCTTGATGGGTTACTAACAGCTACAGAAAAGCAAGTTCATCTACGCCGACTTCATATGAGACCCATACAGTGGCATCTCAAAAACAACTGGAGGGTACCAGAATCACTAGAAAAGGTGATCCAAGTCTCCAGGTCCCTGCACCCCCATTTACAATGGTGGCTGAAGGAAGACAATGTTCTTACAGACCAAGCATTACACCCAATAAAACATGCTCTGCAAATATTTACAGACGCATCAATAGAAGGGTGGGGCGCTCACTTAAACGAGCACACTGCAGGAGGAACCGGGTCCCTTCCGGGAAGCAAGCTGCATATAACCTATCTAGAACTTAAAGCAGTCTTTCTGACTTTAAAAGAGTTCCAAGACCTTTGCTCAAACAAGATAGTACTTGTTGCAACCAACAACACCACAGTAGTGTCATACATAAACAAGGAAGGAGGCATGAGGTCGGGCCCACTTTGTGCCCAATTATGGAGAATCTTGACCTGGTGTACCAGGAAACAAGTGACTCTAAAGCCCGACACATTCCAGGCCGGCTGAACGTGGTAGCAGACAAGCTATCCAGGCTAGGCCAGACCATCCAAACAGAGTGGTTTCTCCTTCCAGAGGTCTTCTACTCAATATGCAGGTGGCACCAGCCCAAAATAGACTTATTTGCCACGAGGTTCAACAACAAGTTGCCTCTGTTTGTGTCACCGGTACCAGATCCCATGGCCACAGCAGGGGATGCGCTCAGTCGGCCATGGTAGGATCTGAAAGCATACACCTTCCCACCATCAGCCATATTGGGACAAAGTGGTGGAGAGGTTGCAAGACTCCCCATGCAAGAGAATCATTCTGATTGCTCCGGGGTGGCTCATCATGCCTTGGTTTTGGGATCCAGTGGCCATGTCCAGCAAAATCCCACTGAGCCTGCCCAATCTGCCCAACCTGTTGACACAACCATTCAGTCAGATCCCTCACAGAAATCTGACAAATCTAAATCTCGATGCATGGCTCCTGGAGCCTCAGCATTCGAGGAGCAGGGCTTCGCTGAGGCGGTGGCAGCAAGAATTGAGGCTCCTCAAAAGGGGATCAACCAGATTAGTCTATGAGGCAAAGTGGACCATTGTTACAAGTGGTGCGTCACTAATCAGGTGGACCTCAGGGTACCCCTGTAAAGTCAGTTGCTGACTTCCTTATGTACCTTATGAGGACAGGAAACTACAGCCCAGCACCATTGATGGTTACAGTTCAGCCATTGCTGATAAACTGGGAAATTCACCCTTGAACATCAGCAAGGACAAAAATCTCGCTCGTCTCCTGGACAGTTTCCACAGAGACAGACCCAAAGGCAGGAGGGGCGTACCCTTCTGAAACCTCTCACTGGTCTTGCACCAGCTGAATAAGGCTCCGTTTGAACCAATCAAGGAGGCCTCCTTGAAGCATTTGACCTTCAAGACGGTATTCCTCTTGGCCCTTGGGTCGGGCAAACACAGAAGTGAGATTCATACTTGGCAAACAAAAATATTAGACACCAATCCGATTGGTCAACGGTGTCCCCGTATCCCTTACCCAGCTTTCTATCCAAAAATCAGCTGGCCAAGAGGGTCCAGACAGTGTGGCCCCAGTGGTTATAACAGCCCTGGCCCCCATCTCGGGATAGATCCCTCAAGTCTGACTGGTCCCTTTCTCCGGTTAGAGCATTGCGCTACTATTTGGACAGGACCTCAGACCTCATGTAGAATAAAGAGGTGGTTTTTTGTCTCCTTTAAGAAGGTTCCGACAAAGACATCTGCCTCTATCTCCTCTTGGATCAAACAGACTGTGATCCTATGTTATGAGCTCTCTGACCAGGAGACCCACTCTTTACATCAGGTTAAAACCCATGATGTCAGGGTCTTAGCTGCTCCTATGGTCTTCCAGTCGGGAGTCTCCTTAGATCTAATCTTGTCAGCCTGCCACTGAAGTCACATAATACCCTCACGCAGTTCTATCTGAAGGGTGTGGCTTGGGCTGACTCGGAGTTTTAACAATTGGGCTCGGTATGGGCTGCTCACCAGATCTACAATTGGCCCTTCAATTGAGGAGATTTGTATATATGTACATAGTATTAACAGTTTCTACATGTACATAGTAAAAAATGTGATGTGCTTCCTTTGGGAGGTTTATTGACATTCTGGGACTGAATTCATCCCTCTCTTCCCCCTACCTCAGAGCAGGTCTGTCAAAAGGTGGGGGGGGCAACGTCGGTATAACCCCGGGTAACCGGCTGCTGGCAACCGACCATGACCTTACAGGGTTTTCTGACCTTAAGGTCAACCCAGGCCTGGGCCTATTGGTCTCCTGACAAAGTCAGCCTAGACCGTAGGTTAAAATTTTCTATTATGAGTTCACATATGTCCCTAGTAACTTATCCGCCGACCAAGCGGTAGTTATTCAGCAAATTGTCCATTGGATAGGATGTATTAACGCAATAAAATTGCAAATTTAATAAGTAAATTAAATTTTTATAAGTTAATACCCTATCCAATGGACACACAAGACCCTCCCACCGACCCCGCTATCAGCTTACTAGGGGTCTAACAGGTTTAGACAACGATAAAGATGCTATGACGTCAGGTTGTCTAGACAGGAAGGAAGTACGAGGCGCCATCTGGGGAGTGCACAGAACTACGGACCGGCCAGCCGGTGGAAACACAGGACGTCTTTTTCTGGCGTTTGGCGGGCCGGTCTGCACCGACCGGTTTAGCAAATTGTCCATTGGATAGGGTATTAACTTATAAAAATTTAATTTACTTATTAAATTTGCAAATTTGTACAATAGGTGACACAGAACAAGCATTTAAACTGTTAAAAGTAGTAACGCTATACCCTGATATAAAATGGACTTTGTGAAGATAAACAAGTAGATTCCCTAGATAGTATTAACAAGAACGCTCCCTGTTTTGATCTCCCACCCGGCGTACTGGCGGGAGATTATAATTTGCACCACGTGTGTTTGTACGTGCGAGTGTGTGTCACGCAGTTTTCTGTGAAACTACTATAGTTACACATTTTTGGTAAATTACTTGTCCTAATGAATTTTTACGCTCTTCAATATTTTTTGGGTTTGGTGAACTTTGGCCTACTTTCGAGTGAGTAATAGCACTTTTCCCTAATATAATTGTATCCACCGGAGGCATCCGGTGGATACTTTGGTTTAGCGTTCGCTACGCCGCCGCGCGTAGAGAGATTTTCGGCGTGAACGCTCTAAGAGGAAAACTACATCAGCTAGGTTCACCAAATTTGCAGGATATCTTCATTGGGGGGTAAGCTTCTCTGGGAAGGAAATTAGCCTCATTCTGAAAAACAAGATGGCTGCCGCGGGCATTTCTTTGAAAATTATCTACATTTTTCTACTGGCTGTTTCTCATTAGTAGAAGGTTGAATGTATATGTCCTCTACAACCTTGCAGGCATTTGACCTTGAAGCTCTTAATTCAAGGTCATCCACGGAGTGCCAAAGTAACCCACAGTGGACTTTAAAAGTGCCTATATCTCCCTTATTATTGGTCCTAGAGGTTTGCAATGTGAAACCAACCTATAGGAAATCATGTGCTGGGAATCTTCTGGTGTGGTCGGATTTGACCTTGGGCCCCTCCTTCAAGGTCAAACGAGGATAGCCAAACTTAAAAGTGCTTATAACTCGCTTATTATTGGTCCTAGAGGTTTGGGATGGTAAACCCAACTTATAGGAAATCATGGGCTGGGTATCTTTTGATGTGGTCAGATTTGACCTTGGACCCCTCCTTCAAGGTCATACGAGGATAGCCAAACTTAAAAGTGCTTATAACTTGCTTATTATTGGTCCTAGAGGTTTGCAATGTGAAACCATCTTATAGGAAATCATGAGCTGGGAATCTTCTGATGTGGTCAGATTTGACCTAGAGCCCCTCCTTCAAGGTCAAACGAGGTTCTTTAAAAGGGTTTATAACTCGTTTATTATTGATCCTAGAGTTTGCAATGTCAAACCAACTTGGAGGATATTGTGGGCTGGGAATCTTCTGATGTCAGATTTGACCTTTGGCCCCCTCCTTCAAGGTCATACGATGGTTCACTGGCTTTGGTGAGTTGTCTTTCCGGTGGATACAGATTTGCATCGGTTCTCCGATGCGTAGGTCTAGTTATATGACTTGTAACTCTCAAACTATTGCATTTAGAGTATTTTGTTCCATTATGTTGTTCAGCTACTTTCTCCACAGCTACAACATGGTCAGTAGTTTGGAAGTGTATCTCCATAGCTAAGTGAGTAATAGCTACTTTGTCAGTTTTTAATGATAACCATAATGAGTAAATGGCTTATATCTTCAAAAGTATTGGAGCTACACAATTTCTCTCAAATGTGTTGTTCATCTACTTTTTTGTGAACTATAACATATTTAAGTTTCACAACTGTTGCTCAATGTACACGTAAGTAATGGCTACTTTATTGCTACTTTTAGTGAATATGTGAAAAATCCCAAATATCTCGCACACCATAAGAGATAGAGCAATTTCGAGTGAATTTTTTACCCATAAACTTCAATTTTCGCCACTTTTGGTGGTCATCTTGGATTTAAGCGGAAAATGAAAAAGTGTGAATATCTCGAAAACCGTGAGAGCGATTTCGAGTGAATTTTTGACCCGCAAGGTAGTACTGGAGTATCTTGTGTCAAGGGGAAAAATTTCAATTTTCGTCACTTTTGGTAGCCATCTTGGATTTTAGCAGAAAAATGAAAAAGTGTGAATATCTCGATAACTGTAAGAGATACAGCAATTCCGAGTGAATTTTTGACCCACAAGGTAGTACAAGAGTATCCTATTCAAAGGGAAAAAAAATTCAATTTTCGCCACTTTTGGCGGCCATCTTGGATTTTAGCGGAAGATGAAAAAGTGTGAATATTTCAAAAACCGTAAGAGATAGTGATTTTGAGCAAATTTTTGACCTGCAAGGTAGTACAGGAATATCTTGTGCCTAGGGGAAAATTTTCAATTTTCGCCACTTTCGGCGGCCATCTTGGATTTGAGCGGAAAATGAAAAAGTGTGAATATCTCGAAAACTGTAAGAGATAGAGTGATTTCGAGCGAATTTTTGACCCACAGGGTAGTACAAGAGTATCCTATGGAAAGGGGAAAAATTTTATTGCGTTAATACATCCTATCCAATGGACAATTGGTCCTGCCGAACGACAGAAAAAGTCATCCTGTATATAATACCGGCAGGACCAGTCACAGAGTGTGCATTCGCTAGGTGTCGCCTCGTGCATACTTCCTGTCTAGACAGGATGACGTCATCACATCTGTTTCGTTTGGCGCATGGAGTGTGTAGACGTGTTTTTGTAGAAGAGTTTCAACGCGAAGATTTTTAAAGACAACCTTTTTATTTGAACTTTATTTATTGTAAAGTGACAGTTTATTGCTTCTGGAGTATTATGGCGTCTCCTGGTCAGAGAAGAGGGTCGTGTGGCCACGCTATGGCCTTATTTGACTCCCACACCAAATGTGCACGTCGTGAGGAGGGAATTGGGAAAGACGCCTGTGTTGAGAAGAGACCCTGTAGTATCTGTGACAGTTTTTCTGAAGAGCAGAAACGACAATTGGCCACTCAAACATACAGGGTTCATAAAGAACTCCAGAAGAGGACTAGCTCTCCCTCCCAAGTTGTGGATCCTGCTGACGTCACAGTGTTAGGGGAGGTTGAGAGCAAGGGTGACTAGTGATCGAGGCGAAACCCGTAAGAAATCTAGAAAGACCTCTCACAAGTCCCCTTCCAAGAAGAAAGCTGGAAAATCTTCTGATTTCCATGCAGAACTCAAGTCAATGGATGACAAGTGGGCAGAACGTTTCTCCAGACTTGAGGCGATGTTCCTGGCCAAGAGCTTCACTGTTCTGGTTGAACCGGTCCAGAAAACTGTAGTGGCAGTCACTGAGAGACCGTTTATTCCACCAGTGCAGCAAACTACCTGTGTTACCGGTCAGAAGCAGCCTATCAGTGAGAGGGAGACACAGAAAGCCACCCAGCCTGTTGAGGCTCCCGGTGCTGTGGATGTTTCCGGTCCTGTGATAGCCACCCAGCCTGTTGAGGCTCCCGGTGCTGTTGAGATGATTCAGACCGGCCAGGACGCTTCACTTCAACCTACTGCTGACAGACCGGAGGTCAAGCCCCAGGCTCTGCTAGCCAGATGGTTTCCAGTGGTCGATCAGAGGTCCAGCCCCCAGATCCCACTGGCCTACCTTCTTTTCCTCCAAAGAGACGTTCCTCTGTCAGTATCGGTGCTACAGTTTCTGTTGAAGAACTGGTACCGGCAGGTGGATATGTTAGTGACCGGGCTTCCAGCCAAGTTGACGAAGGGGAGATTTCTGACTTGGAATCTACCAGTCCAGATCAAGAGGAATTGCTGGACGTGGATCAGGAACTGTCCGCGGAACAGAATTACAGGGAAACCCTGTGGGGTGTTGGGGTCATTTATGGTCTGGAATGACATTCTGGAGTTCGACTGATGATGATCTTCCATTTGCCGGCTCCAAGACGTCTCACACCGGGAAAGTGTCAGTTAAAGTTCCTGTAGATTGTATTGTATTGTATTGTGTATTTATACTCAGCGCAATATCTCCATATACTACAGGACTCGAAGCGCTATTTAACCCATTTGACTGCACAGTTGCAGCCCCAACTCACAAGTAACTGACATTCCCCTAACTGGAAGATAGAGGCTCAAGGATGACCATTTATCAACGTCCTTGAGGTTCTTTAGGCTGCCACTGGGGATAGGACCCAATGACAGAGGATCGCCATTTTAAGTGGTCATCCGAGCCACTATGTATCTGCCTGTACGTGGGTTTGAACCCACGTCCTCTGAGTTCCTAGACAAGTGTGTTACCCGCTAGGCCACAGTGGCAGATCAAGAGATGACTGGCTGTGCAGGAAGTTTGAGAAACTTAACCTTACTGTGTAGGAAGGATACTCGTCCCGTACTTCTGAGAATGCTGGTTTGAACAGAGACCAATTTATCAAACCACCAAAGACTTTAAAGCGGTACGGTATGCACACTGAAAAGAAGGACTTTTCTCGCTCTAAAGTGCACACCTGGACAAGTGAACCGGCAAGGTTGAACAGCACCTTCTCTAGGATAGCAAATCACTCTCTACCTTCAGCACCCGCCTCCCGACCAGTATCACAGGAAACTAAGGAAGTGGGAGAGGGCTGCACGTGACCAGAGCTACATGTGCAACCAGGCTGCAGCCTTTAGCCGGTGCCTCACTAAAGTACAGGAAAGCATGGCTAGTCAACTGAAGGTGATCAAGGGTGTGACGTCAAAGGGCAAATCCTCAAGTAAACTCCATGAGGCAGCAGACGAGCTGGATTACCTGGTCACATTCAACAGGTCCATTTCTCAAGCAATGGCCAGGACTATGCAAGACCTTTCTGATTGTGTCTTCATAAATGTTGCCAATCTCACTCTCATCCGTAGAGATAGCTATCTGGATTTTCTCAAGAATGGGATAAAGCAAGATACTCTTATGGCCCTCAGAACAGCCCCACTACACGTGAGTGCCTTATTCCCGGATTATATTATTGGCAAAGCAGAAGAGGAGATACGTCACCATGAGGACAAGCATACTCCCGGCCCTTCAAAGAAAGGTCCACATTATCACCCCTACAGTCAACCTGCCAAGCAACTTCAACAGGAAACTGAACAAAGATCTGCCCCTCCTGCTTGGAAACAGATCAAGAAATGTGGACAAAAGCCTTCTTAGGGCAAGGCCTCCTCATATACCCAGCGACCGGCCAAGGGTCAGAAAAGTTATAAATGACAATTACTGTGCCCTTTCTGTAGCCGGAAACCCAACGAGTGCGAATGTATCCGGCAAGGTGACTTCGGTGAACAGTGTAATAGAGGAACTGAACTGTGTACCTGTGACCGGAAAGGACTGATCTGTTGTGACCGGAAACCCAAAGACATGAACTCATTTACCTGTAGATTATCATGTTGCAAATCTTGTTCCTTTTGCAGGCGGGTTACCGCAAAGAAAGGTGTAAATCCCGATAATTAAGTACAAATAAAATCTAGGTGTTTCTTGTGTAGATCACTTGTCTTCTGTAAAATGTGTCACAAATGTCCAAACTGCTGCTCCAGATCTACCTGTAGGGGCCAGATTGCACCAATTTTGGGAAAAATGGGCAGCCCTAGGTGTCGGCCCCAAAGTGATAACAGTCCTCAAGGAAGGCTACACACTACCCTTCCGGTTTCGGCCAAACTTGACCAGGTCACCCAATGTCATAAGCTGCTATGTAAATCCCCACAGGAACCTCTACCTGTTGGAGGCATTCCATCAGCTTCTGAACAAAAATGCAATAGAACCAGTAACAAATCAAACATCTCTGGGCTTTTACAACCGGTTATTTCTAGTTCCCAAACCCAACAACTGGTGGAGACCTATACTAGACCTCAGTACCTTGAACAAGTTTCTAAAGACAGTCATTCAAAATGGAGACTCCAGAGACAATAAGGACCTCCCTACAAACAGGGGAGTGGGTCACCTCCGTAGATTTCAAAGACGCATACTTCCACATACCGATCCAGAACCAGTCAAGGAAGTACATGCATTTTCATATACAGGGCAGATCCTACCAATTCAAAGCACTACCATTCGGCCTCTCCACAGCTCCCATGGAGTTCACTGTAGTGGCCAAAGAGGTCAAGTTTCCTGCACTGTAAAGGGGGATCCACCAGTACCTAGACAACTGGTTGGTCAGAGCCAGATCCCACCAAACTTGTCTCCAGCATACTCAAATCTTAGTAGCTCTCTGCCAGGAGTTAGGATGGCTGGTGAACAGGGACAAGTCAGAACTGGTCCCTAAACAAGGGTCAGACCCACCCAGGAGCGTTGGCAGACCTTACAAGCAAAGATAAGAGCTCTCCTGACCGGTCCGGTATGCCCGGTCCGGAAATTAATGTTCCTAATAGGTGTACTTAACAGCCACAGAGAAACAAGTACATCTAGGCCGTTTACACAGGAGTGGCATCTCAAAAACAACTGGAGGCTACCGGAATCACTGGAAACGGTGATCCCCATCCCCAAGACGCTCCACCCTCATCTAAGATGGTGGCTGGAGGAAAGCAATGTGCTCCAAGGTCAACCATTACTCCCACTAAAACATGCTCTGCAAATCTTTACAGACGCATCCAAAGAAGGCTGGGACGCTCACGTAAATGAATACACCACAAGGGGAACCTGGTCCATTCCGGAAAGCAAACTGCACATAAATTACCTGGAACTAAAAGCAGTCTTTCTGGCTCTAAAAGAGTTCCAAGACCTTTACAAAAACCACCTGGTTCTGATAGCTACAGACAACACTACAGTGGTTGCTTACATAAACAAAGAAGGGGGTATGAAGTCGGGTCCACTCTGTGCCCTACTGTGGAGAATCCTGACCTGGTGCACCAGAAAACAGGTAACCCTCAGAGCTCGACATATCCGAGGCCAGCTGAATGTGATAACAAACTATCCAGGCTGGGCCAGACTATTCAAACGGAATGGTCAATTCACCCAGAGGTCTTCCAATCAATATGCAACCGATGACACCATCCACAAGTGGATCTGTTTGCCACCAGGCTCAACAACAAAATGCCAATATTTGTCTCTCCAGTTCCGGACCCACATACCTGGGCAATGGATGCCCTCAGTCTATCCTGGGAAAATCTGGACCCATATGCCTTCCCACTAGTCACCATCTTGGGAAAAGTAGGTAGAGAAGTTGCAGGACTACCCGTGCAACACAATAATTATGTCCATCCACTGGGGGGTGGACATATTATTTTTGCTTTGTCCGGCGTCCCACTTGGTTTCCAGACATTTTAGGCAACAGTTCTTGATGTGAGATAGAGCGATTTCGTCGAAATTTTCGACCCACAGGGTATCTAAGCAATGTACTCTTTGCAGTTTTCAAAAAATTTTCCCCTCCCCAAAAATGGGGGCCATTTTGAATTTTCGAATTTTTGCCAAAAATGGCAAAACACGAATTTGCTTCTATCTCCTTAACCGTGTGAGATAGAGCGATTTCGTCAAAATTTTCGCCCACAGGGTATCTAATGAATGTAATCTTTGCAGTTTTCAAAAAATTTTCCCCTCCCCAAAAATGGCGGCCATTTTGAATTTTCGAATATTTGCCAAAAATGGGAAAACACGAATTTGCTTCTATCTCCTTAACCATGCGAGATAGAGCGATTTCGTCGAAAGTTTCAACCCATAGGGTATCTGATCATCGTACTCTTGGCAATTTTTAAAAAAATTTCCCCTCCCCAAAAATGGCGGCCATTTTGAATTTTCGAATTTTTCCCAAAAATGGCAAAACACAAATTTGCTTCTATCTCCTTAACCGTGCGAGATAGAGTGATTCGTCGAAATTTTCGACCCACAGGGTATCTAAGGAATGTACTCTGCAATTTTCAAAAAATTTTCCCCTTCTCAAAAATGGCGGCCATTTTGAATTTTCGAATTTTTGTCAAAAATTTTTTTTTTTTTTTTTTTTTTTTTTTTTATTTATTTATTTTACTGCATATTACATGTTTCAAAATTCTTTTACATAAAAGCAAAAATTGTTATATAACAAAAATTAGGAAACCAAAAGATAAAAAAAATACATAAATAAACATCAAGACCTGACCAGAAGGGGGTCTGTGGCTACTTTAGTAAGTAACTGATAGATCAATTACTTGCCATTTCTTCCAGGGCTGTACCCCATTTATCCCAGATTCTATTAAAATTATCTTGTTTACCTGAGAGAACAGCAAGGTATTTTTCATCGGCATATGTTTGGTGATATCTACATTTCAATACATTTAAGTTGAGAATGCCATTTGTAGCGTTTGTGTCTAAGATATATTTTTTTGTAACAAGTAATATCAAATTTAAAGGGATTTTGTTTCGGTCTCTATTCTGATAGCCAAACATTTTATCGAAAGCTGAAAGTTTAATCTGAAAACCAATTATTTGACATATCAGTTCTTCTATTTCATTCCAAAACTCTACAATTCTATTACATTCAACAAACATATGCAAAATAGTTTCACTTTCTTGACAATAACTACATTCTGCAGTGTCCACGATATTAATTTTCCTTAAATATGCCTTTGTAGGGAGTATTCTATAAATGAGTTTTAACTGAAACCACTGCAAGCTGTTGTTATCTAAACTGTTAAAACACACATTAAATATTGACATCCACATTTTGTCATCAATATTTATATCCAGCTCAAATTGCCATTTTTGTTTCATATTATGATTATTCTTTTCTTTTTGCAACAGTAATTTATAAAAGGCTCCTACTCCCTTATTATTTTTCCAAATAGGTAATATGTAAAATGGCATAAAGGGCCTCTGCACATTAAAATCAACTACTGGCTTATATTTTTTAAGAAATTTCTTCACATTTTGCTGGACCCTCAAATAGTGCAAAGGGTTAATAGAGTTAATAGAATATTCTTGTTTAACTTCGTCTAAGGTTTTAATTGAACCATCTAAGTTAAGAACATCGGATACTGCAGTTATGCCCTTTTCAAACCAATTTGGAATGAACATTTCATGACAAGACATGTTAGTATTGTACCATAATAGACTTGTTATTACAGCTACGTTTGTATGCGGTTGGTATTCATTTGTAAAAAGGTGCCAAGCACTGAATACATCTATCCAGAATTTATTCTTAGTCCTGTTTTTTAACAGTAGATAATATCCTGGCCCGCTATGTGTTAATTTATGAAGTGTTACATTGAAGGATTGTTCAAAAAGTGTTATCCACAATGACTGTGTTGTGGTTAGCAAAAGTCTTCTAATCCATGATACTTTCAGAGATGTTATAAAGTACTTTAAGTTAAACATTTTAAGTCCCCCTAATTTTTTATCAAGTACAATTGTTTGTCTATTTATTTTGTCAGGCTTTGAGGACCATATAAATTTAAAAAATATATCATTAATTTCCTTTATGTATCCTTCATGTGGGTCTGGTAAAACTAAGAAAAGGTGATTTAATTTGGACAGCAGAAATGTTTTAATGATTGCTATTTTTCCCAAAGGTGTTAGGTACCTTTTATTCCATCTGTTGATTATTTCTTTAATTTCTGCTATCTTTTCAGAATAGTTAAGTTTTAGACAACTGTCCAAATCTAATGAAATATAAATGCCCAGTAACTTGAAACTAGGTACAATACTAAATGTACAGTCCTTAATAATAATTTTATCTTTACTGGCCTTTTTTTTACCTATCCAGGCTATCTGTGTTTTATCTTTATTAACCTTTAATCCCGAAAAAGTGCCAAATATTTCTAAAGTATTAAGTGCTGCCTGTAATGATTCCATGGTACCATCAAGCATCAGTGTTGTGTCATCGGCGAACTGTACTAACTTAAACTCTGCATTACCGATTTTGACTCCTTTTATAGATTTATTATTCTTAATGAGGATTGTTAGAATTTGTGCAACAATAATAAATAAATATGGGGCAATGGGGTCTCCTTGTCTGCATCCCTTTTGTATGTTTATGAAATCAGATAATACACCACACTGGATAATGGTCGCCATAATATTGTGATTAAAAAGTTTAATCCATTTTATAAATTTTTCAGAAAAACCCAAATGAGCCAGCGTTTGGTAGATGAACGACCATGAAACACAATCAAATGCCTTTTCAAAATCAATTAATACTAGCATTCCAGGTATATGGCGGTCTTCTGTAATTTTCATTATATCTAATATCAATCGAGTGCATTCACCAATATATCTTCCTGGGACGAAACCACATTGAGTTTTATCAATAATTTGATCTAAACAAGGCTTCATTCTGTTTGCAATTGCTGCAGATGCCAACTTATACAAGACTGACAGCATTGACAAAGGACGCCAGTTCTTAATTCTGTCCCTTGACTTTCCTTTCTTAGGAATACATGTTACAATGCACTGTCTCAGTGTTAAAGGCAGGCACCCCTTGTCAAAACTGAAATTTATTGCATTAGTAATGCAGAACTTTAAATCTTTCCAAAAAAATTTTAAAAACTCAGAAGGAAATCCGTCCAAGCCCGGGGTTTTATTATTTTTAGTATTTTTAAGTGCTATACCTATTTCCTGTATTGTAAGGTAACCTTCAATTAATTTAGCTTGTTCTACACTCAGGGTTTTAACTTGACAATTCTTTAGCTGTTCATTCCAATCGAACAATTCTATACTTTCGGTGGACTCATAAAGTTTTGCATAATAAGTTTTTATTTCATTCAATATTTTCTTCTGGTCCCTAATATAAATTTCACCTTGTTTATGTAGGCACTTTATAGTTTTATCAACATAATTATTGTGTTCTAGTGCACAAAAAAAACTTGAAGGTTTCTCACCTTCAGCTAACCATTGTATTCTAGACCTTATCATGTGTCCCTTCAGTTCTTTTTTCTAAACTCAACAAGTTCTTGTTTTTTTAATTCTAATATATCAGGATCAAGAGTATTTTCACCAGCCTCTAATTTTTCTATTTCTGAGATTAGGGTTTTCTCAAGTTTTAACTCGAGTTTCTTTATCAATGCTGCATATTTAATTGTCTCACCCCGAATTCTTAACAACAGGACCTCTAAAAATGTATCCGGTTCAATGGTTAAACATAGATCTTGGACGCAACAGTTTTCCAAAAAAACATAGCTGTATATAGGAGCTGTATATTTCGGATATTCTTCTCGTATACAATTTCTGATTAAGGATATGTATTCTTTGTCCTTTAATAAGCTTGTGTTGAGTTTCCATGTTCCTCTTCCCCTTTTAAAGTGACTAATTAAAAAGGTTAGTTCTACCATTGAGTGGTCACTCCTATAGCCTGGCCTTATATTTACACTTGTGGTTAAGTCTGTAAAACATGAAGATGTTATGATATAATCAAGACGGGCTTGTTTTAACGGGTTTTTTTTGCGCCATGTGTATCTCTTTGTTTCAGGGTTATAATTTCTGAATGTATCTATGAGGTTGTTCTCTGAGATAAAGTTATTTACGTATCTTCTGGCTTGGGGGTTGTTAATAGTTATATAATTGAAACTGTCTAATGCTGGATTAAGTGTCAGAGGTCCTCAGTGGCCTAGTGGTTAGCAAGTTTGGCATCTAATCATAGGCTGTCACCTCTGTGGGTTCGAGTCCCACAAGTGGCAATTCTGAGGACCTGTCCCAATATGACCCTGGCTGTTGAACGGGACGTAAAACCCCAACTTTGACTTTGATTAAGTGTCATGTTAAAGTCCCCACACCAGATTAAGTAGTCATATTCACTACTCTGAAATTGTTCTGTAAGAGTAGAATATAAAGTGGGGTCGTCGTTATTTGGTCCATATATATTAACGATTTTCAATTTCATATCTCTAATTTCAATATCAATTATCAATACATTTCCCTCTTCGTCAGTGTATTTATTCAATATTTTGTATTCAAATTTGTTGCTGAAGAATATAGCAACCCCTCTGGCATTACTATGGATGCCATGCAATAGAAAGTCACAATCCCACATCATTTTGACTTCTGACACATCTTGCTCTGTTAAGTGTGTGTCTTGGAGGCAGATAATATCTGCTTCCATATTTTTGAAATAATTAAGAACATCATATCTTTTGGATTTATCCTTAAGTCCTCTACAGTTCGCCGATAACACTTTCACCTTATCTAATTTTTCAGCCATTGTCATCATTTAACGGTATCAAGTCATCACTTGTTTTGTAGGTTGATATCAAAATGATCAAAACAGGCACCAATTTTTGGGAGGGAAAAATATAATGTATAGTTCCCTATTTAAGTTAGATATTTTTTCGGCTATTAATATATCAAACTTTAAGGTAGTAATACAATAATTCCATATGACCACAGTTAGAGTTTTAAGAATTAATAAATATATGTGGACACAAGAATGAAAACAGACAATATACAACATAATATGCAGTAAAACAGCAAAAATAACAGAAATAAAAAAAACAGAAAGAAAAGAACAATATATATATATATATAAGCAAAATGAAATCACTGACCTTAACTGGGACAATTACTTCATATGGTTATTTATGCTACATAATAACATATGTACTTTTTGTGTGTGAATGAAATTCAGTAGCCATAGTTGATACATGCATTATAACATCATTGCAAGTGGTAGTTTTTTTAAATTATCTAATTAACCAAGCTATACAATAATAACATTGATATTGTGTAGCTATCTAATTTGTCATGGTTTATCTGTCGACAACATCCATATTCTCAAAATGTTAAATGTGAAAGTTGCATTGTCAAAAATGGCAAAACACAAATTTGCTTCTATCTCCTTAACCGTGCGAGATAGAGCGATTTCGTCAAAATTTTTGACTCACAGGGTATCTGAGCATTGTACTCTTGGCAATTAAAAAAAAATTTTCCCCTCCCCAAAAATGGCGGCCATTTTGAATTTTCGAATTTTTGCCAAAACTGGCAAAACACAAATTTGCTTCTATCTCCTTAACCGTGCGAGATAGAGCGATTTCGTCAAAATTTTCGACCCACAGGGTATCTAAGAAATGTACTCTTGGCAATTTTCAAAAAAATTTCCCCTCCCCACATATGGCGGCCATTTTGAATTTTCGAATTTTGGCCCAAAATGGAAAAACACAAATTTGCCTTAACCGTGCAAAATAGAGTTATTTCAGTGAAATTTTCGACCCACAGGGTATCTAAGAAATGTACTCTTTTTCAAAATATTTTCCTCTTCCCAAAAATGGCGGCCATTTTGAATTTTCAAATTTTGGCCAAAAATAGAAAAACAGAAATTTGCTTCTATCTTCTTAACCGTGCAAGATAGAGTTATTTCGTCAAAATTTTCGACCCAACCAATGCAAAAAGGCATGAAGCTGAAATAATTTACATGTACACTAATAAACATTTAACCATCATTGATATATTTCACAAATGAAACAGGGTCTTGTAAGACTACTGTACAATTTTGGCAAAAGATTCATGGGGTGGACATTACATATGATAATGTGTGTTCTTCTATGCTATCCTGTTTCTATTCATATGTCGCAGCTACTATCAACAGGGCGTCCTATTTCTAGTTCTGATTGCCCCAGGGTGGCCAAACATGCCTTGGTTCTGGGACTTGGTGACCATGTCCAGTCAGATCCAACTGTGTCTGCCCCATCTGCCCAACTTACTGAGTCAGCCTTTCAACCAGACCTTACACAGGAATCTGGCGAACCTGAATCTACATGCCTGGCTCCTAGAGTCTCAGCTATGAAGGAGCAAGGCTTCTCTGAGGCAGTGGCAGCTCGAATTGAGGCTCCTCAAAGAAGTTCAACCAGATCAGTCTATGAGGCAAAATGGACCATTTTTACAAAGTGGCTACATAAAAACATAAGACACCAATCAGACTGGTCCCAGGTGTCCTTATATCCCTCACCCAGCTTTCTTTCCAAGAACCAACTGGCCAAGGAGGGTCCAGACAGTGTGGCCTCGGCCCTGGCACCCACTCTGGATAAGTCACTTAAGGGTGACAGGTCCTTGTGTCCAGTCAGAGCCCTGCGTTATTACTTGGACAGGACCTAGGATCTCAGGCAGAATAAGGAGTTGGTATTTGTCTCTTTCAAGAAAGGTTTTGACAAGGACATCTCCCCTGCCACTATCTCATGGATCAAGCAGACTGTGATCCTATGTTATGAGCTCTCTGATCAGCAAGCCCTCGCCCTACATCAGGTCAAGGCCCATGATGTTAGGGCTTTTGCTGCCTCTAAGGCCTTCCAGTCAGGAGTCTCCTTAGATCAAATTCTCTCAGCCTGCCACTGGAAATCCCATAATACCTTCACACAGTTCTATCTGAAGGATGTGGCTTGGGCTGAACAGAGCTTTTCCATTTTGGGGGCTGTAGTGCCTGCCCAGCAGATCCACACACAAGCCCAAAAGTGAGGACATTTGTATGTATATATTGTATATACTTTTGTATATAGAATTTAAGCTGCAAATCAGGGGCCACGGTGGCAGAGTGGTAACATTCTCGCCTCTCATCTCTGAGGCCGGGGTTCGGTTAAAACAATTAAGGTGCAAATAAAAAAAAAACAAAAAAAACTGTGCTATGCTTCTTTTGGGAGGTTTATTTCTTTCTTGGGACTGAACTCATCCCTCTCTTTCCCCTACCTCACAGCAGGTCTTGCAAAAAGGGGGGGGGTGTTGTTGGTATACCCCCGGGCTTCCGGCTCTGGTAACCAACCTTGGCCTTACAAGGGCCCTTACCTCAGGCTAACCCAAGCCTGGAAAATTGTTGTTACGAGTTCACTTATAGTCCCTAGTAACTTACCCGCCTACCAAGCGGTAGTTATTCAACAATTGTCCATTAGATAGGATGTATCAACGCAATAAATTTGCAAATTTAATAAGTAAATTAAATTTTTATAAGTTAATACCCTATCCAATGGACAATTGCTTTACCGGTTAGCGCGACCGGTCCCGTCAAATGACATCCTGACTTTTTCTGTCATTTGACGGGACCGGTCGCGCTAACCGGTAAAGCAATTGTCCATTGGATAGGGTATTAACTTATAAAAATTTAATTTACTTATTAAATTTGCAATTTTTGCCACTTTTGATGGCCATCTTGGATTTTAGCGGAAAATGAAAGTGTGAATATCTCGAAAACCATAAGAGATAGTGATTTCGAGCGAATTTTTGACCCATAGGGGAGTACAGGAGTATCCTTTGCCTAGGGGAAAATTTTCAATTTTAGCCACTTTTGGCGGCCATCTTGGGTTTTAGCGGAAAATTAATGAATGTGTGAATATCTCGAAAACTGTGAGAGATGGAGCAATAACATGCATGACTATCAATAAGCGGCGAACAAGAAAGAAGGAAGAAACCTCACAGTGTACCGCGAAAGGACAACCTGAGGCTACCGCCAACTATAAATTTTTTTTTCTTACATGTTGGCCGGATGCCTGCGGCCATCCGAGAACAGCATTCAGTCCCACATGGTAAGCTATAAAAGCTAATAAAATGAAAAAGTGTGAATATCTCGAAAACCGTACGAGATAGAGCGATTTCAAGCGAATTTTTGACCCTCAGGGTAGTAGAAGAGTACCCTATTCTAAGGGGGAAAATTTCAATTTTTGCCACTTTTGGCGGCCATCATGGATTTTAGTGTAAAGTAAAACAAAGTTATCTCGGAAATGGTAAGAGATAGAGCGATTTCAAACGAATTTTTGACCCGCAGTGTAGTATAGTAGTATCCTGTGGCTAGGGGAAAATTTTCAATTTTTGCCACTTTTGGCGGCCATCTTGGATTTTAGCGGGAAATTAATACATGTGAATATCTCGAAAACCAAAAGAGATAGAGTGAGTTTGTGCGAATTTTTGACCCACAGGGTAGTATAAGAGTATCCTATGCAAAGGGGAAAAATTTCAATTTTTCACCACTTTTGGCGGCCATCTTGGATTTTAGTGGAACATGAAAAATGTGAATATCTCGGAAACAGTATTTCTTCCCCTTTAATACTCAGCAGGAGATACCACGGCAGTGGTCTTGTTTTTTTTATTTTGGTCAAGTTTCATTATTATTACTTACATACTTTTAAAGCACTTAATTTTGATGTGTATGCAATTATAATAAATCCTAAGGAAAGAGGAAATATAAGTCCATGGACAGAAAAGAGTCACCATCAGAGAGCATTTACACAACTGGAGGAGAGGATGCTAAGGAGGATAGGCTTCATAGAACAAGTGAGCCTTAAATTCATGCGTGAAAGATGCCAGTGTGGGGGAAGATCGTACAGCAAGTGGGAGGCTGTTCCAAAATTATGATCCATCGTTGGCAAAGGAGCTGTCAAAATGAGTTTTGGACGTATGAATCCGAGGGTTAAAGGCGGGAAGAACTTTATTTCTTTGTGGCAACAGCACGTCTGGTATTAACAGAGGATGTATAATAATTTACATACTCATAAAAATATTGCCGTAGGCCAGAATCCAAATGTTTGTGAATGAGGGTTGCAATTTGGAAAGCGATTTTCTCTTTTTACAGGGAGCCAGTGTAGCGACTTCAGTACAGGTGTAATGTGGGTCCACAATGCATTTTGCAGACACTGCAATCCTCTCCAGTTACATTTACATAAACCCAGTTGAGTGAATTAAAGTAATCCAGTCTGCCACTGACAGGTGCATTTGCAGCTGAGATAGCAACTTTCTTGGGTAGTCTGATAGGACAGTCTCAAACCTCTCCAAGTATGTGGGTTGGGAGTAAAGGTTCCTACTCCTTTTGCATAGCTGCTGCACTGAATACCATAAACTCAGTCTTAGAAGGATTTAGGTTGAGCTTGTTTGAATTCATCCATAATTGGATCTCTGATATTATTTTTGATTTTTTATGCCCCAGACCTCTGTCTGTAGTACTTCAGGGCTTTGAACATATGAGCGGTACAATTTTTTGCACATGCTCAGCAGGCCAATTTTTTCTTACACATTTGTGTGATTTTTCATCCCGATTTTTGGTACAATTAAGTGCTTTAAATTAGGTTACATTGATCATCAAAATTTTGATAATCACCTTTATGTTCACCCTACATCGGATCCTCCAAAAATTACAGTTTTTAGGCAAGTTTCTGGAGATGATGTTGGTAAAATAATTAAAATCTCACCAACAAAATCCTGCCTGTTAGATCCTTGGCCAACATTTCTTATTAAGGAGTGCATTGATCTGTTGCTACCATCTCTTACAAAGCTGGTCAATTGCTCACTCATGGAGGGATGCGTCCCTGATGCTTTCAAAACTGCTGTAGTCACTTATTAAAAAGGCAAATCTTCCTTCAGACGACCTCAAGAATTATCACCCTGTTTCTGGTCTCAGTTTCATATCTAAATTGGTAGAACGTGTGGTTGCAGCAGCTGTTAGAACATATCCACGTCCATAACTTAGACAAGCCGTACCAGTCGGCATATAAGTCAGGTTACTCAACAGAGACAGCTCTTCTCTCCATAAAAAATGAAGTTCATTTATCTGTGTCAAGAGGTGAACCCACTACCTTAGTATTGCTAGACTTGTCTGCCACCTTCAATACCATAGATCATTCCACTCTTCTCAGTTGCCTCCGTGTTTGGTTTGGCGTCGATAGCTCTGTTCTAAAATGTTTCACTTCCTACCTAACAGACCGTTATCAGTCAATAAAAATTGGTTCTACTTTGTCAGATGTTTGTAAACTCCTATTTGGCATACCCCAAGGTTCTGTCCTGGGCCCTTTGTTGTTCTCATTGTACACCACCCCCCTCAGCTTGATTATCAGTAAACATAAAGGAATATTTTTATCCAGATGACAGCCAAGTTTGTGTGCATTTATCCCAGAAGAATGCATCTGCTGCCTTTGAACAACTGAACAGGCACCTAAATGATGTTAAAGAGTGGATGTCTACTGGCAAGCTTAAACTGAATCCTGACAAGACTGAGTTTATCACCTTTAGTTCGAAGAGACAGAGGGACAAGTTGAAAGCTTGTTTTCCAATTGATACCTTGGGGAGTCCAATTTGCCCTGTTGACTCAGGAATTTGGGTGTGTGGTTCAATTCAGATTTTTCACGTTCAGAATGTCTGCAAAAGTTGTTTTGTCAAACTCCGTGATTTCAGACATGTCAGGCGATTTCTTACTCATGATGTTTCTCTACTTGTGGCTAATGCTCTTATTAGTAGTCAGTTGGATTACTGCAACTCACTTTTCAGGAGCCTCTCCAAGTTCAATCTACGCAAGTTACAGTGCATTCAAAATAGTGCAGCCAGAAATGTATCTAACGCCAGTCGATACACCAGTAGAACTCCTGTGCTTAAGAAATTGCATTGACTTCCTGTTGAACAGTGCATGGTGTTTACAAGTTTCTTCACACAGGTTTTCATAGGTATTTTGCTCCATATCTTTCTTCCTACACCAGTTCTTACAGCACCAGGCACAGTCAAAGTGGTGGCAATTTCCTTGCCATTCCAAAGTTCCACCCTTCTGTTCATAAATCTATCAAGCAGTTTGGTAATAGTTTTGCTTTTGATGCTCCCACTGTTTGGAATGCTCTTCCAGATGAGATTCGTGCTTCTTCATCCTTGGCTTCTTTCAGAAAGTAGCTTAAAACCTATCTGTACACCAAAGCATACCCACCTTAGTCTGGATCATCCCCTGGTGTTCTTTGTGGTGCTTGACCCCTCTTCTGTCTCTGGATATTGAAATTTGGTCTACTGCTCTTCTGGTTTTGTTGTGCCTTAGAGTCCTCTTGTGTGGGGATGTTAAGTGCTATAAAAGTCCATTAGCGACCATTAGAATTTATTAAACACATGTTCGGGCCTACATCTTGGTGCCAGCAAGTTCAGCCCTGAGGGTGTCGTATTGCGGACTGGCTTGTAATTTAGTATTGATCATTATTGGATTATAACCAATAATTTGACTGATTCTTGATAGGTCCCCTTCAATCTTGTCCTTTGCATCGTCCATTCCAAATTTAAAGGTGACAGGGCTGACAGCAAAAAAATTCAATCATCAGATTTTACTGATTTTAACTTTATGATTGTTTTGGGTTAAGCATTAAGTCTGATCCGAAATGACTGGCTGTTGATGAGCTGTGCAGCAAGCTGTTAATTTGTATATCCTGAACCAATTACAACATGCTTAAGTACTGTTGGTTCTAAAAGTTTGGCATGTGAAACCAATCTGCAGAAAAGTATGGGCCTGGAGTCTAATGATGTGATCAGATTCGACCCTCCTTTTGTTTATTATTGGTCCAAGAGGTTGGGGATGTGAAACCAACCTGTATGAAATCAAGGTTTTCCTTTGTGATTTACCCTTAGGCCCCCTCATTCAAAGTCAAACGAGGGTCATTTCACCACTAACGCCCAGGTTCCACAGTGGAGAGGTTGCTACGATGATCTCAGTGAATATAGACTAGAGGCGACTTCAAATTTGCCAGAATTCGTCAAAAAAAGGCGGAAAAGTGTGGTCATGAGATAAAAAATCTTCGTACTTCTACGGACCTTGTATGATGTTCTACGATGCTCTTCCACTGTCCTGAGATTAACCCACGTCAAAGCAAGAATATAGAGAGAATACCCTGCAAACTGGTGAAGCATGTTGTAATTGGTTCAGGATATGCAAATCAATAGCTTGATGCCGAGAGATGTTTTTCAGTATTTATTTTATTTATTTATGTGTGTAAAATTAATAGTCATATAGCCTTCTAGATGACAAGGCTCATTTTAATGATATTTCTAAGTCACAATCGGCAAGACCTATTGGAAGTCGAACCTCACTCAGAAATCGTTTCTGTTCTTATCCTGGGTACATTATGGTCACGATTGTCTGCTCGGCCACATCTATGACTCATAAAACGGCACTTTCTCGCACATATCGCTTGTACTCTGCTGGTAAATAATACTTCTTGTTTCCATCTCAAAATTACTATTCTCAAAAATAGCATCGCGGAGATGCCCATACCCCACAGCCGGTTGAAATGATTTTCAACACCATGAGATACAGAAGTGAAACAGTACAGGTCAGATAAGGACACTTTCAGAGCAAACAGTACAGCTTTTAAAGGTCCAAATAATGTTAAAGTAGAGAAAAAATGTACTATAATGAGGTACATCTACACTCTCCAACCAGTTTCCTTTCTCACATTAGTTTCTGAGGGATGGCCGGCACAAGATTTTAAAGGTCAAAGGCACTACAAGGTCAAATCAAGGTCACACTGTGACATAGCACAATCCCCCACCCCCAACTAACGTCCCTACCATGTATAAACTTCCTACATCTTATGGTTTCTGAGAAACAGCCCAGACAAACTTTTCCTGCCGCCCACCTGCCCACCCATCCGGACACCATGGGTCAAAACAATACCCTGACAGCCCTTAACGGCTGTGGGGTAAAACGCAAGATTGTATTTGCAACAGGCATTTGTGAAAAAAGGCAAAGCAATGCTCTTTAAAAAAACAACATTTTCTTTAGAAAGGTTCAGCTGTTGTAGTTATTGGAATTACCTCCTGTCATACATTTCTGAGAAACACCATTAATCAGCAATCTGGGTCAATAATGTTTTGTCCAATTTCTATCCCTGCAAAATTGAGGTAGACAATCAAGTTTTCAACTCAGTGGAGCATGGATATCAGTATTACCAAGCTTGTGCAGCTGGAATGCATGACTTGGCTGATGAAATTAAAAAAGCACCACATGCAGGTAAAGCTAAGGGTCTTAGCAAAAGGATTCCTTCAGAATTTCGTGAGAACTGGGAAAAGATAAATACAGACAAGATGAAAGAATTAATAACTGCTAAAGCTACCCAAGTGCCAGAATTTGAACAAGCCCTGTTTGAGTCTGAAGAATGTGTGTTGGCTGAGGCTACCCCAGATAAGTTTTGGGCTAGTGGTCTTTCTGGTGAGACTACATGTAAAACGCACCCAGACTACTGGCCTGGCTTAAATACGCTTGGAAAGCTGTTGATGGATATAAGGGACAACTTCCTTTTAGATCAATCTGGAGCAGAAAATGATGAAGATGTCTTGAATGTAGAAAGCTCAACACCTGACTCCCTCTTTCAGGAAGAGTTCCCCCCACTTGTTAGTGCTGGAGAGCATAATAAGGCATCTACGGACAAGGACATACTCAGCAAGACTAATGTCACAGATACAAAAGCAACCTCCTCTACCAGTGCTACTTCTTCACAACCCGCAGCAAAGAACCCTCCTAAACTGATCCAAAAAACTTTGACTGAAACTACCAGTGCAAATGCTCCGACAAAGAAATCCTCTAACAGACAATCAAAACCGGAGAAAAGGAAACCATCGAAAACCCCTGAAAAGGAAAAATTGAATAAGCTGAAAAAGTTCATAAGTAAAAAGTAAATAATCTCAGTGGTGGCACAGATTTGATGCCATAGCCTTTGATAATTTTTAAAAATGGCTGGAAATTGTAAAATAACTTGTTGTAGTTTAAACGTTCGAGGACTTAGAAATGATAAAAAAAGAAATGTTGTGTTACATTGGGCTGTAAAAAAGTCCTTTAATGCAATATTTTTGCAAGAAACTTTCATTACTGAGAACTTGTCAAGTCTTTTTGAAAATTCTGTACAGCATGTAGGAAAAGTTTATCAAAGTCTATCAAATTCTAATCACAGTAAAGGAATGGCGATTATTTTAACAAACAACTTTCCTGAGTATAGTCTGATTGATAAACAAACAGATGAAGAAGGTAGAATAGTTCTTTTAAATATAAAGTTACTTTTTAATAATGAAATCTACACTCTCATGAATGTATATGCCCCAAATGATACACAACATCGTATAAATTTCATGAAAAAAATAAACAAGTTTATAAATCAGCACGCAAAAAATGATAAGAACATTATAATTTGTGGTGACTTCAACACATGTGAAAATCGCAATGACCGAGCATCACGAAAATTGGATCAATCCTGTGAACACTTTAGACACCTGAAAATATCAAACAACTTTACAGACTCATATAAACTTAAAAATCCAAACAAAAATAAATATACGTATGTGCATTCAGCGCAACCTGAAAGAAATAGTAGAATAGATTATATACTTACAAGTAGCAACCTGGTAGAATTCATAATAAATAGCGATATATGTATAGCACCAGCACCAGATCACAAGGCAGTACATACAACTTTAGATATACAAAAAAATAGTCGAGGCAGGGGACTTTGGAAGCTTAACAATGCTATACTTGATGAAGATGATTATAAAGTATTAATACAACAGCTCATTGCTGAAACTAAGGCGGAATATTTTAGACATATTCCCAACCAGAAATTGTTTGATTTAATCAAACTAAGAATAAAGGAGCAAACAATTCGTTACTGTGTGAAATGATCCAAATATTTAAAATGTGAAAACGATTATTTAGAAAAAGCACTAGAAAATTTAGATAATAAATTACAATTATCCACTGATATGGCGTTAAAAATTGAATTTTGCAAGAAAAACGAAACCTGATTAAAAAGAAACTTGACAAAAAATTATATGGTATCACACATGCTGCTTTTGTAAGGTCTCGAAGTAAATGGTTAGAGGAGGGGGAAAAAGTACATCGTACTTTCTAAATCTTGAAAAAACCCGTCAAAACAATAACAGAATCACGAAATTAATTGACATCAATAGTAAAAAACAAAACAATTCAGATAAAGATATTTTAAAACATTGTGCATCCTTCTACTCCAAACTATATACAAGTAACAACCCACGACAGGATCATATTGATGAATATTTGGCCGAACTTCAGCATTTACATTTTCTATCAGATAAAGATCATTTAATCTGCGAGGGTAAAGTAAGTGTTTTAGAATGTGAACAAGCTCTGAAAGGTATGAAAAATAACAAGTCACCAGGATATGATGGACTTACAGTTGAGTTTTATAAAACTTTTTGGCAAGACTTATCCGATTTGATGATAAACTCTTTTAATGAATCCTTTCATGATGGTAAGCTCTCTGAAATGCAAAACACATCGGTACTTTCATTGATTCACAAGAAAAACGAACGCACTTATTTAAAAAACTACAGGCCGATTAGTCTGACAAATGTAGATTATCGTATTCTTGCTTTTGCCCTGTCAATGCGCTTGCAAAAAGTTATCACAAAAATAATCTCAACAGAACAAACTGGATACATTAAAAAACGGTTCATTGGTACAAACATCAGAGCTATACTTGATGTATGTGAGAATATTGAAGCCAATAATTCTGCCGGAATACTCCTTCTTTTAGACTTTGAAAAAGCCTTTGACAGTGTGGAATGGACTTTCTTATTTTCTATTCTTAAAAAATTCAACTTTGGCAAAGAGTTCATTCAATGGATAAAAATTTTGTATACAGGACCAAAAGCTATCTTAAAAAATAATGGATACCTGTCAAATAAAATTAATATTAAACGTGGAATAAGACAGGGCTGTCCAGTGTCTGCCTTACTTTTTACCTTGGTAATAGAGATATTGTCATATAAAATACATAATGACACTTCACTGCATGGTGTAGTTGCAAAAGTAGGCCAAAAAAGTCTTGAATATAAATCGTTTCAATATGCAGATGACATAAGTATATTTCTTCAAAGTGAATCTGATTTGCAAAAAGTACTTGAGCTTATTTCAAAATTTACTGAAGTAGCTGGACCAAAATTAAACAAGTCAAAAACAGAAGGTATATGGCTAGGTCATTATAAGGACAGACAAAGAAACTGTAATGTAGCGGGCATAAAATGGCCAACCGAGCCAGTGAGATGTCTAGGAATATATATTGGAAATGATAAAAAAGAATGCAACAAATTAAATTGGGACAAAAAGTTAGAAAACATAAAGAAAAAATTATCTTCTTGGCAAAAGAGAAAACTTACCATTTTTGGGAAAGTTACTGTTATAAAATCATTATTGATACCCCAATTACTATTTTCTGCACATTTCGTAGACATACCAACTGGATACATTAAAGAGGTTAACAAAGTTTTTTATAAGTTTTTATGGAATAGTCATGACAGAATAAAAAGAAATACATTAATTGCTGATATTAATGAAGGAGGTATACAAATGAGGGATATTGAATCACAATTTGAAGCACTCAAGGCCTCCTGGGTTGTAAAACTGATAAATTCAAATGAGTCTTGGGGTTTTTTAGGAAATATATATCTGAATTTACTTGAAAACCACAATATTCTTAGGCTAAATTTCACTGAGAAAAGCCATTTTCCTCTGCTACAAAAATTACCTCCTTTCTATCAAGATGTAATTACTTCTTTTAATAAGTCAAAAATTTGTCCATTACCGTTAAATAAGGGTGAACTGCTGCAACAGGTTATATGGGGCAACAGACACCTGACATATTGGTCCAAAGAACTCAAACATAAAGTAACACCTTATTTCAAAGAATGGGCACTTGCAGGAATTACGCATGTGCAAGATATCAAATTTATAAATGGGAAAATAGATTGTGGTTATATATATGAAAAGGTGAAAAACAAAAGAAATATATTTCATGAAATAAGTATCCTCAACAAAGTATTATCGCCATTTAAGGATAAGATTGGTATGCATATACCTGTTTCGAGCAGCAACAATATCTTCCCTCTATATAAGCTGAATGAAAAAAATTTGCAAATAAATGATAAAAAATCAAAGTTCTTTTATAAAAATATCATTACACAAAAAATTGAAATTCCTTTCCAAGAGAATTACTGGAAGAAAACATTAGAAAGTGAGAACTTAAAATTTAACATAATATATTCCAATAAAATAAAACACATTAAAGATACAAAAATTGCTGAATTCAATTACAAGGTACTGCACTGTATTCTGCCCTGTTTTGATAATTTAAAAAAGTGGAAAATTTTGGAATATGACTCATGTCCTCTCTGTCATGTCAAACATGATATTGTACACTTGCTTTTTTCTTGTGTTAAAGCAAAAGAAATATGGAAACATGTTGGTATGATATTTGATATGAATATAACACTTTACAATATTGTTGGTGTTTCGAATATCAGTCCCAATTTTGATTGGTTCTTATCTTTTCTATCATATTGTATATACAAAGAGTGGTTGTGTCATTATACAGACCTAGATATTTGGTGTAATGTCAATGTGTTAAGTTATGTAAAATCATGTGTAGAAATTCAAAAAGATATTTATAGAAATTTAGACAATGATTTTGCTGATATTGTAAAATGTTTTGAAAGATTTACTCTTATGGTCAAATAAATGAACAATTGATTGCCATATGATGAAAACAGTTTGTCCATAAATATATTTTTAAATGTATATGCCTTCAGTGATATTTACTTTAAAAAAGTGCCTGATTCTTTATAGACAACTGTGTTCAATAAAATACTTGTTAGTGTGTAGTGATATATTTGCAATTGTAATGAATCTAAGTCACGTGACCATTCTATACTTCCGCTTGCATTTATAGAAGGCATGTGACAACTGAATTCTGATGGTTAAAAAAAAAAAAAAAAAAATCAATCTGGGTCAAACACCAACAAACATCTGAATCTATTGTTTCCAAAACATTCCTTTTAAACTCAATCTTGTCAGTCATTAAGGAATTAAACCCTTGTCCTTATTGCTCCATGATAGGACCTTGTGTGTGGGTAGCCAACATGTATAGTCTTTCCACCCCCTTTCACCCCTCCCAGTGTGTACATTTTAGTTTAGAGTAAGCTTGTGGCAGGTTTTTGAAACATTTAAAAACTATATGTAGCCTGTAAAGACTGCACAGAATGGTGTGAACTAGCTATTTTAAAAGCAAGTAATTTCAAGTTTAAACTGTATCTTGCTAGCTTGTCAAGCCACAAGGCAGTAACCAGGGGCCGATTTCACAAAGGGACTTAAGTCCAGATTTAGACTTAAATTTAAGACTTTGGTCTTTAAGACTTTGGTCTTAAATTTTGTCAACAGAATGTTAAGTCTGTGGTCTTAGACTTAGTGGATTTCACAAAGCAGCTAAGTCCATGAAATTGCTAAGTCAGTGGACTTAACTTTAAGTCTGGGAGGTAGTGGGCTTCAATTTTGTAAAGAGGACTTAAATATGGCCGCCATAAACTTTTCTCCACTTCAGAATTTGAAATGGCTGTAAATAAAGTATAATTATACAGAACACCTTACTGAAGTAGTCTTTGGGGAAGTTTACATGATGTAACAAGGTTTTCTATTTCAAAACAGCACTTATCCTTAGAAAAAATGCATCAAATGAAGGATATAAAATGTCATATGACACAGAAAACCACTGTGGTTATTTGATAAGCTTGGACTTAGCTAAGTCACCCCTTTGTGGAATCCCTTTAAGTCCCAGACCTAGCTAAGACCAAAGTCTTAGATTTAAGTCCAAGACTTAGCCAATAAAGGGACTTAGTTTAAGTCCTTTAGTGAAATCGGCCACTAGGGCGGATTTCACAAAGGGACTTAAGTCCAGATTTAGACTTAAATTTAAGACTTTGGTCTTAAATTTTGTTAAAAAGAATGTTAAGTCTGTCGTCTTAGACTTAGCGGATTTCGTAAAGTAGCTAAGTCCATGAAATTGCTAAGTCAGTGGACTTAACTTTAAGTCTGGTAGGTAGTGGGCTTAAATTTTGTAAAAAGGACTTAAATATGGCCGCCATAAACTTTTCTCCACTTTAAAATTTGAAATGGCTGTAAATAAAGTATAATTACACAGAACACCTCACTAAAGTAGTCTTTTGGAAGTTTATATGTGGCAACAAGGTTTTCAGCACTTTTCTTTAGATAAAATGCATTAAATGAAGGATATATGGCACCAATATTATATTTTGAATAGATATAAAAGGTCACATGACACAGAAAACCACTGTGGCTATTTGATAAGCTTGGACTTAGCTAAGTCACCTTTGTGAAATCCATTTTAAGTCGCACACCTAGCTAAGACCAAAGTCTTAGATTTAAGTCCCTGACTTAGTCAATGAAGGGACTTAGTTTAAGTCCTTTAGTGAAATCGGCCCCAGAAGTGTGACCAATGACTTCATGTTTAAACCTTCAGGGAAAGGAGCAGCCAGTTTTACTGTCACAAATGCTGTTACACTATTTACAACATTTAAACTCCAATGTGTGGTTTTTGAAAGATCCCAGGCAAGATAGTGAGCTTTCAATATATGTATTGCCCTGTGTTTATTTATTTTGGGTTTTACATCGCTTTCAACACTTTAAAGGTCATATCACGACAGGTAGTTTGTGGACAGAGGAAACCAGTCCATATAGCTGGAAAAGGTTCTGTACTGTAAACTGCCAACCATAGGTAAGAAACTACCAACCTTCCCACATAAGGTCAGGGGTTTAAACTGCAGACCTCAGAGGCGAGCGTGTTACCACTGTGCCCCCTATATTGCCATATGTGGACAGTATATATTTTTACACGTTGTTGTGGCTGCATTTGTTTTATTTGATGATTTTATATTGAGTATTGAAGAGTTTCAAAGAAAAATAAATATTTTACTAGATGCTTTGGCTTTTAAGAACTTGGACCACACCACAATATTCCCAGTCCATGATTTCCCATAGGTTGGTTTACCATCCCAAACCTCTAGGACCAATAATAAGCGAGTTATAAGCACTTTTAAGTTTGGCTATCCTCATTTGACCTTGAAGAAGGGGTCCAAGGTCAAATCCGACCACACCAAAAGATTCCCAGCCCATGATTTCCTAGAGGTTGGTTTACCATCCCAAACTTCTGGGACCAATAATAAGCAAGTTATAAACACTTTTAACTTTGGCTATCCTCGTTTGACCTTGAAGGAGAGGTCCGAGGTCAAATCTGAACACACCAAAAGATTCCCTGCCCATGATTTCCTATAGTTTGGTTTACCATCCCAAACCTCTAGGACCAATAATAAGCAAGTTATAAGCACTTTTAAGTTTGGCTATCCTCGTTTGACCTTGAAGGAGGGGCCCTAGGTCAAATCCGACCACACCAGAAGATTCCCAGCTCATGATTTCCTATGGGCTGGCTTACCATCCCAAACCTCTACAACCAATTAGAGTATTGCTTCGCAAGAGAAAAAGAAATTGTTTTTGCACAGCAAAACCAAAGCATCCCAATGAGTATTAATCAGTTTGTAGAAATGACTGTCTTCCTGTGTTTAATATGTTTTTCCATTTATGACAAAATCCAAGGTTTCCTAGATAATTACAATAAATTCTGAGAAATTTATTCAAAAATTATTTCAATTAATTAATGGCCCATCTATGTTGGATATCTAGTGCTATGTCTTCATAGAATGCAGTCTATTCAAAACAGTGCAGCTAGAATTGTTACAAATTCAAGTAAATATACTCGGATAACTCCAATACTCAAGAAACTCCATTGGCTCCCTGTTCAGTTTCGCTCAGAGTTCAAACTGGCTACCCTGGTGTACAAGTTTATTCATACGGGTTTCCCTAAATATTTTGCTCCATATCTATCCACATACCACACTACTTACAATACTAGACATAGTCAGAGTGTGACCAATTTCCTTAATGTACCAAAATTTCAACCTACAATTCACAAGTCCACTAAGCAGTTTGGCTTCAGTTTTGCCTTTGATGCTCCCACTGTTTGGAATTCACTTCCTGAAGACATTCGTGCATCACCCACTATTGACATTTTTAGAACGAAGCTCAAAACCTATCTCTCCTTAGCTCATTTTCTCTTATGGCTTCTCCATGGTGCTCACCTATTTCTGTCCCTGGACCTGTTCTGCGCCTTAGAGTCCACTACTCGGTGGAGATTAAGCGTTATAAAAGTCTAATTAGAATTAAAATGTGGAAGAATTGATGATGAGGAACCTGAGAGAAATTAAAATGAGTTAAACATTGTTCAATTTTTCTATAAATATAAACCCAAGTATGAAAAATCAAAAAGGAAATCAAAAAGGGAAACTAGATATTTATCGTTCAATTCAAAGTAGAAAAATAGCATCAGAGATGCCCATACCCCACAGCCTAGGGAAATAATTTTAGCACTACGAGATATAGAAGTACTGTATCAGTACAAAATTCAGGATACTTTCAGAGCACTGTCAGTTGTATAAAGGTCCAAATAATGTTTAAATAGAGAAAATAATGTCTAAGAGAAAGATAACGCATGTAAAGATGAAGTATTAAAATGAGACAATTCAATAACAAGATGACAGCATTAATCAATAAACCAAACATTACGACACTTTTTATCTACATCTGGCATGGCCGAATTATGGTTTAGATGTTTTGAATATTACCATGCATACTGAAGTGGTAATACATTCAATGAATGCTTGTGTGGTGTTGGAGCAAAATGTGTGGCTCACTTGATGAAATTCCATCTGTTACAATGGGAAGTTGTAAAATTAAAATTCTTAATGAATTCTAATATGACTTTAACAGTGCTTAATCTGCATCAAAAGACAAACCCAAAAGTGCAACACGATTTTAAAGGTCAAGGTCACTACGACAAGGTCAAATCAAGGTCACAGCATGATGCTGCACACCTACAACCCCTAACCAATGTCCCTACCAAGCATCAACTTCCTACACCTTACAGTTTCCGAGATATAGCCCGGACAAGATTTTCAAACTCAAGGTCACTACGGCAAGGTCAAAGGTTAAATCAAGGTCAGACCATGACGTTGCACACCTACACCCCTAACCAATGTCCCTAGTAAGTATCAACTTCCTACACCTCACGGTTTCTGAGATATAGCCCGGACAAGATTTTATAGGTCAAGGTCACTATGACAAGGTCAAATCAAGGTCAGACTATGATGTTGCACACCTACACCCCCTAACCAATGTCCCTACCAAGTATCAACTTCCTACACCTTACAGTTTCTGAGATATAGCCCGGACAAGATTTTATAGGTCAAGGTCACTACAGCAAGGTCAAATCAAGGTCACACCATGACGTTGCACACCTACACCCCCTAACCAATGTCCCTACCAATATCAACTTCCTACACCTTACGGTTTCCAAGATATAGCCCGGACAATATTTTCAAACTCAAGGTCACTACAGCAAGGTCAAAGGTCAAATCAAGGTCAGACCATGACGTTGCACACCTACACATCCTAACCAATGTTAATACCAAGTATCAACTTTCTACACCTTACGGTTTCTGAGATACAGCCCGGACAAACTTTATCCCGCCGCCCGTCCATCTGCCCGCCCATCCGGACACTATGGGTGAAAACAATACCCGGACAGCCCTTAAGGGCTGTGGGGTAAAAATTATTTCTGGTAAACGCATGTAATTAGAAACTGTTCTGTGACCACTGCTCACATTTTAGTGCAATTAACACATTTGTGATACACATAATGTGTCATTGAACAACTGACAAAGCAGCCAAATTATTAGATAGGCAAAGGACTAAAACTGGGAAGACAAGGCAATGTAACTCTTATCTTTTATTTCACTTCTTAACAAAACAATCCAGATGTAATCATTTACTTATTCACCATATATGATGTTGTACAATTTTCTCAGTATGAGTTTATACTAGTGAAACACATATTGGTTGAAATGAAATTGCATGAACTTCGTCCTTTAAGCCTCTCATTTAAGCTTCTTCCTCTTCTTCATCCTCAAACTCTCCCTCCTCCTCAGCAGTGGCATCCTGGTACTGCTGGTACTCGGACACCAAGTCATTCATGTTGGACTCTGCTTCTGTGAACTCCATCTCATCCATACCCTCACCAGTGTACCAGTGGAGGAAAGCCTTGCGCCTGAACATAGCAGTGAACTGCTCAGAGATTCTCTTGAACAGCTCCTGAATAGCTGTGCTGTTACCAATGAAGGTACCAGACATCTTCAGGCCTCTTGGTGGGATGTCACAGACAGCAGTCTTCACATTGTTTGGGATCCATTCCACAAAGTAGCTGCTGTTCTTGTTCTGAACATTGAGCATCTGTTCATCAACCTCCTTCATGGACATACGACCTCTGAACATGGCAGCCACTGTTAGGTAACGTCCATGGCGTGGGTCACATGCAGCCATCATGTTCTTAGCATCAAACATCTGCTGTGTCAGCTCAGGGACAGTCAGAGCACGGTACTGTTGGCTACCACGAGAGGTCAATGGGGCAAAGCCTGGCATGAAGAAATGAAGACGTGGGAATGGCACCATGTTGACAGCCAACTTCCTGAGATCAGCATTCAGCTGACCTGGGAACCTGAGGCAGGTGGTAACACCAGACATGGTGGCAGACACCAGATGGTTTAGATCACCATAGGTTGGAGTGGTCAGTTTCAGAGTACGGAAGCAGATGTCGTACAGAGCTTCATTGTCAATACAGTAAGTCTCATCAGTGTTCTCCACCAGTTGATGAACAGACAGGGTGGCATTGTATGGTTCAACCACAGTGTCAGACACCTATGAAAAATAAACATATGATAATGGTTATACACTGGGTTAAGATACTATAACACAACATGAATAGATAACACATTATTTGCGCATGTATATCTATAATCTACTTCTGCAAATTTTTGAGACATAATTGCATTTATATAAATTAAGTACAATAGAAGAATTAGAAGAGAAAATTTAACACCTCTTTACATTTAGATTTCTTATCTTGATACACATAATTTGTTATAATGGTTGATAATCTATCTTTAAAAAAAATTACTTACCTTGGGGGATGGTACGACAGAGAATGTGTTCATGATCCTGTCTGGATATTCTTCTCTGATCTTGCTGATGAGGAGTGTACCCATACCAGACCCAGTGCCACCACCAAGGGAATGTGTCAGCTGAAAGCCCTGCAGACAGTCACAACCCTCTGCTTCTTTCCTGACTACATCAAGAACAGAGTCTATGAGCTCAGCACCTTCTGTGTAGTGACCCTTGGCCCAGTTATTACCAGCACCGCTCTGACCAAAGACAAAGTTGTCTGGTCTGAAGATCTGACCAAAAGGACCAGATCTCACCGAGTCCATGGTTCCTGGTTCCAGATCCACAAGTACAGCACGGGGCACATATTTCCCACCTGTAAGAGAAGCAACATAACTTTTTTCATAAAAATAGTGAAATTTTAAATGTGTATATCACTCATAGAAGCTATTATTCCAACATTGAAGGTTCTTAAACATTCATGTGTTGTATTACCAAATTAGAATAATGTTTTCATTTTTCCAGTTTTAAAATATTATTTGCTTGTATTAATTAGTCAAGTATTTATCATGTATGAATCATTCTTCTGCATCTGTCAATTAAACTTACAGAATAACTGTCACCCACCTGTAGCCTCATTGTAGTAAACATTAATTCTCTCTAGCTGGAGATCTGAGTCACCATGGTATGTGCCAGTTGGGTCGATACCATGCTCATCTGAGATCACCTCCCAGAACTGTCAGGAAAAGTACACAACAATCAACAGTTGTCAATCGAAATAATGACTTAATGATAGTTTTATCTTTCCTTTTCAAATAAAGTTTATTTATTTGAAAATTTAATATAATCTCATTTTTTGTTTGTATAACCAGACAAAACAAAACAATGTAGAGCACTGTTTTCGTAAATATTTCTACAAACCAACAGGCATTGTACACCAGTTGGTGCCAGCTGTTGTGGACTATTATGTCATGCTTAAATGTGTTAACCATGCATTGATTCCTACAAAACTGGTTCACTTAAATGATACATTAGGTATTGTGTGTCTTGCCAACAGAAATTACTCATAAACGCCAATATGATTGAAAACTAAATATAGTCATGGATTGGAAATAAGATGAGATGACATATTTCTATATTTAGAAAATACTGTCCAATCATACGCTACTTATTGTATATATATTTTTGTACTATTATTATAATAATAGTTACTCTGCTAGCAATATCAATGCATTGCTGACGTGTTTTGCGTGTGTGTCTAACATATCAGGCAAAAGATTAAAATAGAGATGACTCATGAACTATTTTGTCAGAAAAAAAAGAACGGTTTTCATTTACCACTTTATATATTGAGTATGAACAATGAGTGAATTAAAACGGAAATGTGCGTGAAACAGTGCAGATCGATATAAATGTACTTATTGGGGGTGTTCCACTGGGGCCGCCTTGTCGGTAACTATGCATTTTTGGAGAGTTGGGACCAATCATACGCTACTTATTGTATATATATTTTTGTACTATTATTATAATAATAGTTACTCTGCTAGCAATATCAATGCATTGCTGACGTGTTTTGCGTGTGTGTCTAACATATCAGGCAAAAGATTAAAATAGAGATGACTCATGAACTATTTTGTCAGAAAAAAAAGAACGGTTTTCATTTACCACTTTATATATTGAGTATGAACAATGAGTGAATTAAAACGGAAATGTGCGTGAAACAGTGCAGATCGATATAAATGTACTTATTGGGGGTGTTCCACTGGGGCCGCCTTGTCGGTAACTATGCATTTTTGGAGAGTTGGGACCAATGTTTATATGCTTAGTTAGGGTTGGTTGTATTTTCCTGGCCTGTCGGGGAGAGTTAGTGAAATGTCAAACATGTTTGATATTTCTACGACCATTGCCGACCCTTGTATCCGACCCCAATTTCATCCACCTAGCAATGGGCCTGTCAGATAACTTAACGGCCTGTCAGTTACACTTCCCGGCTTGTCAGTTAATCAAACTGGCCTGTCTGTACAGGCCCGTCTGTAACAAGTACCCGGCTTGTCCCAAATATGGACTTCCCGACTGTATGTGATGACAGACTGTGCGGGAAGTGTTACAGTACAGTCGGTAACTTTTAGCCGGCCTGTCGGTAAGTGTTCCCGACAGGCCTGTAAAGTTTACAGGCTAGTCGGTAACTTTAACTGACTGGGTCCTAGAGTCGAGAAATTATGTAACCGACAGACCTTAAAATGAAACAGACAAGCCGTAAACAACAACCGACAGGCCTGTAACACTGACAAGCCGGGAACTGTAACCGACAAGCCGGCAATATTTTTGCCTCTTATGGCCTGTCGGTTTCCAAATCTGTGGGTATAAAAAGGCAAGTCGGTAGACAATCTGCATATATTTGGATTTTGACTTGTCCAGAGACAACTGGTGTGTGCAGCTTTTATTTTAAGTTTTTCATTTTTTTGCAAATTAGCTTAAGTTTCAGCTAGGCTGGAATGGCTGGGAGTGAAATCTGTTCTATGAGGTTTCACTTTTATTTTTAAGTTTTGTTTTTTAAACAAGCTGTACAACTGATTGATTGATCAGCATACCAAGGGGCAGAAGGAGAAAGATTTAAGAACCAACTGACACTCGACCACAGTTTGAGTTAGGAGATACAGCTGAGGATATAGAGAGAAGGAGGGAGAGAGAGGAAAGAGGCAGAGAGAGGATGGAGAGAGAGAGGAGGGAAGAGAGTCAGGAAAGGGGAGAGAAGAGAGCGCGAACTGACACAGATACTGATGTAGAATAAACTCAATCCAGAGAGAAGGGGCAGATGAAGTCCATTTTCCTGAGTGATTCAGATGAAGAAGCCATCATGGAGTTCGTTCAACAGCACGAGGAACTTTATGACAAGACCAATGACAGTTTCAAAGACAAGCAGAAGACAAAAAAGACTTTGGGAGCAGCTAGTAGCTACCAGAAACTTGCCCATCAAGACTGTGAAGAAGTGGTTCGAGACTCAACATACCAGATACCAAATATTCGTGTTGAAAATATTCTTGTTGAAATTCTTTCAAAATGGCTTTGCAGACCTTGGGGACAAATTTGCAGATGGTTGTTCTTCCAACCCTCCAGTGGTATTGCAGTGAAGTGTAGCTTTCTCCTGTGGACAAGTGTCTCAAAGTAACTGCCAGTTTCAATCTGACTTCCAGTGGCTTCCTGAAGTCGGTGATTGACTTCCTGAGATGGGGGGTGATTCTTTCTTCAATCAAATAAAAAAATGCTGGTTCCATCCTGGTGAAGTTTCTGTAGCCTGTTATGTCAGTAGTGATTAACTCGTCCCAAGAGTGTTCTGTAGCACTGTCCTCTCTCTGCAGTATCCAGTGCATGACCAATGGATTTTGTGGCTTCCTTATCCTTCTGGGTGGTGGGGTGGTGGTGATGCTGGCTGGGCAGGTGCTGGGTTTTGCTGTCTTCTGTGTCTTGAAATTATCATGTATAATAAAATATTTGACTCAATAAAAAAACAAAAGGACCCTCAAGTGATCTATCTATCAGTTGCTCTTGATGTGTTCCTGTCTTCTTTGAAGTGTGAAATGAATGGCACATCACAGGGGAGGGGGGTTTACATACTGTGATATGGATCCCGATTCTGGATCCTGACTATAGATACTGACCCACAAAAACAATCAGTCCTGTTGGGAAGGGTCGGGAACATGCTTCCAGCTTGTCTGTCTTTACGGCTTGTCTGTTTGTGATCCGGCTTGTGTTGTCTGTTAGGGTTTTAAGTCTTGTCGTAGAACTACTATGACTGGCCGTGCAAAAAAACATCCCCAACCCTACATCACATCCTGTCTGTACCGACCTATCAGGGATTTCATAACCAACCGAGCATTTTTGCGGGCTTTTTCCCATGACCCTACGACTTTTGCAACCAACCCTAGAATCAGTTACAGGGTCGGCTCCAGTGGAACACTCCCATATGGTGTCATTTTAGTTACTAACTTTTTAGGAGGTCTAAAATGTTGTTTTTTTTTACTTTGTTGAGCACGCTTAATTTGCAAAATATAGACAAGTTTCCTTATTGTTAGCCATTTCTTACAACAAGTCACTTCTCATTGTTATTTGTTGTGCAAGTACTTGACATTTTTATGCTACAGACTACTTTATTCTTGCAGATATACTACACATAGAGGCTTGTTCAGAAAACCAATAAGATTGTCTGTAACCTTTTACATCCGATCAATATGATTTGGTATTTAATAAAGCAAGAGAACATTTTTATTGGCAATTATTATTCATTCAAAACAGCCATTATACATTCACAGAAAAAATGGTAATGGCGGCCTTTAGCTATGCGATCCCTCGTGCACTGATGCACTTCAGGAAAGCATGTTGCCACTTTGAACTGTTCATAACACATCTGCCTCATATTTCCACTGATACTTGTACCAACGGACGTTTTTTTTGGCGGGGCTTTTGAAAGGTTTCTCCATGCCCAAGGCCATTGAATTAGCCTTTCTGGACTTTCTCTAAACCAACAATCACTCTTTACGGGTCCATTACAATAACACCTACAGTTGCCTGTTGGATAATATATATTGGCCAGTTACTGCATAGCATATACTTATGTTTAATTATATTTACTACAGTCCAGAGCCTGGTTACATTGTTTACAGTATCTATACACAGTATATATTTCCCTTCATTTCCAGATTTCATTTATTTTGATAACTCGCACAAATTTTACTGTTTATAAAAAAAATCAAAGTCTCAAAGTCAATTTGTAAAGACTGGCCTGTGCGAACTCAAAACTGGAGTGACCGTTGCAGCTAGTATAACTTTGACAATTAAAATTCCATCAATGTGAAATGATTATTTCGCCAAATGGGGCTTAGAAAGGTTGTTGAGAATTGGATCACTACCATGCATCTATTGATTAGCTTTGAGTGGGGCGAGAGAGTCCCTCAACCAATGTGTTGAAAATATACTTCTCACCACTTCCCATATACATCCACCCGCATTTCCCTGTTGCAGGGGACTGCTCAGATGTTTTACTGCACAAAAATAAGTATTTGTATACTGATAAAGTATACTTCAAGATTGACTGGGAAGTTTATTGACAGTTGTAATTTTTTATATAAACAGGATGTATACCGTAACGTTGTATTTACAAGGTTGAATTGAATGTGCATTTTTCTTAAACATAATTAGATATGTTAGCAAGCTGTGAATGCAATCCAATCTTGTATTTATGACTGTCAATATTATTCCAAAGATTTAACTGACGAGTTAAAAGCACAGGTCCAAATTAATTACGTTTCCTCAATTACTTATAATCTAAATTTACTGCTGTTATTATTATTATTGTGTTCTGTGATATCATCAAAACACGCCAATGTGCATAGACAATCTTTCCACAATTACTTTTTTTCAAATTCTGAAATATCACTTGTAAAAATAACATATAAATTGACCAATGTTACCTTAGCTCCAATCTGGTTTCCGCACTGACCTGCTTGAAGGTGGACGATTTCACGCATGTTTCTTGGTTTATGAGTTGGCTTACAACAAAAATGGTATAAATTCACTTCTTCTTTCAGTCCACGTTGGTACACTGGTTGGAAACCGGGAACTACTTCCCTTATAAAGCCAGTTTGTTTAGCAACGGGAAACAGGATATGCGCATGCGCACACAGAAATAACCGGGCATCGCTTAATAATTTGGTTCTCCAGTTGGAAAAATAATCCCTTAGTTACTCGACAACCAGTGAATTAAGCCATTAGTCAAGAATTAGACGAATAGGTCATCAAATATTTACAGGTGGTGATCTCATTGTGGTACATAACGTTTTGTATCCTCCGGTAAAAGTTTGAATTAGCAAGTCTCAATCTGTGCGCATTAATCCACAACACAGTAAATAGCCTTATTATTATTGACCATTGGTGTTTTCTGTCAACGACAGAGTAGTATCCAGCTAACATTTTAAATAGGTTTGGACTCGCAAATAGAGCTTTGGGTTGAGTTTTCATATGTAACTTAATTACGCCGGGGTAGTATATTCTGTTCTGTCGTCGCACGTGACTGTATATGACATACTGGCAATTATATGAGAACATTATGTAATTAAAGTAAATGTGTTTTTTTCCTGGTGTGGATCTGAGAATTAATTAAGGACAAACGTTTCACATTAAGGTTGCTATCCATTTAGCCATCGATGTCCGCAGCAGCCTAGGTGACGTACAATATATAACTGGATAGCTTGTTGGGCTTTGTTTTGCACGATAATAAGTAATTGAGAGCCTATTAAATTGACTGCTATTCTATGCATATGGCGGTGTTATAAACTTTTTTGGACATAAAACTAAATGATAAAATCAAGTTAATTCAATTGAGACTCCACTCTAATAAAAACTTTGTAGTTATTATACTGTTAAATATGGGAAAGAAGATCACATGCATAATATCAGTTCATTAAAAAGTGCAAAGGAATATTTTACACACGAATACTTTCCCGCATATTGAATAGTTTCAAATTAATTTTATTGTCCATCTTATTAAAGTGCAAAAAATCTAAAATGTTTCAAAAAGAAAGATAACACTCCAAAACTGTTGGTGACTCATTGTGCTATTTTGAGGTTAAGCACCTTCTCAGCTATCGTATGATCAGTCCTTGATTTGTTGACCAGCTTTGATTTCCACTTCATCTGCATAAATACCAAGGATACAGACAAATAAACATCGCCTAAGTGCCCACACACAGACTTTGATAAACCTATCATTGTGTTCGAATGTATGTTTACATTCACTCTCATCAGAGATATAACGTAATCCCACATTTTGTCTAAGTGCATCTGCTTGTCATTCTGGCTGATCTCAGTTGTTGAAAGGAATATTAAATACAAAATTTGAATCTATATCTATACAGAAAACTAAGCCTAGAAAGCACTCATACAGTGCAAACCTGAACCAGAGGTGGTGGAGGAGAGGAGGCGTTTCTGAAAAACTGTATTTCTTTTGCATCCAGAATATGATCTGGATCTTTCCCACAATTGAACCACTTAATAAATAAATTGTCTGGTCTGGTGCAGGAAGCATTTTATTGAGAGGCAATGTCTGGTTTAAATAGGATTAATGTCGATTATGATACTACCATTCTTCTGTTTTAAAATTGAAAACTTGAATAGGTAACTGATCCTATTAATTTCATAACCTTAGCTTCAGTGTTTAGATTACAGAGAGTATTATAGTCAGATAATTTCTGTTTGATGAAGCAAACCTTTCAGAATTAAATACTTTAAACAGACCCCAATAACTATTTTGTATTGAAAATGGTGATAAGCAGAAAAGTTGGGTGAACACGGCGGACATTTAGGATCAGGTATAAAACACACATAGTGTAACTGAATTGGGATCTTCAAAGTTGACATTACACTATGCACGCACAGTTTAGACCGAGTTCCTGAAGCAATTGTGTTTTTGTGTTGTTTTTTGTTTTCATTCACGTGCAGCCATTAACGTCCCTTGTGAAAAAACTAACCACCAAATTACTTTCCATAAACTCGGTATTTTATGTTTGGTTGGAAGCTTTTTTCACACATACAGAAACTTGTATGATTGCAACCTATTAACAAGTTTTGTGTCGTACGAGAAAGGTTTTTGTTAAAGACACAATACAAGGGGGTTCTCTGTTTAGTAGACTATAATTTATCATAAAAATATGTTACTTGTTAATGTGCTGTCAATGTGGGATTAATAAAGAAAACGTTTATTTGATTTTAAAAGATTTAAGCGTAGTTTCAACCAATGCAACTCTTTAAAAAAAAGAAGAAAAAAAACACACACATGAATATAATTACATGTTCACAAAAGCATAAAAAATATAACACGAACATAGATAGACTTGGAAAGTGAATAAAAATCCTCAGTGGCCTGTTTTGTACAACAATATGAAATTTCACGGTGTAGATCTGCCGCAAAAAGTGTCATGTGTGTTTTATAAGGTATAAAATACATTGTGTATGACATATACCTAGGTGGGGATTGAACACTAGACCTTCTACTCGAAAATGAAAGGACCTATAGCCACTAGGCCACTGTGAACTCTGTTTACAGTTGTAATTAAGCACAATAGACATGTGTTTTTTCTCAGTTGACATATGTATACATTTTAATCTATTTTGTTATTACAGTCTTCTGTGTCTTGTATATGGGTATTGCTGTGATACTTTAAAATGGCCAGCCCTGACACCACATACATTCTCTCACTATTCCAGAAATCTTGCAACACAATAACTTTTGTGAGTTTCATATTCAAAGTGAACTAAGTGTTCAGGGGAGTCCATGATGGCTACATTTTACAAAGACTTTGAGCAAGTGAAGTTATCACCTATAACGAAATTACTTGGCTTTTAAATATTTTCAACTTAAAACATGCGTCAGATCCATTCTTAGATTTTCACAAACGATTGTGTATATCCAGCGCCAGTGAGTCATTATTTGTATTATCAGTACAGTCACAGTGAGTCATGGTTATAAAGCTTATATTTCTAAGGGTTATTGAAGTATGTGGACAAAACTGCATAATCGTAACTTTTCTCTTCCTACTGTAGATTTGCCAGATAATATTCTTTTGTGTGTGTGTGAATTTATAATAGAAACAAATTGATTATTTATATAGAGAGATTATTCAATGTTTATGTGCAAAAGTATGCTTAAACAAATGCCTGGTATTGACCTATACACAAATCTTGAGATCATAATGCAAGTTTAACACACAAAAAATGGCTCATGCTTAAATATAGACTTCATGCCATCATGGATATTTAAAGTAAACTAGCACAACTATGGGAACAAGGGAAACATATATGCGTGTGCTAAATTTATTGACTAAATATTATGTGGAAATTATGGGAAATAGTGTTTAGCTCATTTTTAAACACGAAAAGTATTTTTTTGGGGGGTGGGTGGGGGGGTGGGGGTGTGTGTGTGTAGGTTTTAGCTTTATATTAATTTTAATTTGTGAAAGGACTGTCTGGGAGACCCGAACACTAAATATTTTATCATAAAGCAGGTTGCACACACATTATATGTATTACAAAAATTATGTCTGTAACGATTTATAATTTATAATTGTAAATAGTTTATGGCCATGTGCTGGCTGAAAACCCCATTACTCGTGTCTATTTGAACCCTTATTTCCACCATTGCAGAATAAGTACATGTCTAGACTTCAAAGAATTCTGTCCCACGCAGACTGAAATATCTGGATCTTGTACAACTTCCAGTTCCTGGATAAACGTATAGCCAGGGTTCCCAAACTCAGGCATTTAGTGACCCTAAACATGCCCTCGTGACTGAGATGACAGGCTTCCATAACACCTGGCCCCCGTTCCAGCAATATACCTTCGACCTCATTCAGCAAGTGCTGACTCTAGTCATTTGAGAAGAAGAGAATGGGATGAGCAAGAGCAGAAATAAAAATGCAAGTCAACTCATTGTCTTAGACCAGTGACATTGTTAGTTCAGGACCCCCTCTCTCTGGACCTTCTTTCTGTGTCTGGTCTTTCTGTTCAACCTGCATCCTTGCAACAGTGGTTATCACAATTAGGACCAATAATAATGGAGATTGTAGCTCTTTTCAGTATGATGATCCAATATAAACTTGAAACAGGGGTCAAAGGTGAAATTCCAAACTTGGAAAAAATTGCAGGTCATGATTTGTCATTGTTGTTTTAACATGCTGAACCCCAAGTATCAATGATAAGGGAGGTATAAGGCCTTTTTGTTTCAAAACGAGCCCAAAATTACTCTCAGGCAAATTTAACATTCCGAATCCTTGGGACCAATGATCATGATAGGGGAGATCTAATGCCTTTTCAATAAAATATCCCTCATTTGACCTTAAATATGTGATATGGTGGTCATTATATTTTAGAAATGAGACCAAATTTTCTCAAAAACAAGCTTTCCTAGTCATATATTTTGTGCAAATCTGATGAACTAGCTACAATATTTCAGCTTTTAGAAGATCTTATGATCTTCGAACAATCGGCTATAGCAGCCCATTTTCTTTTTCAAAATGAGGCCAGATTGTTTTGCAGACATATAACATTCCCAGCAAATATGTTGCTGACATCTTCATAAATAAATGAGATATAAATGTTTATATGAAAAAGTGACACTTTAAATCTTTTTAACCAACTTAACCTTGAAGCAGGGGTCAAAGGTAAAATTACACACTTGGAAAGATTCACAGGTCACGATGGTTTTTGAACCCCTGGGACCAATATTTAGGGAGATAAAAGGCCATTTTAGTATGATGACCCATTTGACCTTTGGAGCAGGGGTCAGATTCCACACTTACATCCGCATATGACTGTCTACAAGCTGTTTTCACATCTCTGACCCCTAATGATGAAGGAGAATCCTAAATGATAAGGAAGATATAAGGTCTGTGTATTAAGATGACCTATTTTAATGTTGACCTTAAAGATCTGAAATAGTGGCCATTTTGCTTTCAAAATGAGCTAGGGCAAAATTACTATCAGGTAATATTTCTTAGCGTACAAAATGGGCAAATCTGGTGAAGCAATAGTTTAAGTTTTAGAAAATCTTAATAATTTTTGAACAATTGGAAATGGAAGCCATTTTTCTTTTTCAAAATGTGGCCAAAATTTTTCACACACATTTTCATAGCGATAAACATTCTATGCAAATTCATTTTGTCTTTAAAATTAAGCCAAAATTACTACCACACAAGCTTTCCTAGCCATATACATTTTGGGCGAATCCGATAAAGCTCGCTGCAATATTTTAGAACGTTGTAGTGATTTTTGACTGGTAGGCTAAAGGGTAAATATATTTTGCTAAATATTGGGGACACCTACTAGTTTCATTTTGATTTAATTCTTTTGCGTAAATGCTCCATGGAAAATGACAGGCTGCTACTTTGAGTGCTTTCCAGTGTGCTCTGTATTTCAGATTGATATAATCTGACCCCTCCCCCATTAACCCCACCCCCATTGCCCAATATGCCAGGTCTATGTCAACATGAACACAATGGGAATAAAACATTGTAATTTTTCAAAAATATATATTATGGCATTGCTGTGCGCTTAAATTAATGTAAAATTTTGGATGTATAGCATACACAGTATCCCTAAGAAATCATGTGTGTCTTTACTAATATAGACGTTAATTTATAGACCTTCATCTCCAAGATTTTTTTAGGGCTGGGTTTCAATTTACTGACAGCCATCCATCGTTGTACAATTTGAAGACAGGCATTCCGCTTGGTAAGAGCAGCAAAAGCATTCTATACTTGGGTTAAAACCATCAAAAATAACCCATTGTGTTCTAAATGTCAATACCAGATGTGTAATTGATAATAATTGATTACTACTTGTTTCTTTCTTATTACATTACATTCTAGTATTAAAATGCCCAAATACATGTATATAGTAATTGTGCTTTTATGTTCGAATCAGCCTTAGAAAATATTTCAACACAATACCAACATGTTAAAGGCATAGCAAACTGTTCAAAGCACAAGGACCAAAAACAAGGGCGATATGAGGAATTTTTGATGACCCCACTTGACCTCAAAGCAGGAGTCAAGAGGAAAATTCAACACTTGCAAAAGACTCCCAGGCAATGACTTCAAAAATGTTGTTTTAACAATTTGAAGTCCTAGGACCAGTAATGAGGGAAATATTACCCTTTCTCAGTATGACGACCCAGTTTAAAGCAGGGGTCAAAAGTAAAATTCCACACTTACAAAATATTTGCAGGCCATAATTTCCTATCATTTGTTTTCGCATTCGGAGCCCCTATAACTAATGATAAGGGGGATGGATATTTAGCCTTTTTAATATGACGACCTTCATTTGACCTTAAAGAAATTCAATTTTTGAAAGAAGGCAAAAATTACTCTCACACAAGCTTTACTAGCCATATTCATTTTATGCAAGTCTGATTAAGCTATCTCCATTATTTTAAAGTTCAAATAATCTTAATGACTTTGGAACAAATGCTATGACAGAAATTTTCTTTTTAACATATAAAGTATTTTACAGAAATCTTTTTATAGCCATAAACAATCCCTGCAAATATCCCTGATCGGGAGATAGTAAATTGGCAGAATAAATAAAAATAAAAAATAGCATCGGAGATTCCATACCTCATAGCATGGATAAATATTTTTCAATACCATGGGACAAATAAGAAATGTCACAGTACAGAGATCAAGTGACTTTCAGAACAAAAAGTGTGACATGATGTTACACATCTACATCCCTTAACCATTGTCCCTACAAAGTATCAACTTCCTATACTTGTGGTTTCAAAGATAAAGGTCACTACAGCAAGGACAATGGTCAAATCAAGGTTACACTATAAGGTGGCACACCTACACCCTCTAACTAATATCCCTACCAACTATCAACTTCCTATATACCTTATGGTTTCTGACATCTAGCCTGGACAAGAGTTTCAAACTCAAGGTCACTTCAGCAAGGTCAAATCAAGGTTACTCCATGACGTTGCACACCCACAAGCCCAAACCAATGTCCTTACCAAGTATCAACATCTTTCAAGGGTTTCTGAGATATAGCCCGGATAAGCTTTTTCTTGCCACCCACCCATCTGGACACCATGGGAGAAACCAATACCTAAAAAGCCCTTAAAGGCTGTGGGGTATTAACATCAGTGGAATTTGGCATTAGCAGTGACAAATGGTACCTATTATCAGTCAGAATGGTATTTTTGACAGTAGAAAGGCTTTATCAGAAATCAATATAGTTATCAAGTAAGTTGTCTTACATCCCACTGTATGATTTATAACATGTATGAACCACAGGATTTTTTGTGAAATTTGCAGCTGTGACAAGTTTGTGGGGTAAATAAATATTTGCAAGTGTGTCTTACTTACAATGTAAAAAAAATGTTGCCTAGCTAGAGGTCTGTTATTTCTACAACAATGCAGAAACTTAAGCCTCTCTTACATTCCAACATATGTGCACTTATGTGCACGCCACAGCCTAAAATAGCCAGCCTCAGCAGGCAAGAACCCCAGCCTGCAGGTACAACTAAATGGGCAACAACATTGAGATATGGGAAAATCTTAGGAACAACTTCAGCTGTAAGAAGTATACAGAATCCATGAAATGTTGTCAGATGTAGGATTCACAGGCAATGATTTCTTAAAAGTTATTTTCATATTTTGAAGCCCTAGAAACAATTATGAGGGAGATATAAGGCCCCTTTAGCATGATGACCCTACATGACATTGAAGCAGGGGTCAAAGGTCAAATTTGACCACAATTTTCAATAAGTTATTCTTCTTTCAAAACCTAGGACCAATGATAAGAGAGATATTAGGGCTTTTTCATATGCCCCCATTTGACATTAAAGATGTGATATGGCAGCCATTTTTGTTATCAAAACAAGGCCAAAATTACTCTCAGGCAAGATTTACTAGCCATTTACATTTTGTGCAAATTTGACATAGTTCGCTGCAATATTTTAAATTTTAGAACATGTCAATGATTTTCAAACAATCGGCTATGGCGGCCATGTTGTGTTTTAAAAAACTACAATTTTTTTACAGACTTTTTCACAGCCATAAACATTCTCTTCAAATTTGGTGAAAATATCTTCGTAAATGAATGAAATATATAGGTTGATGAAAAAATGTGACAACTGTACACAGTACACATGCACAGAAGGCATTTCATAATCTCCCAACCCCGGCTGGTGGGAGATAAAAATGCAACTGTAGTAACATTGGTTTAATAAAGGCCCTTTTTCAACAAAAAAGACCAAAAAGTATTTAAAGCATTGCCATGGCAATAAATTTTTCCAGATAACCTCCAAAACCCAATCCGCTTTCGATCCTCTTTCAGTTAACATATCTTGAAACTTTGGTGAAAATCCTTGCATTGGTTTAGGCTGTGGAACACCCACAACCTTTAAAACCCAAAAATATTCAAAGTGTTGCCAGATCCCCTAAAATCTAATTAGTTCTACATCCTCCTGGGGTAAACATACTATGAAAATTTTGTGAAAATCCTTGTTTGGGTTTAGGCTGTGAAACACTCACAAGCTTTATGTCCGCCGCCGTGACGACACAGGGGACAACTATAACTCCAGTCTTTATGGCCTGGGGTAAAAAATACTCAATTTTCTAAACAGCACAAAGGTTTTTTCTTGTGTAGTTTGAGGATAATCAGGTTTGCCATTTCCAAATACAAGAACAAATTTAATATCTTAGTAAGGTCTTTGAACAGCCTTGTTCATGGTGAAATGTCAAAGCCTTTAGTTCTATGTGCATGAACACCCCAAGTCAATGTAATTTTCAAAGGGGGGGAAGGGGGGGGGGGGGTGGAAACTATCTCAGATAAAGTAACCACTCCAGTGTCTGGAAGCAACAATTATATACTTTACAAACGGCATCTCTGAAATATTACAAACAAACATTATAAACTTTTATCTCATATAGTTTTCAAGTCTTAATTGATTTACTCAACAGTGATAACCTCAAAGTGGCTATGCAATGAGCTACAGGTATGCAACTTTACTATGTTATAGCTGACCCAAAAGTAGCTGAATAACATATTTAAAGAAACTTCTCTAAATGCAATAGTTTTCAAGTTATAACTGATTTACTCAACAGTGATGGCCTCAAATTAGCTATTTCTCAGCTATGAAATAAGCTACAAGTCTGTAATTACACTATGTTGTAGCTGATCCAAAAATAGGTGAGCAACAGATTTAAAGAAAATGCTCTAAATGCAATAGTATTCAAGTTCTGATTTACACAACAGTGATAACCTCAAAGTAGCTATTACTCAGCTATGGAATGAGCTACAAGTCTGCAATTTTACTATGTTATAGCTGACCCTATGTTACTACGATATAGCTGAATAACATTTATACATGGTAAGTTTGTAGCTCATAAAAGCTACATTTAAGTATTTAAAATTTTCAACTTTATTGCGCTACAATAGCTTACCATGTGGAACAGAATGCTAAATCCAACTGCTAGGCGGATGGATTACAACTGAAACTGGAACTATTTCTGTCAATTTTTCTTGGATTTGAATTAAATTAAGTGTATATATGTTAAAATTACCAGTGTGAGTCCCACTTACATTGCCCCGGTTAAAATACTGGGCACTGCAAGAAGCCAAAAACCTTGAAAATTTCAAATAAGAAGACAGTCCAGACAGTACCTGGATTTATGAAGTAAGAAGTGCAGCCTTCGGTCACCTTTTTATTTATAGTCCCAAGGGCTTCACTATCCATGAATACAAGCCCAGGGCTCGGAGAATCTAGTGAAATTTGCCACTGATAATATTATGAAAACAATATTGAGATTATGGGGGTCACCTCGGGAGACAAAGAATACATTATACACATCATATCCTGTTTAAGAAGAAAAGATAAAAGACCTTTCCAAATATCCTGAGGAGGTACCTAGATCCTGAGAATTAGACTCTAAAGACTTCGTCGCAGCGGCCATGCGGGTGTGCCCCCCTTTTTTTCTTTCCAAGGATGACTAGTCTGAGGGGGAAGGGTCTAGGACATGTTGAGCTGCTAATATTGAACCCAGGTAGATATTGTTGTCTTTATCTAACCAAGGTATTTTAGGTAAATGTAATGTGAACCTTCCAGTGACAAGCTTGCATGATTTGGCCCTAATATCATGAGCTGTAACTTGGACCAAGTCCAAGGATTGTTGATCTGCTTGTTTGTAATATAGTAGGATATAGTTTGTTAAGCTCGAGTCTCTAAAGAGCTCACGCTTCTACAGATCACTTTTTTTGTCACAGGACTTTCTTGAATTGTGGCGCAGCGTGACGAGTATTTGTCTGCTCACTGAAGTTAAGCAGCAATGGGCTATGTTAGTACTTGGATGGGTGACCGTCTGAGTTCTAGACCAGCTGTGGGATGTGTCTGATTTAGAATTTCTTTGTGTCCCAGAATTTCGTAAATTCTAGTGCACTACTCATGTCTCTGATGGCTTTGCGCTCCCACTAGGGAACCAAAACACCTTTTGGCCTTGTTTTACCCAAGAACAGAGAGTAGCGGGTCTGATGACGGAGGTATGTCCTTTCTAGATGGAAATAAAAAGTAGGGATCGGGATCTCTCAGGTCTTTGGTTCAATCCAGATAGCACCTCAGGGCTTGTACCGGGCACAAGGTCCTGTCTTCTTTGGATTGTCTATCCATGATGGTAGTCAAAGTAGGGATAGTCCCTAGAGACACACTTTGAAAACCTTCTCTTGCTAGTTGGGTTTTGCCTATGAAATCTGAATATGGGAACAAAGCTACCTTTTCCCATTGGCCTTAATTAGATACTTTGTTTGCAACCCAGACATGAATTTCGCCGCGGCGCTTGCCGGAAGCAAAAGCTAGCAAGAAAGCAGTTTTGAGGGTAAGATGTTTGAGGCTTTCATAGGCTCAAAGGGTGCTTTTGTGAGCTCATTAAGTACAACAGAAAGGTTCCACTTTGGAAGATTCCTGGAACTTTTGGGATGATCCCCGTGAAAGCTAGAAAGTAATCTGTTACTGAAAGCTAGAAAGTAATCTGTTAAGGTCTGAGTTTTGAGAAATATGGAGCCCCGCTGGGCCCAAGGTGTCAACAATGGCTATCCTGTAACCATCAATGGTAAACAGGCGCCTGTTTAAATCTTGGTACAGGTAAAAAGTCTGAGACTTGTTTCACAGAGGGAGTGGAGAAATTTTCTCTGCAATATCTCTCAAATAGGGTTCCTCCTTGTTTGTTTATATAGGCTACTACTGTTGAGTTGTCCATAGCAACCAACACTGTTTGATTTTGGCACTGGACCCTGAACCTTTTCAGGGCCAGAGATACCGCCTTCAACTCTAGGACATTTATGTGTAACCTTTTTCCCTGTCTGACCACAAACTTTTTGTAGAGACTTGCTCTGAGAGCCCCAACCTTCGTTTGAGGCATCTGAAAGTTTTGAATACTGTGGTCTTTGGGGTGTCCGCACCCTTCATTACATTTGCAGGGTTTTGCCACCACTCTAGGTGAGCTGAAATGGTCTCTGACCAAGGATGAAGGCTGTCTTAATGACTGAGGATATCTCCAGTGCTCCTTCAGATGAAAGGGCCTCATGTGAGGGCATCCCTGCGGGACCATCTGCTCCATTGAGGTGAGCAACCCAATTAGCAACATCAAACATCTTGCTGTCAAAATATGCTTTGACTTTAAGCTAAGATCAAATCCTGAAGTTTGAGCCATTTCTTGAGTGGGTTTTACAAGGGCTGAATCTAGGTGGTATTCTTAGCCCACTTATGAAAAGACCTGAATGGGTTTGAGTTCAGATTTCTCTTGATTGATTATCCAAGGACTATGTCAGGTCTACCACGATCTGAGTTTTCACTTGTGCCTCCTCCTGGGATGGGCCCTGATGAGCCAGTGGTCCAGGTATTGGTCTGAACTCTGGCAAAACTGTAGGCACTTCCTCGAGTTTGGGTGGAAGGGGATATGAAAGTAGGCATCCGACAGGTCTATGGGCGACACCCATTCCCCTGGAATCAGAGGCCCTGATGGACTCTGGTGTTTCCATTTGAACTTTTCTACTAGTAGGAAGGTGTTGAGCCTGCTTAGGACTATCACTGGCCTCCACCTTTGGTGAGGCTTGGGGACTAGGAACAGGCGACTGAAAAACCCAAGCATTCTTTGACAGAAGAGACTGAATACAAGAGGCCAGAGCTAGATCTTTTGATGGGCCTTGTATCCTGAGTGAATCGGGGGAACTCTGGCTAATTTTGGCTTTGTGATGAATGGTAGAATGTAACCATTGATAATAATGTTTAAAACATGTTTGAGCATTTTCTGTTTGCTAATCTCTTCTGAAAGAGTAGAGGCAAGCTCCTACTGGTGGACTTAGGGAGGCTTTTAAGTAGTCGTTGGGAGGAGGGGTTTCCATGCCCTCATCCCCTTGGGTGAGGTCGAAAAAAACTCTGGAGCCTCTGTTACTCAATTTCCCCTGCCTGAGGAAACGATTGGTTACTGCTTGGGGTGGACTGTCCCCCACAAGGGCGTTTCCTGTGGGAGCCTCTTTTATTATTGTGGTGGGGACCATAAAGGGTTGGTTTTGATAGGGTTCAAAGCCTAGAGTGTTTTAAGGGGTGCCTTTTAAAAGAGGAACTCTTCTCCCTCCTTGACCAATTGAGAACGGAACAAAGGAGTGGCCCAACATAGGGAGCTCCTAAGTTCCTGACGTCTTATAAGAACTGAATTTCCCATAGTTTATACATTTCCCTCTGGAGAATGTGGACTAAGGCCTTACTTCGACAGGCTACAGCTCTCTGCTGAATGAGAACCCTCTTATTCAGGTTATCTAGATAGTCGCAGCTTGTTTCATGTCTGGCTGCTATTGCAGGATTTGCACCCTTTTGAATTTGGCTTTTAATTCTATTGACAGTAGGCTTGATACTGTCCTGGCATTTTCCATGGTCAGATTGCACTCAGATGCAGTCTTGGTGAAGGCAGCCGAAAGATTAAGGGTACAGAGACTTTGCAATGCCTGATGCTCAAACTCTTTGACTACCGGTAGGGGAACCTTGCCCACAGGGGCCCAGAGGGTTTAGGGGAGATGCAGATTCTGGCAAAATCTGTGTTTAATTCTTGTAATTTGTCCTCAAAACAAGTGAACTAGACCCACGCATCGGAGTGGCGGGAAAACAATTTTTCGGAAAAATCTTAAGTAGACTCTGCAGATAACCTGCAGGTCAAAAATTTTGTGGAAATCGCTCTACCTCACTCCATTTCCGAGAAAAACGTTTTTTTTTTTGCGTTTTAAGCAGAAATTCAAGATGGCCGCAAAAGTGGCGGGAAAACAATTTTTGCGAATAAACACCAGTAGACACTGCAGATCAAAAATTTTGTTGAAATTCCTTCCGAGATAAACACGTTTTTGTGTTTTACGCAGAAATTCAAGATGGCCGCCAAAAGTGGCAGGAAAATGATTTTTGTGAAAAGTCGCCAGTAGACTCTGCAGATACCCTGTGGGTCAAAAATTTCTTTGAAATCTATCTCACTCCATTTCTGAGATAAACACGTTTTTGCTTTTAACAGAAATTCAAGATGGCCGCCAAAAGTGGTGGGAAAACATTTTTTGAGAAAAGTCGCCAGTAGACTCTGCAGATACCCTGTGGGTCAAAAATTTCTTTGAAATCTATCTCACTCCATTTCTGAGATAAACACGTTTTTGCTTTTAACAGAAATTCAAGATGGCCGCCAAAAGTGGTGGGAAAACATTTTTTGAGAAAAGTCGCCAGTAGACTCTGCAGATACCCTGTGGGTCAAAAATTTCTTTGAAATCTATCTCACTCCATTTCTGAGATAAACACGTTTTTGCTTTTAACAGAAATTCAAGATGGCCGCCAAAAGTGGTGGGAAAACATTTTTTGAGAAAAGTCGCCAGTAGACTCTGCAGCTACCTTGTGGGTCAAAAATTTCGTCAAAATCGCTCCATCTCACTCCGTTTCTTAAATAAGTAGGTTGTTGCGTTTATCGCAGAAATTCAAGATGGCTGCCAAAAGTGGCTGGAAAACAATTTCTGCAAAAAGTCGCCATTAGACTCTGCAGATACTCTGAGGGTCAAAAATTTTGTCGAAATCGCTCTATCTCGCTCTGTTTTCGAGATAAACACGTTTTTGTGTTTAACGCAGAAATTCAAGATGGCCGCCAAAATTTGGGAAAACAATTTTTGCGAGAAGTTCCCAGTAGACTTTAATGCAGTTTTTTTGGCGAGTCGCCTGTAGACTCGCCACATACCCAGGGGGTAAAAATTTCGTCGAAATGGCTCTATTTCACTCCGTTTCCGAGATAAACTGGATTTTTGCGTTTAATGCAGAAATTCCAGATGGCTGCCAAAAGTGGCGGGAAAATGATTTTTTGCAAAACGTCGCCAGTAGACTCCGCAGATAACCTGTGGGTCAAAAATTTCTTTGAAATCTATCTCGCTCCATTTCTGAGATAAACACGTTTTTGCGTTTAACACGGAAATTCAAAATGGCTGCCAAAAAGGGCGGCAAAACAATTTCTGCGAAAAGTTGCCAGTAGATTCTGCATATGCCCTGTTGGTCAAAATTTTCGTCGAAATCTCTCTCTGTTTCGGAGATAAATGCGTTTTTGCGTTTTCTGCGCTAAGAAAAATTGTAACATTTAGTAAATCGTTAATAAGTCTGCCATTTTGTATTGGATCACTTCCAAAAGTTAATGATTTCCAGACATCTATACAACAAACCTACTTGCCAAATTTTATGTGAATAGGTGAAGCGCTTTTAAAGAAGCACACATTTTTGAAAAACATGTTTTTGGTAATGTGACTTCTCTGATTGGTTGAAATGTCATGACATCATATTCAGAAATTTTTCCCAGGGCTACTGCATACACCTGCCATTAAAAAGTGCAAAGGAATATTTTACATACGAATACTTTCCCGTATATTGAATAGTTTCAAATTAATTTTATTGTCCATCTTATTAAAGATCACATATGGTTTTCCAATACCTCTTAATACATTCTAAAGCTCTAAAAGCAAGAATAAAGGAGATAAAAAGGCAAAAACACAAAATCGGCTATTTTATGACCCCAGTTTGACCCATAAGGGAGGGTCTGGGGGTAAATATGACCGGCTATCTAGACTCTTCACATATGGTTTCCCAATACTTCTTAATACATTCTCAAGCTCTAGAAGCAAGAATAAAGGAGATATAAAGGGAAAAGATGAAATTGGCTATTTTATGACCCCAGTTTGACCCCTACAGGGGGGGTCGGGAGGAATTTTAAGCTTTCTTTGAGAAAATCACTCCTAAATCGGTCAATTTTCATCGGATTGCTCCCAAAATCTAATCAGCTCACGTTTTTGATAGTATAAACATGTGTATGAAGTTACAAGCCTCTGCGGTCAGTAGATTTTCTTGAACTGCGATGATGGGTGGGTGTACCCGGAAAAAAAAAATTTTTTTTGATCATGTGACCTTGATAAAGATCAAATTTAAGCATGTGGAAAAAATTTTCCCACGCCTAAGGTATATAACTGCCAAATATGGTTAAAAAGCTTGCTACAGTGACAAAGGTGCGACATGGGAGAATCCAGTATATCCTGAGTTTTATCTGGGAATATGACTAAATAATATAAAGACATATAAAGAAATAGACTACAAACTCGCAGAGCTTCATTTATTTTTGTCATACACCTTTCACTTTCATACATTCACACACAGTCACCTTTTAAACTTGTAAATATTTATGGTACTGTACATGTAGAGATGTAATATAACAGTTTTACACTAAAAGGATGTTGTATAGTTAGACTCTGTTGTAATTTGCTAAAAGACAGATTTTTATTTTTTATTTAAATTTAAATGTCATTTTTCAAATAAAATTCCAACTAATCCCCCAGACACTTTTCCCTCATTTTTTAGGCCATCTCCTCCTCGCCGTCATCCTCAAACTCTCCCTCCTCCTCGGCAGTTGCATCCTGGTACTGTTGGTACTCAGACACTAAGTCATTCATGTTGGACTCTGCCTCTGTGAACTCCATCTCATCCATACCCTCACCAGTGTACCAGTGGAGGAAAGCCTTGCGCCTGAACATAGCAGTGAACTGCTCAGAGATTCTCTTGAACAGCTCCTGAATAGCTGTGCTGTTACCAATGAAGGTACCAGACATCTTCAGGCCTCTTGGTGGGATGTCACAGACAGCAGTCTTCACATTGTTGGGGATCCATTCCACAAAGTAGCTGCTGTTCTTGTTCTGAACATTGAGCATCTGTTCATCAACCTCCTTCATGGACATACGACCTCTGAACATGGCAGCCACTGTTAGGTAACGTCCATGACGTGGGTCACATGCAGCCATCATGTTCTTGGCATCAAACATCTGCTGTGTCAGCTCAGGGACAGTCAGAGCACGGTACTGTTGGCTACCACGAGAGGTCAATGGGGCAAAGCCTGGCATGAAGAAATGAAGACGTGGGAATGGCACCATGTTGACAGCCAACTTCCTGAGATCAGCATTCAGCTGACCTGGGAACCTAAGGCAGGTGGTAACACCAGACATGGTGGCAGACACCAGATGGTTGAGATCACCATAGGTTGGAGTGGTCAGTTTCAGAGTACGGAAGCAGATGTCGTACAGAGCTTCATTGTCAATACAGTAAGTCTCATCAGTGTTCTCTACCAGTTGATGAACAGACAGGGTGGCATTGTATGGTTCAACTACAGTATCTGACACCTGTAAAACAATACACCAGTCCTTCACTATGACGGAAGACAAAAAAATAACCTTTAGATATATGAATGGCCAAGGATGAAAGCTGAGGTTTTACATCCCTTTTATCCCTTTTGCCAGGTCAATTGCAAATTTTCTTGTAAAAATTAATCATTCATAAAAATATGTATGGCCTAATAATGAAGAAAAAGACACAGATAACTAGACCTACGCATCGGAGAACCAATGCAAATTTGTATCCACCGCGAAGACAACTCACCAAAGCCAGTGAACCATCATTTGATGCTGAAGGACGGGCCCAAGGTCAAATCTCAAAACATCAGAAGATTCCAAGTCCATGACCTCCTATAAGTTGGTTTCATATTGCAAACCTCTAGGACCAAAAATAAGCAAGTTATCGGCACTTTTCAGTTTGGCTATTGTCGTTTGACCTTGAAGGAGGGGCCGAAGGTCAAATCTGACTACATCAAAAGATTCCTAGCCCATGATTTCCTATAGGTTGGTTTCACTTAGCAAACCTCTAGGACCAATAATAAGTAAGTTATAAGCACTTTTCAGTTTGGCTATCCTCGTTTGACCTTGAAGGAGGGGCCCAAGGTCAAATCTGAGCAATCAAAGGATTCCTAGCCCATGATTTCCTATAGGTTGGTTTCAAATTACAAACCTCTAGGACAAATAATAAGTGAGCTATAAGCACTTCTAAGTTTGGCTATCCTCGTTTGACCTGGAAGGACGGGTCCAAGGTCAAATATGACCACACCAAAAGATTCCCAGGACATGATTTCCTATAGGTTGGTTTACCATCCCAAATCTCTAGGACCAATAATAAGCGGGTTCTAAGCAATTTTAGGTTTGGCTATCCTCATTTGACCTTGAAGGAAGGGTCCAAGGTCAAATATGACCACACCAAAAGATTCCCAGCCCATGATTTCCTATAGGTTGGTTTATCATACCAAACCTCTGGGATCAATAATAAGTGAGTTCTAAGCACTTTTAAGTTTGGCTATCCCTGTTTGACCTTGAAGGAGGGGTTCAAGGTCAAATCTGAACACACCAAAAGATTCCCAGCCCATGATTTCCTATAAGTTGGTTTACCATCCCAAACCTGTACAACCAATAATAAGCGAGCTATAAGCACTTTAAGTTAAGCTTTCCTTGTTTGACCTTGAAGGAGGGGTCCAAGGTCAAATCAGACCACATTAAAAGATTCCCAGCCCATGATTTCATACAGGTTGGTTTACCATCCCAAACCTCTAGGACCAATAATAAGCAAGTTATAAGAACTTTTAAGTTTGGCTATCCTCGTTTGACCTTGAAAGGGGGGGGTCGAAGACCAAATCTGAGCAATCAAAGGATTCCTAGCCCATGATTTCCTATAGGTTGGTTTCACATTACAAACCTCTAGGACCAATAATAAGTGAGCTATAAGCACTTCTAAGTTTGGCTATCCTCGTTTGACCTTGAAGGAAGGGTCCAAGGTCAAATATGACCACACCAAAAGATTCCCAGCCCATGATTTCCTATAGGTTGGTTAATCATCCCAACCTCTGGGATCAATAATAAGTGAGTTCTAAGCACTTTTAAGTTTGGCTATCCTTGTTTGACCTTGAAGGAGGGGTCCAAGGTCAAATCTGAACACACCAAAAGATTCCCAACCCATGATTTCCTATAAGTTGGTTTACCATCCCAAACCTGTACAACCAATAATAAGCAAGTTATAAGAACTTTTACGTTTGGGTATCCTCGTTTGACCTTGAAGGAGGGGTCGAAGATCAAATCTGACCACAGCAAAAGATTCCCAAGCCATGATTTCCTATAGGTTGGTTTACCATCCCAAACCTCTAGAACCCATAATAAGGCAGATATAAGCACTTTTCATGATTGACAAATAAACACCTGGGGCGGCCATCTTGTTTTTCAAAATGAGGCCAAAAATATTCCCAGTTAAGATTTTGTAATGAGAAACATATCCTGCGAATTTGAGATCTCTACCTATAATACCCTTTGCTCCGGAAGGTCAACAAAAGTCCTTGCTTAAAGTCGAATAAACCTCCCTGACGGCCATCTTGTTTTTCAAAATGAGGCCAAAAATATTCCCAGGCAAGATTTTATGGTTATGAATATATCCTGCAAATTTGAGAAGGCTAGCTATAATATTTTTTTCGTTAGAGCGGTAATGGTGAAATCTCTCTACACACTGCGGCGGCGGAGTAACAAAGCGAAATTCATAGTATCCACTGGATGCTATCCGGTGGATACTATTATAAAACAAAACCATGTTAACTACATGTTATTAGCTATAACATAACCTTCATTACCTAAACCTCAATTATGCAAATTTTCAATTATTCAACCTCAAACCCACTCTCTCAACTCCATTTAAACCTGTTATGTTAGCCTCTCTATTATCTGAAATATTATTACTCCCAAGAGGGTCGGATAATAGAAGTTCTTCTGTACTTATTAGTTACATATACTAATCTTTTAAAATGTGAGAAATTCTATAGAATAATATCTACCTTAGGGGATGGTACAACAGAGAAAGTGTTCATAATCCTGTCTGGATATTCTTCTCTGATCTTGCTGATGAGGAGTGTACCCATACCAGACCCAGTGCCACCACCAAGGGAGTGTGTCAGCTGGAAACCCTGCAGACAGTCACAACTCTCAGCCTCTTTCCTGACTACATCAAGGACAGAATCAACAAGCTCAGCACCTTCTGTGTAGTGACCCTTGGCCCAGTTATTACCAGCACCACTCTGACCAAAGACAAAGTTGTCTGGTCTGAAGATCTGACCAAAAGGACCAGATCTCACTGAGTCCATGGTTCCTGGCTCCAGATCCACAAGTACAGCACGAGGCACATACTTGCCACCTAAAATATAGATAACAGATTTGACAAATTGGAATTTTGGTACATTTAGGGACTTTATTCATAGTTATTTCAATAATGCAGCACCAAGTCCATTTTATACTCTGGTATTGTTTTTGTCTACTGTCATTTGATATTTTACTAAAATGTTGTGACAAAGTATTCATGAAACCTACATATAGAGCTATCTTCACCAAAAGCAATCCCATGCAAGCTATTACCCAATAAACACCCATACCAAATTTGGTAAAGATAGGATAAATACTTTTCCTGAACATAGGTGAAATACTTTTCCTTTAAAATGCTTAAAATAAAAAAGCTACTAAAAGTAGCTAAGTAGCTATTATTGAGTGAGTTATATAGCTATTATCACTAAAAGCAATCCCAAGCAAGCTATTGGCCTAACTATTGCTCATACCAAATTTGGTAAAGATATGTCAATTATTTTTCCTTAAAATGCCCAGAAACAAAAGAAGCACATGTAGCTAAGTAGCTACTACTCAGTTAGCTATACAGCTATATTCACCAAAAGCAATCCCATGCAAGCTATTAACCCAATAAACACCCATACCAAATTTGGTAAACATAGGATAAATACTTTTCCTGGAAATGAGCGGAAACCAAGCGTGGGGTGGACATAATTCTGTCGACAGAACTTAGAATTTTAAGTTCTGTCGACCGAATTTAAAATTCTGTCAAATTTTAAGTTCTGTCACAACATATACATTAAATGTTATCGCCTGATGCCTGGTCCCTCCCCTTGATTGATAGCCAAGGTTGTCATTCCCCATTTGCAAAGAACTTGTATATTTTGTTAGACTAATGTTTTGTATATGGTATAAAGAAATTTAAGTTCAACTTAATGATTGTTTCTTTGGTCAAATGATCTTGAAAAATTGGAGAGAAGTATTAAATTGAAAATTTTAATTACTTAAATGTAGCTTTTATAAGCTACAAGCTTACCATATGGGACTCATTGCTGTTCTCGGATGGCCACAAGGCATCATGGCCAACGTCTAAGAAAAATAGACATTTATAGTTGGCCGTGGCCTCTCGTTGTCGTCACATGATAACTTCTGACCAATCGCCCTACTTTCTCGTTGAAATTTTTTCTAAAACCTACCCCTCAGCTGTAAACAGCGGGGAGGCAGGGTGGGACTCTTCCGAGTCCCACATGGTAAGCTTGTAACTTATAAAAGCTACATTTAAGTAATTAAAATTTTCAATTTTATTACGCTACAATAGCTTACCATGTGGGACTCATTGCTGAATCCAACCACCCGGTGGTGGGATTACAGCTGAGACTGGAAGGAATGTCAATTTTTCTTAGATTTGAAGTAATATACAGTCAAACCTGTGTATAAAGACCGCCCAATGGAAATGCTAAAAACGGTCTTTCGTAGGGGTCGGTCTTTATATGAAACTATTGTATGAATTCCTTTCCTGTCACTGGGTTTCTCTCTCCATTTAGAAATCATTACAATCCACAATATGTTTGACATTAGCATGTTAGAGATCAATGCCAATGTAATTAAGAGAATAGTAGTCAAAGTTACTGTCTTTGTAGAATCATGTCAATTGGTGTAAAATGATTATTTAACAAAATACAAAATGTACAAAGTACATGTAACAGTTGGCAAAAATGTTGTATTGAAAAATGGCCATCACTACTTCTATTTAAATCTCTCCCTCTTTTGTAATACCCATTTAAAGCTGGTTTGTTTGCTTTTCTTATTTAACACAGACCATATGGTAAATAGTCCTTTACAAAGCTAAGCCAGTTCAGCTTTCCATACATCCACATTGTACTGATCTACACACACCCCTTTTGCTTACCAGCTATGCATATGTCACACTTTCTTTAAAAGGATTATAGAAATCCCTTGTTTTAATGATAAAGAAAAGAGGCAGGCATTTTAGACCTGTGTTTATTGTTAGGGTCTTAATTGAACATGTATGTGGAAATGAACAATGGGAGACAGTTCACAATAGATATGGCCTATCCATTGATTGTCAGTGTCCATGTTAGAAATACCAGTCTGAGTCCCATTTACAGTGCCCCAATCCCGAAGACTTGGCCTGTAAAGAGCCAAAAACCTATATAGAATGAAAGACAGTGCTAAAACTGTCAAGACGTTTTGATTGTAGGACGGAAGTGCAGCGTTTGCCGGAGGCCAAAGCTAGCAAGAAAGCAGTTTTGAGGGTAAGATGTTTGAGGTCTGTGTCTTTCATAGGCTCAAAGGGTGCTTTTGTGAGCTCATTGAGAACAACAGAAAGGTTCCACTCAGGAAGATTTCTGGAACTTTTTGGACGATCCCTGTGAAAACTGGAGAGTAACCTATGAAGGTCTGCATTGTGTGCAATATGGTGGGCCGTTGGGCCCAAAGTGTCAACGATTGCAGTCCTGTAACCATCAATGGTCGAGGGGCGCCTGTTTAGGTCTTGGTACAGGTACATGAAAAAATCAGAGATTTGTTTCACAGATGGAGAGGAGAAATCCACCGAATTTTCTCTGCACCATTTTTCAAATAGGGCCCACTTTGACTTGTAGATGGTCCTTGTTGATGACCGCTGAGGAGCAGCAATTCTCTCTGCCACCTCCACAGAGAAGCCTTGTTCTTGGAGTTGTCCGCTCCTAGACACCAGGTGTGGAGGTTGAGCTGTTGTGGGTTGTTGTGGAACACATATCTGTGGGACTGTTTGAGTAGGGTCGTTGACACTGGGAGTTGTAGTGGGATCTCTGTTGAGAGCTGCACTAGGTCCCAAAACCAGGGCATCCCTGGCCAGCCTGGGCTATTACGATGATCAGGCAATGGCATTGCTTGATCTTTTGGATCACCTTGTGAAGGAGAGCCATAGGAGGGTAAGCATAGGCAGTGAGACTCGTCCAGTTTATGTTCAGAGCATCTATGTCCCAAGCCTTTGGGTCTAGGACAGGAGATACGTACAGTGGAAGTTTGTGGTTCAGGTGAGTGGCAAATAAGTCTACATGAGGTGTGAACCACTTCTGGCAGATCTGTTTGAACACCTGCGGATGCAGAGACCATTCTGTTGACTGCACTTGGTTGGACCTGGACAGCAGGTCGGCCATCACATTCAGGCACCCTGGAATGTGCCTGGCTTTCAATGCTATGTGATAGTGATGGCACCAGGTCATAATCTTCCACAGGAGAGCACACATCTCTGCTGAGTGAGTTCCTCCTTGTTTGTTGATGTAGGCTACCACTGTTGAGTTGTCCGTCGCAACTAGCACTGTTTAGTTCTGGCACTGGTCCTTGAAGTCTCGAAGGGCCAGTGAGACCGCCTTCAATTCTAGGACGTTTGTGTGTAGCCTTTTTTCCCGATCTGACCACAGACCCTTTGTAGAATTTTGATCTAAGTGAGCGCCCCAACCTTCGTTTGAAGCGTCGGTAAAGAGTTGAATACTGTGGTCCTAGGGATGAAGGTCTGCACCTTTCATCACGTTTGAGGGATTTTGCCACCAGTCTAGGTGGGCTGCAATGGCTTCTGTCCAAGGAAGGAGGTTGTCCAGCAACTATGGATATCTCCAGTGCTCCTCGAGATGAAACTGAAAGGGTCTCATGTGAAGGCGTCCCTCCGGGACCATTTTCTCCGTTGAGGCAAGCAACCCAATTAGCGACATCAAACATCTTGCAGTCAAAACATGTTTTGACTTGAGTCTTAGGATCAAATCCTGAAGTTTGAGCCATCTCTCTTGAGTGGGTTTTACAAGGGCTGAATCTAGATGGTATTCGTAGCCCACGAACGAAAACACCCGAGTAGGTTTCAGTTCTGATTTTTCCTGATTTATTATCCAACCAAAGGACTGAGTTAGGTCTACCACCGCCTGAGTGTTCACTTGGGCTTCCTCCTGAGACTGGGACCTGATCAGCCAGTCGTCCAGATATTGGTGAACTCTTGAGTCCTCTGGAGAGGGTCATTAGTTTCACTTCCTTTACAATCATTGTAAAGACCTGGGGGGCTGTGGCTAGTCCGAATGGGAGGGAGGTGAACTGGAACACCTGTGACTTGTAGCAAAACCTTAGGTATTTCCTTGAGTTTGGATGGATGGGGATGTGTAGGTAAGCGTCTGATAAATCTATCGACGATACCCACTCCCCTGGAATCAGGGAGGTCCTGATGGACTCTGGAGTTTGAGCCTGCTTAGGTCTATGACAGGCCTCCACCTTTGGTGAGGCTTGGGTACTAGGAACAGGCGACTGTAAAACCCGAGAGATTTTACATTTTCCACCATTTCGATTGCATTCTTTAACAGAAGAGACTGGATACAAGAGGCCAGGGCTTGGTCTTTTTGATGGGCCTTGTACTCTGACAGGATCAGAGGGAACCTGACCAAATTTGGCTTTGAAAGGAATGGCAGTACGTAGCCATTGGTGATAATGTTTAACATGTTTAAGAGAACATTTGTTTGTTTGCCAGTCTCTCCTGAAAGAACGGAGGCGACCTCCTACTGGTGGACTGAGTGAGGCTTTGGAGGAGTCATTGGGAAGAGGGGTTTCCACGCCCTCTTCCCCTATTACGGGGTCGAAAACAACCCCTGGGGCCTCTGAAGTTCAGTTTCCCCCTTCCTGAGGAAAACAATTGGTTTCTGTTTTGTGAGGAGTTGCCCCCATAGGGGCGTTTCCTGTAGGAGCCTCTTCTCTTGTTGTGGGGACCACGAAAGGGCTTATTCTGATAGGGTGCGAAACCCTGAGAGTCTTTAGAGATGCCTTTTTTGAGGAGGAAGTCTTCACCTTCCTTCGCAAGTTGAGACTGGAACAAGGAAGGGCCCCAAAAGGACGAGTTCCTGAGTTCTTGGCATCTCGTTTCCCCCAATTGAGGTTGTAAGAGGGTCATTTCGGCTTCGCGCCTAAGCAAGCCGGTATTAGCCATAGAATATAATTTTCTCTGGAGAATATGGGCTAGGGATTTGCTGAGGCATGTAAGGGCCCTGTGTTGAATAAGAACTGTCTTATTCCAAAAATCCATGTACTCACAGACTTCGTCATATCCACGCTTTGCTGCTTTTTCAGAATTGGAACCTTTTTGGATCTGTGACTTAATCTTCTTGACAGTTGACTTAATGCTATGTTGACACTTCTCAAGGGAAGCATTGCAAGAAGAAGTTTTAGCAAAGGCAGCGGTGAAACTGAGGGTTGAGATATTTTGCCTAGCCTGATGCTCCAATTCTTTGAGAATTGGTAGGGGGACCTTGCCCGTAGGAGCCCCAGAGGGTTTAGGTGTAATACAGATTTTGGTGAAATCTGTATTCAACTCCTGATATTTGTCCGGATAACAGGGCTGTCACACCCTGTACCACTTAGAAGTGGATGGAGGAGGCTTGACGTATTTACCCTCGGGTAATTTAGCAGCCTTAAAGTCATGTTGAAATTTATCAAAGGCGTCCTTGATAACTGAGCTAAGTGGAAGAATAGAGGAAGGACCTCTAGGTCTGAGCTCTTGATGGCCTTTTTCATCGTCCAGACCCATGACTGAAGTTGAGGACCTAGGCATAGACTCCCTGGGGTCAGGGAGGGAAAGAATGTGCCTAAAAGTGTCGACCTCTTCAGCGTACTGTGAGGGAATGTCAGACAGAGCTACTTCCCTATAATAAGGGGGGTCTGGATCAGAAACAGCCCCTGAGGGCTGAGCCCCAGAGGGCTTAGAAGACCTGTGTCTGGCTACAGGGGACTGATCCTCCCCTGAGGAAGATGACACATATCTGGACCTTGATTTGTGTTTACTCTTATCCGAGTGCTTTTTAGGTTTGGTAGAAGGGATCCGAGGTTCATCGGATTCCTCATTAGATTGATCTGAGGCAGACCTGGATTCAATTTCATGCCTACTGCGAGAGTGGCTATGCTTTTTGGGTTTGTCCGAGACCTTTTTCGGAGGTAGTTCAGATGTAGCAACGTACTGATCTGAGGTATCATGCTGGTCAAGTACGAGACGAGGAGGGAGTGCTGGACCGTAGTCCACATCCATATCCTCGGTTTGAATGTTAGTTCTAGGTCTTGGGGGGGGTAGGTCCAGATTGACAGCAGTACTGGATGTACCAGGTTTGGAAGCAAGAAACGAGGTCTGATCCACCTCTGTTTGCTTTTTAGCAGTCAACTCCTCTCGGAGCGACTGAAAAGCTTCCAACATGGATGCCTGGAAGGAACCCATTTGTTGCTGTAAATGAATATTTAAAGAATTGTCCAGGGATTTTTCTAGATTTGTTTCAATTTTTTGTTGCAAGGCAGTACCTGGGGTGGGTGGGACAGATTTGGCTGGTGTTTTAAGTGATAAAGAACTGAAAGGAAGGAGGGTGAGGTAAAAAGATTGTCAGCAGCACTCTCGAGGTCTGCATTTGAGCCAGTGAAGGAATCCCCGTCGCCTTCGTCCAAGTTCATCTTTTGTATTAATGTCCGCCTTTTGTTTTTTAAGATGGCGTTTCCTGTGCTGAATTTTCTTCATCTGGTCATCTGTAAAAGATGCACAGATATGATAGGGCGTTTCAAAGGTGACACAGGGGTCATCACCCTTGCCAGCCTCCCTACAGATAGGGCAATAGTTGTGTAAATCGAAACTAAAACAAAAATGGCGGCATTTCAGTGCTCTCGGTTTGTCTTTATTCGTTTGATGGATGGACATTTTAAACACAATAAAAGACGTAGAATATAAAGGGCCTGAACCGAGGAAAACTCAAAACACGCAAAAACAAAGAAATATACTTATCCTGTCAAAATAAATATTTTACAGAATGATCTATGTTATATAATAAAAGAAATAGCCAAAAAAGAACCTCCAACAATAAGTAAAAACTGAGAAATAAATGAAAAAGTTTGTATGTTTACAAACTGCTACCAGTCGACGTGGCCACCGAGAAAGTAGGGCGATTGGTCAGAAGTTATCACGTGACGACGAGAGGCTACGGCCAACTATAAATGTCTATTTTTCTTAGATGTTGGCCATGATGCCTTGTGGCCATCCGAGAACAGCAATGAGTCCCACATGGAAAGCTATTGTAGCGTACTAAAATTCATCATTTAAATTTTGTATTAATAACTTGACACAGGAATGTTTTTCTGATACAGATTTTTAAATTGGTGAGATAAATGAAAAAAAAAAGTGTATTGCAGGCTTCCCTCAAAAATTCATCATCTAATGATAGTCTGATTCTAAGTTGTGATAAACATTCCTGGCCTTTCTAAATTGAATTTTTCTTGCACTTCTACAAACTAAAGATGTAGATTATGGTCAGAATGTTTCTACGCAGAAAGTGAGAGATATTTTTTTTCTTGTATTTCAATTAATTATGCTAATCAGATCAAACACGGCTGTGCCCATGCTGTGAAAAAACATGTCAATTCCACTTATTGTGTTTTTGAAAACTTAAGGTAGACATTTTATTACCCCTATGAACAATAGGTGATAGCCTTCTTGAGTGATTAGAGTCATTTGTCTTTTCCTGCACTAAAGTAAACACCTGATTGTCAGCACTGTTGAATGAATGGCATATTAGACCCTCCCTAATCCCTTGTCAAATAAACCTGCGTGTTCAGTTCGAGATATGTCTTCAACAACTAACATAAAATTGCCTTTTCTGGCTTCATTATAGGTTCGAATAATGCCTAAAATATAAGTTCGAATCAGTTCAAGCTGTGACGTGAATTTGTACCGTAAATTGTTGAGACTTCAAACTTGCTTCGAATTATGGTAAAATTCGAATAACACATGATCGAGTTACACAAGAGTCTACTGTATAACATGTATAAGTTTTATTACTTTACAAGACACCCACCTGTAGCCTCATTGTAGTAGACATTGATTCTCTCTAGCTGGAGATCAGAGTCACCATGGTATGTGCCAGTTGGGTCGATACCATGCTCATCTGAGATCACCTCCCAGAACTGTAAAACCAAAAAAAGTACAAAATTTGTACCATCCAGAGGCCAATTGATCGTAGTTCTGACCATTTTACTTGAAGTTCGGTTGTATATTTTTGCCTCTACTCATTCTTTATTGCAAAAAAATCCACGAAGAAATAAGGGTGACGAATATAATTGAATGTTGTTTTACTTTCATAACTATTTTCTTTTCACCAAATCACACAACACTTCTTCAGATAAGTTGGTGAATCTGCAACAAAACTTCTTCAAATAGAATGGTCACAAAGTTCTGTAAAATATCTTCAAAGTGGTACATCATATCTCTACTATAATCCTTTACATATTAGTGGGTAATATATATCATTCCATTGCTATGATGAGAATTGAGCATCATGGAGGGTGCTAACAAGTGTTCACCTTTACCAATGTTTTAATAACTGCTTTATCCAGATATATTTACTATCTATCATTGGCAAGGTATTTTAAAAGTGTTTCTACTAAGTTTTAATCATTTACCTCATATCTTAGCAAACATACAAACAAATTACTTTGTGAAAAAAATTTCACAAACAACTAGACCTACGCATCGGAGAACTGATGCGAATTTGTATCCACCGGAAAGATAGACCGAGTCTCAGAGTTCCTTGCCACACAAAAAACTTCAATATCTGAAAATTAATGTCACTTTAAACTATCCACTTAAATGAATTAACAGTATAAAGCATTTAGATGCAGGAAAACAATTTTCTGTGTTTGCAGTAATATAGACACTTTTTCTCAGCGTTGATTCTACAAATTGCAGAAAGTGGGGGCGATCCCCCACCACTGCACAAATTGTGGGGGAGGGGCTAAAAATTCTGGAGGACGACTTTATGATAAAGTTTAAACTAATGAAAAATACTTTTTCAGTTTATTTAGACATTTTTAACAGTGGACTTCTATTAATTAGTGATCAAGGCCACTTGGCTACGCAATAAGCAGTGGTTATCTACCATTGAACACCCACCTTTTAGGTAATATTTTTTAATTAATTAAATAATATTTTAAATTCTATTAACAGGCTTTGATTATAAAGTAACTGTACCAGAATACTTATTGATAGATATGGTATAATTAGCAGTTGTACGCCTGATAATATTTGCTTTAAAGCTATGTATTTTGAAAAATTACATCGATTATCGATCATTTTATGCCAGTGAACAGCCATTTAGTTTATATACAGAAGCATTTGTCCTTGACCTCTATTGTATTGACAAAAATTTAAGGTGGGTGTTCACTGGTAGAATGCCATTATATACTGCCATGTCAGTTGATTGTCTTGCCCAATAAAAATAAACTTCAAGCCTAGTGATAGAATTTTTAAAAAAAATATTGAAAATGGTTATTTACATCAAAGTGACTCCTGTCACGGCAACATGGTTTTAAGTTTCCGTCTGAAGTCACTCAGTGTTGATTCTAGAATTTTGAAATGTGGGGGCAGTTCCCCCCCCCATGTCCGAAACATGTGGGGGCTTGGTCAATAAAAATGGGAACTTGTACATCCGCCAAAGAGGGATTAATTTCAGAAGCATTTGTCTGTCCATATGTTTGTTAGCAGGATTACACAAATGCTACTGTATGGATCTTCGTGAAAAAAATTGAAGACGGAAACTGATCTAACTTAGATCACATTAATTTTTATTATCTGGATCAGTGCTTGGATAAAAAAATATTAAAGACCTGGGGCCATATTCTACAATACTTTTCTAACAATATTTTTTAAAACAGAAGCGCCTCGATGAAAGACCAAATGCTTTAAAGTGGGGAGTCCATGGCCATACAGTAGCACCCAAGTCATCAATATTCATGAGATGAAATGAGGTCATAGATTTCCGATTTCCATTGAGGTTTTCTAGCAATATTTTATGAAATGGAACTCTCAACAAAGATCTAACACTTTAAACTTGAGAACTCGCAGCCATAGCTCACAACTCATTAATATTCATGAGAAGATATGAGGCAACACACATGCTATATGAACTGGTTCAACAGTATTGTTGTTAGTATATCTGACGTTTGCATCAACCACTTTCAAACTGTAGTATCCATTTTGTTTTCATATGAAATAACATTTTTCACTGAAAAAACGACCAAATATAGCCTTCATGATGATAAAATTAAAGGATTCTGGTGAAACGATCGGTGCCCCTCTGTTACATATATTGGACACTATATTAGTACATTGTATATTATATATATTAGGCACTATATTAGTGCATTGTTTAATTTAAGCTTTATGTTTATACATTGTCATAAAACATAATTGTGTTGTTGGTTCTTGTTGTGTGTTAACATTTAAAGTAAGGGAGTTATTGATTTTTTGTGTTTTAGTGTTTATTGATTTGTTCACAGACTGGGGGAAATCCCCCCCTCAGTGGTTATGATAGATTTGGGGAAACCCAATTGCCAGTAGTTTCTAGAACTTCCTCCTTTGGCCTAGATGGCTCAAGCTTTTCTGAGTTGGTTCTGTACAATTCCAGAGAAATCTGTGAATGTATATAAGGAATGTACATCTGACCACAAGTAAACTTTGTATTCGCTTGCTATAAGGAGAGCTATTGTGTTTTGGAGTATAATATATGCTTATATCACTGTGAACTTTTACTGGAGTGAACTGGATACATCATCTGGACAGATTTATTGTACTTTAAATATTTTGGATATTGTACATTCATATAACAGAGAGTGAATTTACTGCATTTTGGACATTGTCCATATCTTGGAGCAGACAGTACAATTGTGTTAACTCTCTAAAAATCTCCAGACAGACCTTCTGTGTGACTGGATATATAAAGGATAGCAGGACAAGAACCTTTTGTGTTGTTGAGTGTGAGACAGGTCACAAGATATAGATATCCGTGTGTGAGTGAACATTGGACAGATCACAGGACAGACCATAGGACATTGGATAGACCACAGAATATACTACAGGACGGATTACGGAACAGATTGCTGGATACGGCGGATAAACTTAACTCTTAATCTCAGTGGTCAGGTCAGCTAGATCTTATTATTGTATTAGTGTGTTTGGTTAAGAGCATATCAGTTGACTGTAATCATTATTGTTGACTATTAAATAAATTTGTTAAGTTTAACTTTTTGCTTTTTCTGTTACAACTTAAAGACAACCGGTAATTGCTACCGCGCTTGCCCGTGACCGTAACACCTCCATTTTGTAAGCATGCGGGAATGCGTCTTCTACCGGACGCGCCAAATATACCAAATTGCGGGCTAGTACTAAAACTCGCGAGATATCGTGTATCCCACACTCTAGAAGCATCACTGAGTCACAGCATCACAAGTTCTGTCATTATACCATCAATTCGTAAGAATATGTTGGAAAACCCCACAGAATACCATGACGTCATTAATATTAATGAGTAGTCCACAAATTCTTCACGTAAAATATTGTTAAAAAATCCCATGGAATCATCTAATATGTTTTAGGCATAAAAAATATTCATGAGCCATGTAGTGCATCTAGTATTTGACCTTAAAGCAGAAAATATTGTTAAGAAAACACTATCAAAATCTGCGACCTCATTAATAATTTAATATTAATGAGTTGTCCATGAATTTTGATCAATAATAATACATGAATAATAATAGTAAAATATTTTCTACAGATACATTGTTGCCAAAATCCCACAGATACGTAGGGTCAGCACCAGCTTGACTGGCCTGTTGTGGTAGCACTAACAATCCAGTCTACTGTCAGTTTTATTTTTCTTGCTGCCATTTTGCATATAACCATCCACTTTAAGCTTAATTTTATGTTTTTGGGTATAATATGTCTAAATACTGTCTGTAGCACATAATATATTTGAGTTCTTTTACATATGTAAACGGTCACGAAACGACACCGTCAACATGCATTATTCGAAGCATGTTTCGACAGAAAAATCAAAACCTCAACAAACTCTCGATCCATGCAGTGTTTCGATTTTCTAGATCTCTCGTCTTTTCGCTTCATATATTTCCTGCATCGCCTTGTGTACTACGCATTCTCATATAACTTGGTAAATTTTGGTGAATATATCCATTAACTATGCAAAAAGTTTATTTCTTTTAATGTGGGGCACATCCTTGATACTCAAGGTGGTAGCCTAGTACATGTTTAATGTCAGGATGTGTGCCATTTGTTGCCCTTCAGGACGTTTATGTTTTTTGCATACTTATGCCATCCATCTCTTGCCAATACATCCATCTTTTAAATATTGGCTGAGAGACAGATTAATCAGTCTACCGGAACGACAACTCACCAAAGCCAGTGAACCATTGCTTGACCTTGAAGGAGGGACCAAATGTCAAATCTAACATCGGAAGATTCCTAGCCCAAGATTTCGTACCAGTGGGTTTCGCATTGTAAACCTCTAGGATCAATAATAAGCAAGTTATAAGCACTTTTAAGTTTGGCTATCCTCATTTGACCTTGAAGGAGGGGCTCAAGGTCAAATCCGACCACACCAAAAGATTCCCTGCCCATGATTTCCTATAGCTTGGTTTACCATCCCAAACCTCTAGGACCAATTATAAGAGAGTTATAAGCAATTAAGTTTGGCTATCCTCGTTTGACCTTGAAAGAGGGGCCCAAGGTCATATCTGACCACACAAAAAGATTTCCAGCCCATGATTTTCTATACGTTGATTTACCATCCCAAACCTCTAGCAACAATAATAAGCGAGTTATAAGCAGTTTTAAGTTTGGCTATCCTCGTTTGACCTCGAAGGAGGGGCCCAAGGTCAAATCCGACCACACCAGAAGATTCCCAGACCATGATTTCCTACATGTTGGTTTACCATCCTAAACCTCTAGGACCGATAATGAGCGAGTTATAAGCACTTTTAAGTTTGGCTATCCTCGTTTGACCTTGAAGGAGGGGTCAAAGGTCAAATCTGACAACATCAGAAGATATCCTGCAAATTTGGTGAACTTAGCTGGTGCAGTTTTCCTCTTAGAGTTAACGCCGAAAATCTCTCTATGTGCGGCAGCGTAGCGAACGCCAAACCAAAGTATCCACCGGGTGCCTCCGTTGGATACAATCAAATGCCTTCATAATGACAAATGTCAAGGTAACCTTGTTTTAACTGATTGAACATCTGAAAATTTCATCATACATTTCATATTTTACTTCTCATTGAAGGCTCCCATCCTGTCTTTATTTATTTGTGGTTTCTGTCATACAACATATTTAATTTCAATATTTTGAGAATTGACTAATTTTAAAAGACTCTTCTGGAAAATATTGATACATAAAGCTAGATTGCAAGTTAGTTGGGTAATCTTAAACATATTATCTGATAAAATAGCTAAAATTCATACTGAAAGCAAACAGGCTGAAAACAAATAGCAACGTAACTTCTCGAATAGTTAATGGTATTTGGTGAATATTTGAGCTATACTACAATACAAATGATATTTTGTGAAAATTTGATTATTTGATATAATTTAATGTTTATATGTAACTTGCCAGGTTTCATCATTATATTTCACGAAATGTATAACTCAGAAAATTTATCACAGAATATATCATTTGACAAACTTTCATATCTACATAAAGAAGTGGGTCAGCTTCACATTAGTCACAAGTTTATATTTTGTCAAAAAAGTAGGAAAAGTTGGTATCCAAGAAATACTTAGGATTACAATGATTGCATTTTTATATAGAACAAAAGTTACAAACAAAAAGTGACTTGTGGTGGTGGACCAGGTCACGCCCATATACCAATTCACGCCCACCCCTAAGTTTATCCAAAACAAGTACAGTTATACAATGTATATGATCAATTTCATAATTATCTATATGTGGTAAACCTCTTTTCTATGAAAAATTATAAAGCTTACCAATAAATGAGACTGGATAGAAAGCATTGGTAGTGGTGGTGGACCAATTCACGCCCATGTACCTATTCAGGCCCATCCCTAATTTTATCCAAAAAATCATAGTTAAACGATATATAATCCTACTATTATTATTATTATTACAAATGTATACCATCAATTTGATGATTATCTATGATATGGTAAACATCTTCTCTATGAAAAATTATAAATCTTCAAGAAAACTGGGGGTGGGCTTGAATTGGTACCCGGGCGTGAATTGGTCCACCACCACTAACAAACTGGTCCACATTTTATAGACATCTGCATGTATATAAAACTTTTCTACTATATGCTGCAGCCCTAAAACAGTGGCCTAGGACCAAGTATCGCTGCGGGCCTACATCTTTGAGGAGTTCTTGGCTAAGTTTCAAACAACTTTTACAATAAAATAATATTTTCAAGTAGACAGATAAATCTTTTAAAACACTGAAAATAGGAAAGTAACGGTTAGTTTTATTCAATTACTGTACTGCTCAGTTCTAAATTGAGTTATACCGAGTCTACATGCAATTGGATGAATGCATATAATGCATAACAATGTTAAAAAATTCGAAGTGGCTGGAGTATGGTAAATCACCACATTCGAGAAGAAATTCTACAGTACGGCAGCATTTATTTGCCGTATTCCAGCAAATTGACTAGAGTGCGGTTCAATCTGGTAACCTAAATATCCCATGGAGAGAAGGAAATATGCGGTTACTTGCACTTATACACATGAAGACTTAAGAAAATATGAGACCACGATAGATTTTCTACTATTTTAAGTTTAGGCAACCAGTCTACTTTTCGTCTGCAACCGTGATTAATTAACCAATGAAATAATTTGTTACTGAAACTTCCACTGTTGAAGTTTTCTAGCAATATTTTACAAATAGAATATCAAATGCTGGTACTTGCACACACAGACTTAATGGGGGGATATATATGTTACAGTGAATATGTGTAATCAGGGAATACGCGTATTCCCTGAAATTTTCAGTGAATACGCGTATTCTCTAAAGTGGTCAGGGAATACACATATTCCCTGAAAATTTTAGGGAATACAGGTATTCACTGGTTTTGTCAAGTAATAGCTTCACATATTCACTGAACTGAAATCAGTGAATATGTGCAATGGGTCATCTGTTTCTAGTGCTTTTAAATATTGAACTTTTGTGTAGAGATTATATGCAAGTTGCTTTTTTAAATAATTAACCTTTGGGTAGAGATTATATGAATGTTGTGATTTAAATTTCATGTTTATATATCCTGCTCAAAAAGTCTTAACTTTATCTTTTAGTTTGACACAGTTGTCTATTTTAGAATATTTAAAATAGACGGTTGCTTTGAATTAATAGAATTTTTAGTTATGGATCCCTGACAAATATTTTTGACACAAAACACATTTAGTTGCAAACTGAATGGCTTCCCTTGAATTTATAATAAAGGGATTATTTCTTTAACCATACCCACCTGTTTGACCACTGTAGAATGGATGACTTCTCTGTAATTGAAAGTATTAAAGATCAAAGAGCAAAATAAAGACAAATCACAGGACTGGGAAGCCAATTGGATTAACTGAGATTGTTTAATTAATACTTTAAGCCTTGAGAGAAAACTGCTATGACAAGTTGGTGTCTAATAAATTATAAGCATTCATATTGTTTAATAAATAAATATGTAATATTGTGAATAGTCGGCTTCTTGTATTATATTTTGTCAAAATATATTTAAATTTTAAATTCAGTACCAAATTACATTGCTTCCCCTGACTCTCAACACAATCATCATTATTGGCTATTACTAGACCGAGTTTTCTGTCCCAAAATATGCCTTTTTAAAACTGATGGATGGCATTTTGGGACAGAGTTCCTCGCTACACAAAAAACTTCAATATCTGAAAATTACCGTCCCTTTAAACTTTAAAATATGCACTTATATGTATTAACAGTAGAAAGCATTTAGATGCAGGAACACAATTTTCTGTGTTTGCAGCAATATAGACACTTTTTCTGCACTTCCTGTTTGTATAAACAATGATAAAATTTGTCAAGTGAAATATATTTTGGTAAATATATCCATTAACTATGCAAAAAGTTTATTTCTTTTAATGCGGGGCACATCCTTGTTACTCAAGGTGGTAGCCTAGTACATGTTTAATGTCAGGATGTGTGCCACTTGTTGCCCTTCATGACGTTTATGTTTTTTGCGTACTTATGCCATCTGTCTCTCGCCAATACATCAATCTTTTAAAAATTGGCTGAGAGACAGATTAATCGGTCTAGCTATTACTGACCTGTATACTGGGCATTTATACAGTTAAATCAAAGGACTAGGAAACCAAACAGATTGAGATGTGTCATTTTCTAACCCATTAAAACATCATTTAATATTTACAAAATAATACACTGTTCTTGAAAATCTTTCTTTAGCTTTTTTTAAATCAGTTGCAGTTTGTCTTGTCTTCACAACTACATAAAAGTTGGTTGCAGAGCTCAATGTTAACAGACATGAATACTGCCTTTTGGCAAAGTGTTTTTTTTTTCATCAAAACCAGGGGAATACACGTATTCCCTAAAATGTTCCCCCTGATTACACATATTCACTGTAACATATATACAGTAGCCAACCAATCTATTTTTCGTCTGCAAACGTGATTAATTGAATTAACCAATGAAAACAATTGTTACTGAAACCGCACTGAAGACAAAGTTCTAGAGTGCGGCAATCCGTACTGTAGCTTGTTTTCTAGGGAACGGTTTTACCGTACCGCAGCCACGCCTTAAAAAAATTACAACGCAGTTTAGTCTTCATTAACTGGTGGTACAGTACTGTACTTTCCAAAAGTGTGCAGGATGGATAAAATGACATAAGCATACAGTACCCTTTATTCTTGCATTTCAAGCCCAGTCAATAAAGCCAGTAAGTGCATTTAATCAGCAGAAAGCACACTACAGTACAGTAATGTACGAGAAAACGATTTTCAATTAAAATATCAATCACTGCAATGATGATTTATAATATAAATTCAATCATTGTACGATTTTGGTTAGGGAGCATCTCGAATTTGTTTGAGCATTTGATTTACTCAGTACACCTGCCTATCATTAAAACTCAGCATCTTTTAAAACAGTGCAAATGCAGACAATAGTTTACAGTACAGTATATCACTGAAGCAAAAGATTCTGTAGTCGGCCTTGATCATTTCGTTAAATAAACCAAGAAAGCAAATAAAAATATTGACCAAAATACGTACCTTTGCTCCTATTTGATTTCCGCACTGACCAGCTTGAATATGGACGATTTCACGCATTCTGAAATGGTTTATTAAGTTATTTTTATTAATATAATCACACAAGAAGCCACCTTACACTGCACTGGACTGAGAAGAGACTGAAAACTGGTGATCACACTAATTGTATCACTCCGCTAATGTCTATCACTCCGATCAATAATGTCTGACAATGAATCATACTTGCAAAAGTTTACTTCACCGTTGACATAATGCAATATGTATGCATACACTAATGACATGGAAGTCAATGTATTTGTTAATATGCGTAAGTAGATGGATTTTTATCATCCAATTCGGAAACATAGATGGTACTTTTTACCCACGTAGGTTTATCACACGGTTGTTTGCCTTCATTTTTTGAATGATTCATTTTTTTTTCAAACCGCACCAAACCAAGTCTTCTTTATTAGCCTTTCACAAGCGCTTTTAAAGGTTAAAAATAAAATCGTCCGTTCAATTATAACTGAGAGCAACCACAATAAGTCCCCATGATTAGACAAACCCTTTTATTCGATTGTCTATTTAACTCGAATATTGTCATTTATGAAAAAACAGATTTTTGTTTGCTGTTTTGTTGTTGGTGGTGGTTTTTTTTTTTTTTTTTTTTTTTTTTTTTTTACTTTAGTCTTTTCAAAAAGATCTTGTAGAATGACAGGACTATAAAATATAAACCTAAAAATAAAAGATGCATTGTTACTTGCATTATAAGGCAAGTCAGGTATATAAATGCAAGCTACATATTTCAGTCCAAAAATTTTTAGTTGGAAATTATCACAATTAAATATCATTGATACGATGTCAGAGGGCCCCCATCATGAATATTATTGACACAATATTAGAAGATCGAGTGTCTTAATTTTTTTAAATTTACATTAATCTAATGTGAAAGTTCAACTGGATTTACAGACAGAAAGTCCATCCGTAAAAAGACTATTTTGCCAGCGGAAATGCTAGATTGAGATAATTTTATGCAGTAAAATTAGCCAGGATGTAACAACAAGCAAGCCCTTCAAGAACATTTTGCACACAAAGGGGAAAGTTTTACTTTCCGTCACCTGTTTTACAGACCTGGCCACTCTTTTTTCCATCTAAATGATCACATAACGCTAACATAATGTATGCAACAGTTGCGCTTGTTTCAGATGTTGTTTTTCTTAAGGTAGGTTCTTTTTGCCATACAATGTTAGTGTGTTTATTTTGCACTTCATAGGCTGACTGAGTGCAACGTACTTACTTAGTGCGCTATGATTCCCTCAGAAAATAGGAAGTTTACTTCCAGCTAGACTTGCTCCAAGTCTTTGTATTTCTCATCCCACTAAATCTGACATACATGAAACCATTATGCATCCACTTGAGGAGGGAAAAATCCTGCTCTATGCTGAAATACAGGGGCCGGATTCACGAAAGGTCTCAAGTCTTAGCCAAATCTCAGCTGAGATTTTGCTCAAATCTAAGATTTTAGTCTCAGCTGAGATTCTGCTCAGGTTTAGATTCACAGAAGGAATCTCAGCTGAGACCAAAATCTCAGATTTGAGACTTGAGACCTTTTGTGAATCCGGCCCCAGCCCCACATTCTGGTAAAAAAGTCATACAGTCCTCATATAATACCTAAGACAAAAGGACTTGAAGAAAGTCCAACTTCCAGCGGGTGTGTAAAATCCAAACTGTTATAAAATGCACTCATTCATTGTTGAAATAAATAACAAGACTACTACCGCGATGTTTACAAACAAATGATCTGAGCCACCAAAAGTTTATTTTATATTAAGTGGAATACACAACTTAGTATCACGTATATTCACTTAGTGATGCGTTTGACAGCTACCTAACGTAAAATAATTTCCGTAAGAGATACGTTAAGTTTGAAGAGGATACGTTTGTTGAATAAGGGTTTAGCAATACGTCCATATGAAAGAGTGCAGGTCAATGTATAGTTTCTTTGATGTGATAAGAAAGAAGCATGTTTGTAAACAGACCTCTGGTATTCATATGGGAAAATATAATGAACTGAAACCTGACCAAAAGGTGGTGTACATATTTATCTGCCTATGGGGTTGTGACATATTTATTTGTAGTGTGTAGTTTTTAAATAAAATAGATATGGGTGAGTGAACGTAAATAAGCCAGCATAAAACGTAAATAAGCCAGCATAAAACGTAACATAATTGTCCCCCAAACCTTAAAAGTCATCTGATACACATCTAATGCTGACGTAAATACGTTTGCGTTTAAGGTTTTGATGGCCAAAACGTAACACTAAACCTCTCTACTATTTAGTACGTTCGACTTAGTATCTCGTATATACGAGTTAGTATCATGTATATACGACTTAGTATCTCGCATATACAACTTATTATCTCTTATATATGACTTCTTATCTCATATATATGACCTCGTAACTTGTATATACGACTTATTATAGTATCTGGAATATATGACTTAGTAACTCGTATATTAAACTGGGTAGCTGTTGTATAGGACTTAATTAGTAGGCCATATATACGACTTAGTAAGTTATGGGATCCTAAGTAGTACATTCAACTTGAAATAAAATAGTTCAAAGCTTCCTTGCCTATCTCTCACCGGGAAATAAGAAAAAGTGGTGGTAGTTTGACCATGAAACAGGATTCAAAGCCAAAAGAGCAATAATAAGGGATGTGACATTATTTACCATTAATTTCAAATAAAGTGTTTCACTTTGAGAAATTACATGTATGATTTGGAGTTTCACAGGAAAAATTATCATGGCTTAGGAAATGTTTATAATTTTGTCAATTTCATTACGAAAGATAACTGGTTTGTTGCATTATCTGACATTTGGTGGGTTTTTTTCTGAAAAGTCACATACAGTGGCTGAATCCCTGGAAATTTTCCACCAGGAAAACTTCCCAACAGGACATTTTCCCATAAATTATTTTCCATTGGAAAATTTCCAATCAGGTAAAGTGAGGGGTAGGAAAATTTTGTTTTTATCTACTGAAAAACCCCAACATAACACCACTGTTGTGTGTGTGGCAACCCTGTGAAAAAAACCAGCAGTAAGGGAGATATATGGAGTTTTTCATGTGATGACCCCATTTGACCTTAAAACAGGGCTCAAAGGTCAAATTTGACACATGCAAAAGATTCACAGGCCATGATTTCCCATAGCTTCTTTTCATATTTAGAACCCTGAGGACCAATGATGAGGGAAATATTCGGCATTTTAAATATGACAACCTATATTTCACCTTAAACATGTCACATGGCAACCATTTTGTGTTTAAAACTGTGCCAAAATTAATCACAGGCAAGCTTTACTAGCCCCATACATTTTGTGCAAATCTGATAAAGATAACTGCATTTTTAAGTTTTAGAACATGGTAATGATTTTAGAATAATGGGCTATGGCGACCATTTTGTTTTTAAAAATGAGACCAAAATTTTTGATAGACATCTTTTCGTAGCCAAAAACACTTTCTGTGTAAATTTAATATTTTTATAAATAAATGAGATATGAGGTAAAAACATGCCAAACTGACAGACAGACGCACACATGTATAGAAGGTGTTTCATAATTTGCTTATCCCAGCCTTCAGCCAGTGAGAGATAGGTTGTTTTGACATACTGAAACCTAAGAAATAATAATGGAGACGTAAGGAAGATTTAGTATGGTGACCCCATTTGACCTTGAAGCAGGGGTCAAAGGTTAAATTCAAACTCTGAAAAGATTCTCAGGCCATGACTTGTTATAAGTTGTTTTCACATTCTGAACACCTAGGAGCAATGGTAAGGGAGATATAAGGCCTTTTTAATAGAATAATCCCATTTGTTATTATCTCCCACCTGCAGCTGAAGGCCGTTGTCGGGAGAATATAAAACACCTTCTGTACGTGCGTGCGTCCATGCGTGCGTGATTGCGTCCGTTCGTCACGTTTTAACATAAACCTTAATATCTCATTCATTTATTCATTTATCTTCACCAATTTTGAAGGGAATATTTATGGCTATAAAAAACCTGTCTCTGAAAAATTTTAGCTTCATTTTGAAAAAAAAAATGGCAGCCATAGCTAATTGTTTGAAAATAGTAAAGGTGCTCTAAATCTTGAAATATTCCAGCTTGCTTCATCAAATTTGCACAAAAGCTATATGGCTAGAAAAGCTAGCCTGATAGTAATTTTGGCCTAGTTCAAAACACAAAATGGCCGCCATATCACATGTTTAATGTCAAACAGGGTTATCATATTAATCCTACTTCAAATGTTTTGCCTGAGAAAAATTTTGGCCTTATTTTAAAAAACAAAATGGCCGCCATAGCCAATTACTTAAAAATCATTAGGATACTCTAAAACTTGAAATATTGCAGCTAGGTTCATCAAATATGCGCAAAATATATATGACTAGGAAAGTTAGGTTGATAGTAATTTGGCCTTCTTATCACATGTTAAATGGGATTATACTATTAAAAAGGCCTTATATCTCCTCTATCATTGCTACTAGGGGTTCCAAATGTGAAAACAACTTGAAGGAAGTAAAGGCCTGAGACTCTTTTCCAATTGCTGACTTTTACCTTTGACCCCTTCTTCAATGTCAAGTGCGGTTACCTTACTACAAAGGCCTTATCTCCTTTAGTTCTCCATTATTACTGATTTTAAGGCGGGAGATAACCTCTGCGGCAGTGGCCTTGTTAAACATATGATATGGTGACCATATTGTTTGTGTAGCTAGGCCAAAATTGCTATCATGCTAGCATTCCTAGTCATATATTTTTTGTGCAAATTTGATAAAGCTAGCTGCAATATTTCAAATTTTAGAGCATCTGAATGGCAACCATATTGTTTTTCAAAATGAGGACCAAATTTTGCACAGACATATTTTCATAGCCATTCATTACAAATTTGGTGGAGATATCTTTATACTTAAATGAGATATAAAGGTTTATGTAAAAACGTGACAAATGGATGGACGGACGCCCACATGTACGGAAGGCGTTTCATAATCTCCCAATCCCAGCCTTCAGCCAGTGAGAGATAGGCTGCTTCTACATTCTGAAGCCTAAGGAACAATAATGGAGATGTAAGAACCTTTTAGTATGGTCACCCCATTTGACCTTGAAGCAGAGGTCAAAGGTCAAATTCAACACTTGCAAAAGATTCTCAGGCCGTGACCTCCTATAAGTTGTTTTCACATTCCGAACCCGTATGAGTAATGATAAGGGAGATATAAGACCTTTTTAATAGGATAATCCCATTTGATATTAAACATGCGATATGGTGGTCATTTTGGTTTTGAAACTATGCCAAAATTACTATCATGCTAGCTTTTCTAGTCATATGCCTTTTGTGCAAATTTGATAAGGCTAGCTGCAATATTTCAAGTTTTAGAGCATCTGAATCGCAGCCATAATGTTTATAACATATTGTTTCGAAAACAAAAACCACAGACATATTTTCAAGACCAACCTGCCCTGCAAATTTGGTAGAGATATCTTTTAAATAAGTGAGATATAAAGGTTTATGTAAAAACTTGATGAAGGGACGGATGCACACAGGTATGGACAGCGTTCTATATAATCTCCCAACCATGGCCTTCGCCTGATGACAGGAGATAATAAAATGTAAAATATTGTAAGTAGGTCTAAGAAAAGAGTGATTTAAAAATGTTTTCCTCGCAACCGGGTTCGTTTTTGCTCTACAATTAAGCGATGCATTAATTATCAAAACAATTATGTCGAGGCCACTCTTCAGCGAAGAGGACAGTGCGATATTGATTCCAAAAGAAACTAGACTAAGGAAACATCTGTGGCTAGATGCTAGATGAATCCACCGGAAACTACAGCTCTGAAAATTTGCAATGACACAAAACCTGAGAAAGTAGATGAACAACATATTTCACCAAAAACACTAAATTTAAATGCTTATGAAGCTGCAAGTCATTTCCTCATTAGTAAAATAACAATTAGTTATTACTCAGCTGTGTTAGGTCCAAGAGGAGTATTCCTTAGCACACTGGGGGTTCAAAATTTGCCTGAAATTGCTCTTTTATGGTTTTCGAGATAAACAACATTTTCCACTTCCATTAAAATTCGAGATGGCAGCCGAAAATTGGAAAAGTCAAACTTTTTCAGAGGCCCCAGAGAAATAGTCTTTGTATATATAGTACCCAGCAGATCCAAAATTCCTCTATTATTTACAGTTTTCGAGGTAAACAACCTGTTTTTCATTTCCACCAGAATTCAAGATGACAACCAAAAATCGGAATAGTAAAAAATCAAAGATCTCAGAGGTGTAGTCCTTAGCACCCTGGGCTGTCCAAAATTTGGCTAAAATCGCTCTATCTCTCAATTTTCCAGATACAACATTTTCCATTTCCATTACCTTTTCCTCTAGCGTCTTAAAATGTATAAAAGTCCTAGCAGACCATAAAAAATGCCCGTGGCAGCCTTCTTGTTTTTTTTTAAATGAGGCAAGGTTCAAGTTCAAATATCTGTAGGCTATAGAGGATATATCTATTCATTAAAAATATTAACCTAGCCTTGCTAAAGGCTCAAATTTCTTTGCAGTTAGGGAAAGTTTTCAGTTCAGATAATGGAGTTTCAGTTTCTATAATGTACTCATACACATACTGACTATACAGCTAAGAGAAAGAGCTCTGTCTGATACACTTCTATCTCTTGACCTGTATGAGTGCTTTATGAATACCAAATATCTGTGTGCATGTTTGAAAAGATATCGTGCAAATTTGAGCCTTAAGCAAGGCTAATATTAACCATGAAGAGATCCAAGTTTCCATAGATAAGAAAAAGTCTCAGAATGTATAAAACTCCTGATGACCATCAAAGAAAAGCCTGTGGCGACCATCTTGTTTTTCAAACCGTGGCCAAAAATACTCACAGGCAAGTTTTTGTAATGAGGAATATATACTACAAGTTCGAGTTCTCTACCTATAATACCTATTGCTGTAGGATTTTATAATGATGAATACATCCTGCAAATGTGAGAAGTCCAGCTAGAGCATTTTTTCTGGTTAGAGTGGTAACAGTGAAATCTCGGAGGCGTCCGCATAATGAAGCGAAATCCACAATGACACAGATGAGGCAATAAACAGGTTGCTGAAGTTAAAAACAGCACAGGAAATTGTCTCAATACAATGAAAAGGCCATGTTATCCACGTATTTACTGTAAATATGCAAGAAGGAAGTCTCAAAATAAAAACCTCAAGAAGTGTCGAGTTTCTCTAGGTAGTGACTAACAAGTAGAACAACATTTCGCATATTATCTACCATGTGGGAGAATGTGACTGATAAAATGCCCAGGTCACACATTGGAGAAGATAGTACGATAACCATGGCAAGTTAATGAGAATCAAGACGATTAAAAAGTGTCCAACAGCTCTGTCAGAGAATGAGAAATGAAGATGAGAAATGGAGAAGACAGTACGATAATTATGCCAGGTTAAATCAAGATGATGAAAAAGTTGTCAACAATTGTGCGAGAAACTGGAGTCAAATGATAAAAAATTTCCAGATTTCTACAATGTTCTTTGACTTTCTTCGAGTATGCTGATATGAGACTTCAACAAGGCATGATTATCATGATAATACACTATGAGTTGGTAGAGAATTTTAGAAACTTACTACAAGTATGTGTGAAAACTAAGAATGATTGGAGACAAGGTGAGAATAAGGCAAAGTCAAAGTTGGGGTCCCATTCAACAGCCGGGGTTATATTGGGACAGGCCCTCAGCTCTGTCACTTTTGGGAGTCAAACCCACACCAAAGTAGCAGTCCTTGATTAGAATGTGAGAAAAGTGAGAAAAGGAAGAATACCCAGAGAATGTATTGAAAACATGAAACAAATGCAACATGTTGGGGATTGTGTAGGAATTGTGGCAACAAAGAGTGTGCAACCCACTTATACAAATTGTCATGTCAAACTTCAAAGGTGAAATATCCCCACAATCATTTTGAACAGCAGGTTTCTTTACTAAAGAGACTGATAAAGAGGTTTGATAAAACATGATAAAGAACAAAAATTTACGATTCTAAGTGAGATACCAACTGTGCAGACTGGTCACAGCAAAAAGTGGTAAATACACATGACAATAATTTGACATTAATTTGAACAGTGGAGTGGGGTGGAGAGCAGAGAGGGTTAACTAAGAGGTATATTTGGAAATGGGTTTAAATTAATGTCAGACTAGGGATATTTATCACTTTTTGTATTATAAACTATTGCTCCAACAATATACTGCCTTCCCCTTACCACCTTTGTGCTTTGCTCACCAGGATCCGATTGTTATCTTCATTCAAAAACTGATTTCTATCCTATGTTTATTTTTGTGCAGTTAAAATGGACGGCCAGTTCATGTGAATTGTGTGTATGTTACAGTGAATATGTGTAATCAGGGAATACGCGTATTCCCTGAAAATTTCAGTGAATACGCGTATTCCCTGAAGTGGTCAGGGAATACGCGTATTCCCTGAAAATTTTAGGGAATACGTGTATTCCCTGGTTTTGATGACCAGGGAATACTCGTATTCCCTAACTAGAAATTGTTGAGAATGCAGCTTTGTATTCTTATGAAACAACTTTTGCTATGGACACTTGTCTGTTTATGTACTATAACCATTAAAATCTCACAACATGATTTTACATAGCTTTTACTGTACCATAACAAAAAGCACAAAAAATATCACTTTGCCAAAAGGCAGTATTAATGTCTGTTAACATTGAGCTCTGCAACTAACTTTTATGTACTTGTGAAGACAAGACAAATTGCAACTGATTTAAAAAAATGCTAAAGAAAAATTTTCAAGAACAGTGTATTATTTTGTAAATATTAAATTGCAAATTTAATAAGTAAATTAAATTTTTATAAGTTAATACCCTATCCAATGGACAATTGCTTTACCAGTCAGCGCGACCGGTCCCGTCAAATGACAGAAAAAGTCATTCTGTATAAAATACCGGCAGGAGCGGTCACAGAGTGTACATTCGCCAGGTGTCGCCTCGTGCATACTTCCTGTCTAGACAGAATGATGTCACGGCTTTGGTACAAGGAACAACCGGTTGTAAAACCCCAGGGACTGTGGATTTTGGACCAACTCTACAGCGTTTTTGTTTAACAGCTGATGCAATGCCTCCAACAGGTAGCTGTTCCTATGAGGATCTACATAACAGCTGTTATTGTCGGTTCTCTCGTCAGATAAGGTCTAGACCGGAAGGGTAGGACGTAACCCTCTCTGAGGACTGAAACCACCTTGGGGTTGACGCCTAGGGCTGCCCATTTTTCCCAAAACTTGTGCAATCTTGACCCTACAGGAGGATTTGGTACAACAAGTGGGACATTTGTGACATTTTGTACATAACTCAAGTGATTTACACAGGAAACACCTTTCACAGATTTTATTGACCTTTGATGTTCGGGAATTACACCTTTCTTTTGTGGCGACCCTCCTGCAAAAGGTACATGAGAAACAACAGGATAATATACAGGTAACTTATTTTGCTCTTTGATCTTTAATACTTTCAATTACAGAGAAGTCATCCATTCTACAGTGGTCAAACAGGTGGTTAAGGTTAAAGAAATTATCCCTTTGTTATCATAAATTCAAGGGAAGCCATTCAGTCTGCAACTAAATATGTGTTTTGTGTCAAAAATATTTGTCAGGGATCCATAACTAAAAGTTCTATTAATTCAAAACAACTGTCTATTTTAAATATTCTAGAATAGACAACTGTGTCAAACCAAAAGTTAAAGTTAAGACTTTTTGCGCAGGATATAAAAGCATGAAATTTAAATCACAACAGTCATATAATCTCTTCCCAAAAGTTAATTACTTAAAAAAGCAACTTCATATAATCTCTACACAAAAGTTCAATATTTAAAAGCACTAAAAACAGATGACCCATTACACATATTCACTGATTTCAGTTCAGTGAATATGTGAAGCTATTACTTGACAAAACCAGTGAATACGCGTATTCCCTAAAATTTTCAGGGAATACGCGTATTCCCTGACCACTTTAGAGAATACGCGTATTCCCTGAAAATTTCAGGGAATACGTGTATTCCCTGATTACACATATTCACTGTAACATGTACACAAGTTTTGTGGGTAAAATAACAACAAATGCTGTAGTTTTGTCCTGAATAATTGTTCTCAAGGTCTCAAGTCTCAAATCTGAGATTTTGGTCTCAAATCTAAGATTTTTCTTAGATTTGAGACCTTTTGCTCAGTTGGGATTCACAAAAGATCTCATGCTCAGTTGGGATTCACAAAAGATCTCAATCTAAGATTTTTCTCAGATTTGGTCTCAAATCTAAGACTGCCTAGGGGGTGACTTAAGTTATCATAAAATAGAGTATATGTAATAAAAAGTCACAAAACAAAATGAAAATAGTGAAGTATGACATATTATTTAACTTGTAACACAAAATATAAATATATATTAAGAGTTTGTACAAAAACAACAATAAACATTTACATTACAAATTTACATGAATGGCGTGTTTTGCTGTTATAATCAGTTCTTTTGAATATCAGTACAAATTGTAGTAAAAAGACAATGTTTTGCTTGATTGAAAATATTCTAAACTGTGAGTATATATATATGGTAGAGTGGTAAAATATAAATGTGTATGCTTTCCACTAATCTCAACAAAATGTTACATCAATTTTGATTGGTCCAGACTCAAAACTTGGCTGAGATTTTGGTCTCAGCTGAGATTTCTTTTGTGAATCTCAACTTAAGTAGAAACTCAGCTGAGCCAAAAATCTCAGATTTGAGAAAAATCTCAGCTGAGATTTGGCTAAGACTTGAGACCTTTTGTGAATCCGGCCCCAGCCCTAGACTTTCCCCAAGTCCTTTTGTCTTAGGTATTATATGAGGACTGAATGACTTTTTGGCCAGAATGTGGGGATGACAAAAGTTTGTATTTCATCCCTCAGTAATTTCCCCACCCATCATGATGGGTTCATAATGATTCCATGTATGTCAGATTTGGTGGAACAAGAAATACAAAGACTTGGACAAGTCTAGTCCAGGCCGGATTTCCTGAATTGCAAAGTGCAAGGATCAACTTGGCAGTGATGTTCCTTGGATGTAGTGCAACACCATGGGATGACTTTGGCTCTGGGCACTTGGACACAGAAAAGATCTGTCTTTGGATTTGAAAATTTTGAGCAAGATCTCCACAACAGTAAGCTGGACTTGCAAAGTATGCAGGGGTGTTCCTCAGGGGATGTAGTAGTGCAATGTCATAGTGTGACCATGGCACGACTTTTGTCCTTAGCTCGGCTCGAATGTTTTCTACTGGCACATTTCAGATATATTTTGCTAATCACAAAGCTATATGGATTACTGTAACTGATTATAAGCTTTTGTACTTTTACCCATTTGTTCTACATCCATTGACAGCTATACATATATTCCAATTAATACGTTTTACAGTTTCATAACATTTAGTTTATAAATAAATGCCCTCATCTTATGACTTTTTTGTTCCGTACCATTGCATAACCTACACTGTCTGGCGTGGAAGACACCTTATCAGTTTTACCTTTTCACTTGATCTCTGATGTTATTAAATTGGATTAATCATTAAATCTAATTAAAATCAGTATAGATGAACTTTAAATATGCCATAATTTCCCAAAGACAAGAAAACCAGAACAAAATGTAAAATTAATTAAAATGAGTAGAAAACTAAATCATAAAAACACTAACTTTGTACACCTTCATGATTTAATCACTATATATAGTGCGCCAACTTAATTTTCTGAAAGCAATGCAAATGTGTTTACATATCTACACACAGGTTTGTAAAAAGTCTATTCTATCTCATACACACACTATGCAACAAAGCAATTACATGAGATGCAGGCCTGCTTATCACTAGTCTATTATCTGAATGTTTCTGAAAGCAGTGTAGTGTTTTGTTGTGTAAGCATCAGTGCTGTAGCAGTTATTGATTGCTTCGCAACCTTTCGTTGGTGTTGTCATTGTCGTCACACTTCATTTCTGTTCAGTATCTACAACGCGGCTTGTTGATGGATTAAATTGACATTGGTCATGTGGATGTAACTGCTAACTTAGATGTGTCCTATTTTAAGTGACCTTACACTGCCAGTAAAAACATTTTTATTGTTGTTATATTGCAGTTTTTGGGGTTTTGTTGTTGTTTTATTTTTGTTGTTGTTGGGTCCAGACAGTATCTTAAAATGGCTTGATAGATGCAATTCAAATTTGGGATGTGGATGTATCCCTATTTGAATGTGAAAATTAAAAAATTAAAATTCCCATATATAAAAGATTGATTTTTCTTGAGTCTTAGTTTATTTATGTTTTCGCAGAATATACCAAAAAAAAAATGGCTTGACAGGTTTCATTCAAATTTTGCATTAGATAAGTTCCCTTCATTAAGGTGATGGTAAACTCCTAGTAATAACATAATTATATTCACTTTAAGTTTGGTAATTTTTGGACAATTTCTCAAGTACCGTGCAATAAATTCTGAGCATATTAAGTTGTTGATGTAACAATCATGATCTTAAACTCTTTACAGTTGCAAACTTACATTATGTTTATGGTTTGACTTTTAATGTTTTGACGATATTTAAAGTGGAAAAATATTTTGTCTTCAAGGTTTTTTTTTCATTCCTGGACAGTACCTCAAAACTTTACTCCTGCATAGATTTATCTGAAACTAAACTGTCAATTATCTGACTATAATTATGTCAGTCCAGCGTACAGCATACTGCGCGTGGTTTCAAACTTTATCCAATAACAAAATCACAAATAAAAAATAACTAAAGCTGGTGACCAGTATAATTCAGTTGAATTTTTTTTAAACTTCTTTTTATGCCACGCTGCTCATGCATGCAGTGAGCTCAAGGTATCACTCGAAGTTGAGACAATAAAGTATTGATACAAAAAAATGCATGGGCATTGGGTTTGTATATTAAAATTTGCTCAGAACAGTACAGGAAACATCTAAATTTCGTGTTGTGTATTTCAAGTAAACATTGTTGAATCGACAATTTTTCCTTTTAATATTGATAAAAATATAAAAGATCCCAACATTATTTTCTCTGGCATGCTTGCATGGGGGTGGGTGGGTCTGTTGGTGGGTCACACATATTTCTCAAAAACTACTTCACTTACACATTTATGGAAAATTACTTTTTAATGGAGTTTTTAGCCCTTAAATATTTCTAGGTCTTGTAGACTTTGGCGAAAAGCTAAGTGAGCAATGGCACCTTTAACTAGATAGTAAATTACTTCTTACTACAAAACTATTGCATTTAGAGTATTTTGTTAAAATATGTCGTCCACTTACTTTCTCCTTACCTACAAGATGGCACGTACTTTGGAGCTCTATTGCACTATTTAAGTAAGAGGTATTTCCTTAATTTTAGCAAAATTATTTAAAGTGTAAATGTCCTATATATTCAAAAGTTTTGCACTTAACCTCTTTCTTTCAAATATGTTCTCCATCTACTTTTGGGTTAGCTATATCATAGTAAAATTGCAGACTTATAGCTCATTGCAAAGCTGAGCAATAGCTACTTTGACATTCTAGATGCTGAGCATATCACTTGTAACTTGAAACTGATGCATTAAGAGTATTTTGATAAAATATCTTGTTCACCTACTTTCTCCTTACCTAAAAAATGGTATGTAAAGTGGAGCTCTATTGCACTATATAAGTCAGTGAGAGCTATTTCTTAATTTTATCTTAGCAAGATATCTGATTTAGCCTGTTCCTTTCAAATATGTTACTTCCCCAATTTAGGGGTCAGCTATTCCATAGTAAAGTTGCAGACCAGTAGCTCATGGCATAGCTGAACAATAGCTACTTTCAGATTATCTCAGGTGAGTAAATCGTGTTGAATTTTGCTGGAAATCTAAAATGCTGTTTATCTTAATTTTGGACTCACTGGGTAGTAAAGAGTACTTCAAGATTGCATCTAAAAAATTTTGAATTTTCTGAATTTCAGGAGCAATTTTGAATATTGGTGGAAATCGAAAATGTCTTTGTTATGGCCTCTGTGGAATTTATTTTTGACAGAAATGTAAATTATCCCCGAACTCCAAAACTATAAGAGAATGAGAGATTTCGAGCAAATTTTGGACCCAGTTGATAGTAAAAGGACCATTTCTCTATGGCCTATGAAAAATTTTGATTTTTGTCTATTCTCTGGAATTTTGGCAGAGAAAATGTTGTTTATCTCAAAACCTGTAAGAGGTAGAGTCATTTCAGGCGAATTTTGGACACCCTGGGTAGTATGGACTATTTTGTTATCATCTTTCAAAATTTTTTAATTTTCCAAAAATTTCAGCTGTCGTCTTGAATTTTACATAATTTTAGAAAAAGTCGGTCATCTAAAACTGTAAGAATGGAGCGATTTTGGGTAAAGTTTAGTCCCCCTGGATAATAAAGGGTATTTCTTTATAGCCTCTGGAAGACTTTCAGTTTTTTTTAATATCAGTGGCCATCTTGTGTTTACTTTGCAAGTAACCCAGTAAACATTAGAAACGTTTAATGTTTCTCAGGGCTTTTTCAGAAACATTAGAATTTCTTCTAGGTAGTAAGTCGATTGATTGCAATACCAACACAAACAAGCCTTGTCACCCCAGATTGAGAGGGTTCACACTACAAAGCAGATTGAGCCAATCTGATTACATCGGTTTCAATCCACCTCTTGAGTAGAATTAAGATTTACCTTTGTCAACCCGGATTGTTAGCGTCCACACCTAATCGCCTATCCACTTCAATCTGTGTCAACCAGACTTAATTCACTAGTCTGAATGCCAGGATAGTATTGTGTTGACATGGTTTGTTGTAGTTTTATAGCTCTGTCTTCTCATTTCCAGGTAGTTTCGACAATTAGGTAATGTGTTTGATGACGTGTCTTTGTTTTCTGGTTGCTTGCAAAGTTATGGAAATGTGAATTTTGGCAAAGGAACAGACAATTAAGTTTTGGTGTTGGTCTGGATCCTGGAATTTTTATCATTGGACTTTTTTTAATCATTGCATTAATTCAGTTTTAATTCATAAGCAATATTGTCGGTGTTGGGCCTTGGCACAGAGGTATACAGTCTCCGAGTGCTCTTGTCATGATAATTTTTCAATCCATTAATATAACAGTATGAGAAGGGTCATGTGACTGAGATGGAAAAGAATCGGAGAAAGACTGCCTTATACATGGAAATGTTAAAGAGCCTGTAGTCCCAATTTTAAAATACTACTTTTTATTATCTCCCGCCTGTGGCTGAAGGCCATGGTCGGGAGATTATAAAACGCCTTCCGTACCTGCGTGCGTCCGTCCATCCGTTCGTCACGTTTTTGCATAAACCTTAATATCTCATTCATTTATGAATATATCTTCACCAAATTTGCAGGGAATGTTTATGGCTATAAAAACCTGTCTCTAAAAATTTTAGCCTCATTTTGAAAAACAAAATGGCCGCCATAGCTAATTGTTTAAAAATTGTAAAGGTGCTCTAAATCTTGAAATATTCCAGCTAGCTTCATCAAATTTGCACAAAAGCTATATGGCTAGAAAAGCTAGCCTTATAGTAATTTTGGCCCAGTTCAAAAAACAAAATGGCTGCCATATCACATCTGGAAAATTTTGGCCTCATTTTGAAAAAACAAAATGGCTGCCATAGCCAACTGTTTAAGAATCATAATTTCATAAAGTTTTAAATCTCGAAATATTCCAGCTAGCTTCATCATATTTGCACAAAAGATATATGACTAGAAAAGCTAGCCTGATAGTAATTTTGACCTAGTTCTAAAAGGAAAATAGCCACCATATCACATGTTTAATGTCAAATGGGGTTATTCTATTAAAAAGGCCTTATATCTCCCCTAATATTGCTCTTAGAGGTTCAGAATATGAAAACAACTTGTAGGAAGTCATGGCCTGGGAATCTTTTCCAGGTGTTGAATTTGTATTTTGACCCCTGCTTCAAGGTTAAATGGGGTCGTCACACTAAAATGTCCTTATTTCACCCTTATAATTGGTGCTATGGCTTCAGAATATAAAGACAGACCATCAAAAGTCCTGGCCTTCAAATGTTTTTCTTGAGAAAAATTTTGGCCTTAGTTTGAAAAACAAAATGGCCGCCATAGGTAATTATTTAAAACTCATTAAGATGCTCTAAAACTTGAAATATTGCAGCTTGGTTCATCAAATATGCGCAAAATATATATGGCTAGGACAGTTACCCTGATAGTAATTTGGCCTAGTTTTAAAAACAAAATGGCCGTCATATCACATGTTAAATGGGATTATCCTATTAAAAAGGTCTTATATCTCCCTTATCATTGCTACTAGGGGTTCCAAATGTGAAAACAACTTAAAGGAAGTCAAGGCCTGAGACTCTTTTCCAATTTCTGACTTTTACTTTGACCCCTTCTTCAATGTCAAGTGGGGTTATCTTATTACAAAGGCCTTATATCTCCTTTAGTTCTCCATTATTACTGATTCTAAGTCGGGAGATAACTGCTGCGGCAGTGGCCTGTTTGTATATAAAGTACATCCCACATAAAGACATTTCCACTTCTCCCAGTTGCACCACACCAATGTTTATGCCACTATTTTAACTTTTATCACTCAAATTTCTCTACCTCCTGGAAGAAAAAAACTTATGGCCAGAAATCCAAAGTTTGTGTGTACTATGTCACACGATTGTCAGAAATGTTCACTTGCACAAAACACACCAACACTACAGTATTCTTGTACTTACTTCTTGGTGTTTAAAATCTAATTAGTCTTCTAGTCTTCTGATGTTGAAGACTGTACACATTAATCATGCACAGAATCAGAAGTTGGTACTAATGAAAATAAATCAAATTTTAGTGATAATAACAGTAGCAATCATAAAGGTAGCATTGTGCATTGATAAATTTGAACCCTTTTTGTCTGATTATGACAGTATTACTGAAAATGAAGATATGGATATAAATGATATCAATGATTCTAATGTCAGCTATGTTCAGATTACAGAATACTGAATGTTCTGTAAACTCATTTCAAAAGTTAACAAGATTATTTTGATTCTATCCATATACAAAGTCATTTAGGGGGCCAATGATTTCAAACCTAGGTTTGTACTTAGCAGTTTTTAAAATTGTATTGTTTTACTCCAAAAAATTTCTTTCCTGAATGTTTAGCATAATAATAATAACTTTGATTGCACCATTGCTATTGATAATGAATAAAAAAATGAAATAAATTAACAAAATATAGTCTTGTAAATAATTCTTGCAATTACATATCTCTTATTAGTTATTTATCAAACATCACTCCAAATCTTTGTTTTGCTGGTTCTTCATGTAAAGTTTTAAAAACTCTGTTTGCTCATAAAGCTTGTGTATATCAGAAACATGAGAATTTATGACATCAAAATTCAAATCATGGCTAGGTATGTTTAGCTGAAGTATCATTAGTTGACTTGATAAAAAGAAAAGTAGTATGAGGCGAACAAAAAAGAGGGGATAATTATAATTCTTCAAAGTAATCTAAAATCTGGACCCTCTAATTTGATTTTGCTGAGAATTATTCTGTCATAATTTAAATTCTGAATGAATCTTATTCATAATGTATATATAGACAAAATTTTGAATTATGTAAATAAAGTTTGAATTAATTAAATTTTGTCAAGAGAATTATAAATTCGGTCTAAATTCTGCTGACTGAACTTGATATTCTTCTAAACCACAGCAATACAAGGATTGGAAATTTTGTCAAAAGAAGTTCAAATTTTGCCAAAAGAGTTTAAGTTTAAGTTCATGACAGTTGCATGAGTTGCATGATCAACTGATAGAAGTTGATACTCTTGTAATTACAGCATTTATTAAGAATTGTTTATAAAACTTAAATATAATCAAATATTGAAACAAGGGATGTCAAATGAAAAGCCATATACATATTTAATCTAAATATTATTCAATATCAAGTACTCCCACAAAAATTTTATGTCCATTGTCGCTATTTTTCAAGAAATACAAATTATAAGCAAAACTTTTAATGTGTACTTGTGTTTGTATTTGTTTAGTTTTTTTTTCGGTATGGGTTTATACTATCTTTTAGTAATTATTGGCCATTTATTCTAGTAGAATAACTATTTATGTTAATTAAAACAATTTGTGTAAACCAGACAACCATTTTACTGTGCAGTTTATAGTGCAATATAATTAGGATATAAGTGACCCTGAGAGAGCAATCCATTATCATATGTCACAGCATTCTGCTAACATGGCTGTTTATGTTTGAAAGCTGTGGGGAGGGAGCTGCATAAAAAGGGAAATATTTCCTTTGTAACATGGCAGTTTTCAAAATGTATGTAGGTGCTTTGTTTATGTGTTTTTAACTGGTTATGTTAAGTTGTGTTGAGGGTACTATAGGATCTTTAATGTTTATCTTGTGTGTTTCCGAGGCACCATGTTCCAACACACACTAACACCCTGTTCACACTAGAATCTGTGTTGACAAGGATTGAAGGCTAAAGCTGATTGAAGCAGATTCTTCTCAATTCGGATCGTGTATCCACACTACACAGTGCACTCCTGATTGAAAAGTTTCTAAAGTCTGACTACAGTAAAACCTTTTAAATTAACTTCTCAGTGCATGCAATAATTATTTTCATGGTAATTAAGTGTCCAATGTTGACAAATTTTATAAAATATGCCAACTTTATATTATTAATCATTCTGTTTAATTATTAAGTTATTATTATAAATCAATTAAAATACTTTATTATTAACACTGTGTCACTTTTACAAACACAGAAGAAATGTGATCATTTCTTCACTCAATTATCTTGTTACAGTTGCATTTTATGCAAGCTTGAAATGGTGCAGGAATCGTGTATGGATAACCTCTGATGGTTTTGACATCATTAGCCCCTCCTCTTCAGGTAAATATTTTGACACAACAATATCAAGGTAAGCATTTTTTTCTAAGCAATAAAGTCAATCGATTACAGTACCAGTGCAGTCTATACTTGTCAACCCAGATTGAGAGGATTCACACTACAAAGGAGGTTGAACCAATCTGCTTCAATCTGCTTTAAACCACTCCTTGAGTAGGGTTGAGATTAATCCTTGTCAACCCTGAGTGTTCACACACAATCACAATCTGCTTCAGTCTTTGTCAACCTGAGTTGAATCATGCACTAGTCTGAACACCAGGATAATAGAGAGCCACAGACTCGTGTATTTTGCAATACAAAGATTTTACATGAACACCCCAGCAGGCACAGACCTTTGAAAACACATAGATTTAGTGTTGAAAATCTATCCTAACATTTATATATACATGCTTTTTCAACACTAAATCTAAGTTATTTTTCCAACATTAAAAAGTAGTCGTATTTTAGACAAGAAATCCTGGTGATTTAGTGTTGAAAATTGATCCTGGCATACATATTTTCAACTCTAAATCCAAGAGGGGTCACAGTGACACATTGGTAACACACTTGGAAAATTAAAAATTATTCAGAGTCATTATATCATGGGTCTAGATAATCAAAAGGGATCAACATTTGCTTAAAATTGCTCTATGTCTAATTGTTTCGAGATAATTATCATATTCCAATTCTGCCAAAATTGAAGATGACGGCTGGGATTAAGAAAATTAAAAATTATTCAGAGGCATTATATCCAGGGTTTATAATACCCAAATTGTACAAAATTTGCTTGAAATCACCCTATCTAACAGTTTTCAAGATGATTGACATTTTATATTTCCGACAAAATTTCATGATTGTGGCCAAAATTTATTAAAATTAAGGAGATATAAGGTATCTTTAGAATGACAACACTGGACCTTGAAGCCAGGGTCAATGGTCAAATTCAACACTTGCAAAAAAAATTCACAGGACATGAAATCCTATAGGTTTTTTTTACATTTCAAAGTTCTAGGGCCACTCATAAGGGAGATACAAGTGATTTACTCAACAGTGAGCATTTCAAAATAGCAATTACTCAAGTTATGTTGCTCATTTATGTTTCCTGTCGTGAGATGGCGCCCAACATCTTCATTGCCACTGAAAATACTTTGACATTACCTGATCAGGAAACCTTAAAAAAAACTTTCCTTTGTCACGAAATTCATTCATTATGATGAAGAGGAGATTAATTTTTAAAAAGGTATTGACATCGCTAAAAACTTTATAAAAACATATTAATTATATGTTTTTATGCATCATTAAAGATTAAATTATTATTTAAGCCTAGATCTTGTATTAAAATAATGAAGTTCAAACACAATAAATCTTCACTGCACCAAGAAATTTCACAAAATACTGGGTGCCAACATGTCAAAGTGTAAAATGTGTTGACCTCCATCGCACTATTATAAAGTGAACAAACTGAATTTGGAACAATAACATTTCAGTACAAATTTATGCTTTTTTTCTGCTAAGCAATACAATCCAGCTTGCATTTGAAAGAATTCTAAAAATAGACACAAAGTGACTCTTTTGAACTCTAATACCACAAATCTACATGTGCCCTAAATGATAACTCTCTACAATAAACTTGAATGCACTTGCACATGATCATTATTTTCCTGATCTTGGTTGGGAAAATCAAATGAAAATCATATTTTTATGATTAGAAATCCACTGTACCAAATAAAATCTGTTTATTGCAAATCCTTCGTCCCTGCTCACAACCAAAAAGTTACATCAAAATTCGTAAACATCTGAAGAAAGCTAAACTTTGAACAAAATTATTACTCTATTCATGATGTTTTATTCACATGGTTGAAATTTTGTTAAAATTACAGTTTACTATATGCTTAGTGTAAAGAAGGGCCATTTACATGGGTTGGTCTGCTTAAATCTGCCTCTTAAATCCGATTTTAAACCATGACTTTGAACTTTGGACCTTTCTTGCTGCATGATGGATTGCTACTCCATTGGTAAATAGCTAATTGTCATATTGAAAATTTATGTAAGCACATGGGTCTTTAGGATATGCTATTAATCAGGTGTTAAACTGGGTGCTTCAAAAAATGTGAGATTTCTGCCAGGTTGGCTTTTTGTCCTTTTCAGGGGGTTGAAAATGTACCTAGTCCAACTTGCCACCCAGAGGGCTGGAAATTCACCAGTTAAGTCAGTCATATAATTTAATATTTCATGCTGCAGTTTTTTTATTATGACAGTTTCTTGATATTGAGTTTGTGAAAATAAAAAGTGAGTCATGATGTTTCTTTCATTGGAATAAAGCAGAGCAAATAATATATTTTGCTATTGATTCATCAAGATGGGATCTTCCAAAATGGTTTGTGACTTGGTTACATAAAAAGTGTTGTTGAGATAAAAGCAACAGTTTACACTTTTTGATGGCTAGAGTGATTTATCATCGATTTTAGCAGCATAATGTGCAAACTGTCACCAAGATAGGTTGAAACTTGCCAATAACCAGCAAGGAGGCCGATAGGGCTGCATTATTGGCCCTGTAACAAAATATTATGACTTCCGTGATATTTATTTTCCCTGTGTATGATCAGGGGGATTTCAAACAATATTTTAACCTGGGTTATAATGGCTCTCAAACACTTATTTTTGGGCAATTTTAAAGAGACAACCCAATCGTTCCTTATAATCTTTTCCGGGTGCGTTATAAAACTCGGAGCTCCGGAGGTGCGTTCGGAGGGGTATGGTGCTGTGTAGCCCACCTGCTGGTGTACTGCGCATGCGCTCTTCCTCTTTTTGTTTGGCGCGTGAAGGAAACGCTTGAAGTTTAAGAGAAACTTTTAATTTTTCATTTATATATGTGTTAACCACTATTTAGTGAAAACTTTTGTAGTTATATTGTGTATGAAGTGTCATGGCATCTCCAGGAGATAAAAAAGGTCAACGGAGGGGGTCGTGTGGCCATGTAATGGCGAGTTTTAATTTGCACGACAAGTGTGCCAGATGTCGTGACAAGCTTATTGGTGAAGACGATTGTGTGAAGGATAAACCTTGCAAAGTTTGTGACGGATTTTCTGATACTCAGAAACAAATGCTTGCCACTCCGTCGTATAAAATTAGAAAAGACAAAAAGGCTCGTTTGCTTGTTTCACCTAAAGAGGTTACTGTTTTACAACCAGTGGATAATGAACCAACCTTTCAGTCTCCAAGTGGCCAATCTACGCAGCCTTCTGCGCATTATTCTTCAACCCCTCCTTCTGCATCTCAGTCGGCTAGTTTTGTTACTGCAGATCAGTTAGCCGCTATCTCTGATAAGTGGACAGAACAATTGGCACGTTTGGAGGCTCTGCTCTCCAGAGGTAATGTCTTCTCCACCCCTGTGTCGGCAGTGAAGCCGGTTGATACCCAACCTCTTATATCACAACAGCCATTTTTAGCACCAGCTTCCCGTCCCACCGGTCCGGTGGAGGTTCTGGTTACTCTTGATGCATTAGTTAAACCTAAGGCTGTGGATCACAAAGAAAAGAAAAAGTCACACAAATCTAGAAAGGACAAACATTCAGAAACAGTTGTCATGACGGATCAGAAAGCTGTGTCCTCTGACCATAAGCCAGGAAAGAAGGCGTCTCTAGTACATCAGAGAAAAAGCGTGACTGGTCTGCTTCACCGGCACCACGTCCAGTGGCTAAAAAATATGAACATGCTTCTGCCCCTCCGACTGATACCAGCTCCAGTCCGGAATCTGCTCATCAGTCCGGTGCTACTAAAGGGGACAAACATAAATACACTTCAGACCATGATAAAGACACTACCGGTTCTCTCTTCCGGTCAACCTCAGCGGTTTCTCAACCGGATCAGGACCCAGCTCACACCTTTACCGGTTCTGGTGCCTGTGCCTTCCCACCAGCTACAGAGTTGGACCCATATGAAGAGGTTTCTGAGGATGAACGCTTATTAGATCCTTCATGGGCTGGCATCATATCCCCGCTTTTGAAACTGATTATGCTGAGCCTGATAAATCTAATAATCCCTGGAAGGGCAAAAACCCAAGAAAACCAACAAGGATATCTGTGGCCATGCCCCCGGATGACTGGCTGTGCCAGGAATTGGAAAGACTGAATTTGACTGTTGCAGAGGGCTATCCCTCAAGGTCCCAAGATTCAGCAGGTCTTAAGCATGACCAGTTTAACAAGGTGCCAAAGTCACAAGAGAAATGATACAAGATGCACCTGTTAAAGCCTGATGGTCCCCACCGGCCAGGTCGCTCAGTGTTTAACTGGAGAAATACAGAGGCAAAGGTGAACTCTCAGTTCCCTAGGATCACTAGGGCTTCAGCTTACCCTTCAACAGGTCCCCCTTCTCGACCTATCGCTCAAGAAGCCCAGCGTCGTTGGGAAAGAGCTGCTAGAGAAGACAGCTACATTAATAATCATGCAGCCGGTTTTAGTAGATGCTCAACTGAACTGCAGGATAAGATGTTGCAGAACATTGCCCTTTTGTGTTCCCGCCTTAACAAGGGCAAGGCACCCAAAGATGTTTCCAATGCTTTGAATGACCTGCGTGACCTCATGGGCTTTCACCAATGGGTTTCCGTGGCCATGGGCACGTCTCTTCAGCATTTGGCAGACAGTTTATTTGTGCACATGTCTAATATGATTTTGTTAAGAAGGGACTCGTTGAGATACAGGCATTAGATATGGCCATTGGTAAAAACAAAAGTCTAATCTTTCAAAACAAAAGAGAAGAACTAAAGCATCGCTGGTGTAATTTAATTTGTAAGTCAGCAGAAGGTGCACAGATACGGGCACGAGCAAAATATGTTGAACAAGGAGAAAAATTGACAAATTATTTTCTTAGCTTGGAAAAGCAAAGGCAAATTTGTAATCGAATAACAAAAATTAAGACACAAAACACCGAAACAACAGATCCAAACTTTATATTACAAGAATGTGTCTCCTTCTATAGATCCCTATACACAAGTACACATCCAGATGAAGAAAATCTCAATACATATTTGAAATCATGCATTCTACCAAAGAGCCTTGACAAAGAGCAAAAAGAATTTTGTGATGAACCTATATCTCTTCAAGAATGTTCTCATGTCGTTTTCAAGTCCATGAAATCCAATAAATCCCCAGGTTTGGATGGGATACCAGTTGAATTTTACAAAGTATTCTGGCCAAAAATTGGACAATTCCTGCTAGAAGTATACAATGATATTTTTCATAATGGTGAATTAACAAATTCACAACGAAAGGCAGTAATAACATTGATTTTTAAAAATGGCGACCGTGAGCAGCTTAAAAACTATCGACCAATAAGTTTAACAAATGCGGACTATAAGATTCTTGCTTTTGTTTTAGCTCAAAGACTTCAAAAAATTATGCCGAGTATAATAGATACAGATCAATCAGGTTACAACAAAAACAGATTTATTGGCCATAACATTAGACTTATTCAAGATATAATACACATAAGTAAAAATTTGAATAAGCCTGGGGTATTGATGTTTTTGGATTTCAAGAAAGCTTTTGACAGTTTGGAATGGTCTTTTTTACATAGAGTAAGTGAAAAATTCAATTTTAGGCAGAACTTTCAATGATGGGTAAAAATTTTGTATACAAAACCAGAAGCAATATTAAGGAATAATGGTTGGCTATCAGAAAGTTTCAATCTGGGTTGAGGAATCCGTCAGGGTTGCCCTCTGTCAGCATTGTTATTCATATTTGCAGTTGAAATATTAGCTGTAAAACTACGAGCTGATACAAACATAAGCGGCTACACACTATCATACAATGATCAGAAAAAAACCTTTAAAATATCCCAATATGCCAATGATTCTGTTATTATTCTTAAAGATGTTAACCAAGTATCATATGCTACAGCTCTAGTTGAAAAATTTGGAGAAAATGCTGGGTTAATATTCAACTTTGAAAAGACAAAAATGATTTTCCTTGGTTCTTTATGACAGAGTAAAAATATTTGTAATAATATAGAATGTACTGAAAATGTAAAATCTCTAGGGGTATGTATAGGGGTATGTAAAATTTTGATTATTAAAACGATAATTGTGCCTCTAATTTCTTTCTCTGTTCTACATTGTGTGCTGCCTTCTTGGGTTATAAAACAAGTATCTAAACTTCTCTTCAAATTCCTGTGGGGAAAAACAGATAAAGTAAAACGGGATACTATGATTGGGGAAATACAACAAGGAGGTTTAAAAATGATCGATTTTGAAGCTTATTGTCTTTCTTTAAAAGGGTCATGGATTAAACGATTGTATGAAGCTGATGTAAACAGCTCTTGGTATCATATTCCCGCATTTTACTTGAAAACACACAAATATTGGATACTATCTCATATATGAGCTCCCGTGAAATAACAAACCAAACTCCTTTTAAAATTATACCACATTTCTACAAACAGGTTATTCAGCGCTATATTCAATGTAATGTATCCCACACTTCCCAAAATAAAAACACTGCTGTTAATGTTTGGCAAATGTGTATCTGGGGAAACAGACGTGTAACTAATAAAATGGGTGAGATGTTCTACTTCCCAAATTGGATTAAAAGTGGTATAGTTCAAATAAATGATCTGAAAGTAGTAAATGGCCGAATAGATGATAAATACTTGTTTGCAAAACTAGGCAATAAATCAAACTACATTAGTGAAATTTATCAAGTTAAACAAGGTGTACACTGTCTCCTTGCTGAGAATGTGACCTGCACACCCAGTCTAACAATTAATCAAACCAAAATGTTCAAAACTTCTAACCAACTTTACAAGGATCTTGTTTCCAAAAGGTTTCTACCTCCAAAATCACATGTTTACTTCAACAGTTTATTCGATTTGACCAACTTCAATTATTCTGGTACATACAAAATTAAGGTGCAACAAATTCCAGATAAAAAAATTTGTGAATTTAATTTCAAGTTATTGAGCAACATACTAGCATGTCGTAAAAAGCTATATAAATGGCGAGTTGTTCAAAGTGAAAACTGTATGCTTTGTAATTCTGTAGAAACAGCTGAGCACCTACTGTTTACTTGTCCTACTAAATTAAATATGTGGAAGCATGTTTGTGCTGCTTTAAATATAAAATGGGACTCGTATCTGGACTTTGTGAAACTGGGAGTCAAGCAAGATACCATGAACTTATTGCGGAATGCCCCCATGTTTGGATATGGGTTGTTCCCGGATGCTGCTATCATGTCAGCAGAACAAGATATTCAGAAACATGAGACCAGTAGTGTTGCTCAGGGACCCGGACCGAGTGCTTCTCAGCACACTAGCTGGAGAGGCTCACACAGGTGTAAACCTTACAACCGTAAGGATAGAAAACCTACAGCTTCATCTGAACAGACGTCTCAACAACAAAATCAGCCATGGAGACAGTTCAGCAGAAGTCGATCCAGAGGACGGGGACGGGGTTCAAACCCTCGTTTTTCCAAGGCACAGGCTTATAAGCCATATAAATGACAATTATTGTGTGGTTCCGACAGTTCAGTTGGACTCAAAATATCAAAGCAAGACTATGTTGAAAACTGTGGACAGTTTGGGTATACAGACAATAAACAATTTAGTGGGGTCAGACATTTTAAATCCTCTGGATGTGTGTTGTCATGTTGTAAGTCATGTTCCTACTGTTCATTCACACGGGCTTCCACAAAGGAAAGGAGTAAGTCCCGGTCATTGTCTGAGCAAAATAAAGGTGTTTTTTTGTGTAAATCCATGTCTTTTTGTCCCTCCTGTTCCCAATGTACCCAATGCTGTCGCTGAACAGATTGTCGGGGCACACTTACAACAGTTTTGGCATATTTGGCAAGAAATGGGTGCAAATACTTGAGTGGTTTGAGTCCTGAAGGATGGTTATTCCCTCCCCTTCAGCCAAAGGCCCCTCTTGACAAGGGTTCCCTTGGTTCATAGTGGTTACAGAAATTCTACCAAAAGCCGTTCCCTCAAAGAGTCTCTGTTAGATCTCACAGGGAAGCGGGTAGTAGAAAAGGTGGTTATCAAGTCGTCTCTGGCTTTTTACAAACGGCTTTTTCTTGTCCCCAAACCGAACAGAAAGTGGAGGCCAATCTTAGATCTGAGTCACTTAAATCTGTATTTGAAGGCCAGCTCATTCAAGATGGAAACCCCAGAGACGATCCGGTTATCGTTACAAACAGGGGAATGGGTAACATCGCTGGACTTCAGCGACGCGTACTTCCACATTCCAATCAACAGGAGATCGAGAAAGTATTTAAGGTTCTTCCTGAACAGACAAACTTTACAATTCACAGCTCTCCCTTTTGGTTTGGCCACAGCTCCCCTCGAGTTTACAAAGGTGGTCAAAGAAGTAAAACTGATGGCTCAGGCCAGGGGTATCCGGATCCACTAGTACCTAGACGACTGGTTGCTGAGAGCCCAGTCCCAGGAAACCTGTCTACAAGATACCTAGACCCTCTTGGCCCTGTGCCAAAAGTTAGGTTGGGTAGTCAATATGAGGAAATCAGAGTTGGATCCCCAGCAAATTTTCAATTTTGTAGGCTACCGGTTTGACCTTGTATCCGGTCGGGTCCTTCCCACCCAGGACCGGTGGATAGCTCTCCAAGAGAAAGTAAATTTCATCAAGAACCGGAGCAACTGCACAGTCAGACAGTTCATGTCTCTGATAGGGTTGTTAACAGCCACGGAGAAACAACGTCTTCATATGAGGCCGATTCAATGGCATTTGAAACGTCACTGGCATGTCCCGGAAGTTCTAGAGAAGGTCATTCTGGTCCCCCTTTCACTCCATCCACACCTAGACTTCGAAAATTCTAAGAATAAGTATTTTTGGTATTCACTAAATTCTTATTCTTAGAATTTTTTCTTATTCTTAGAATTTTTTCTAAGAATGATGTTCAAATCTAAGAATGATCAAGACCTTACTTAAGTTAAGAAAACGGTGACATATTTCATATTTTTTTATGCATTTTGCATGCAAATTTTTTCTATGACCAGACAAATCCAGTGTTTGTTTTTTTCTGATCAGCATGATTTTTTTACAAGAGCTTTATATTTACAGATAAAGACTGAAGTGAATGATTTATGCTATCTTGTTGACTGGTTTTAAATATGGCTGCCATGTATATTTTCCCTACTTCAAAATTTCAAATGGCTAGAATTAAGTTTAAAATACTTACACACCCCTCTATATTAGTTTTTTGTATGTTTTTAAGAGGTTAGAAGGTTCTCAGCTGCAAAACTTATCCCTTTCTGATCCAAGTGTCAACAGTAAGTGAACAAGTTTTACAATATACATCAACATATTCTGAGAAATATATATCCACAAGATTAGAGTATCAACAGCATTTAGCAGCACATATCCAATTGAATATATATATTTACATGGACTTTATGTACATATCCCACTGTGAAAGTTTTAGTTTCAATTTTCAAATTATTTTATCCATTTGGTGCAACTATTTTATTACATAATAACCCAAAATAAATATGAATAAGATTTACAATTATATATCGCACAAGAAACAGCAAGTGCACTACGTACTACACCAAACTGATGTAAAATAATTAATATTAAATACTTGAAGTTGTTTTTTCCCCAGAAATATGCTTTGTTTACTGACCTTGACACAACTATAACCATCACAATTGACATGATTTGATTAGTGCATGGGCACTTCCCATTTATTGATTTTTTTTCAAAGTGGCACATGTAGGATCAAATCAACAGCTCACTTGTGTTTACATTCCCTGGCATAAACCAATCATATTAACCAAACTCAATCAAGGACAGCATATCAATGTTTATGTTCAGAGCAGAATACATATTGTAGCTATACATTTGTCTGTAAAGTGGTTGTTAAAATAATATGGATATCTTTTTCAATGTTTAGCATATATGTTCTGTAAAAACATCATGTATCTCTAAAATAGTTTGTGTAAACAATGTGGATATAAGCAATTTGTTTATGCATACAAGACAGGCTTCAAACAGTTTTCATACAATGTGCATAATTGTTTCTAATTACAGCAAAAAAAACTTATAATCTGGCTCCAAAAACCTGATACCTTCTTTTTTATTGGATATTAATATATTTATTATCATAAAAAATATTATACATGAAATTGGGAAACCATATTTCAGTGCTTATAATTATTGCAGCACTGTAATTTTGTTTTCCTTTTGAAGTGTAAATCTGATTTGAAGTGTCTTATTCTGAAATTTTATGATTTTAAGAAATATTAATATAAGAGTGATGAAAATGGCTAGGTTAATGCACTCATTTTATAGCTGTCAGGAGATGAGCTAATCAGTTAATATTGACATTTTACTTGTGTGGGATATATTTGACAGTTAATATGTATACCGCTTTGTGATTTATGTTCAATAAATTTGGTTACATGAAAAAAAACCTGCTTATGAATACCTATTTATGAAAATTCTTAACTGAGAAACAATGTTGTGTTGAAGACTGGGCTAAGCCTAAGAAAAGGCTAAGATTAAGACCCTTTGTGAATCTGGCACCTAATTCTGACTCCATATCAAAAAATAAAGATGTAAATAATCACATGACTAATCATGTGACATCAAAAACTATATGCATGCACATGTTTCTGTTTACTATTCTTAACTAAGAAAATTCTTATTCTCAGAAATAATACTTAACTAAGAGTTGCTTTGTGAATACAATTTTTTTCTAAGAATAAGAAAATTCTTAGATAAGAAAATTTTCTAATTCTAAGAAAAATTCTTATTCTAAGAATAAGAATGTTAGTGAATACAGGCCCAGGTCACTTGAATGTGATAGCGGACAAGCTTTCCTGACACAATCAAGTGATCCAGACAGAGTGGTCCCTATCTCAACAGATGTTCAATCTTTTGTGTTCCAGATGGGCCCAAGCACAGGTAGACTTGTTTGCAACCCGGTTCAATCACAAACTTCCTCAGTTTGTATCACTGGTACCGGATCCGACAGCCTGGGCAGTGGACGCCCTCAGTCTCCGATGGGAAAATTGGGACGTGTACGCCATTTCACCAGTCTCCCTGGTTCCCCAGGTGGTGGCAAAAATGATAGATCAGGGCTGTCGGAGGATGATTCTCATTGCTCCATGTTGGCCAAACATGCCCTAGTTTTGGGACCTGGTAAGTTTGTCGGTTCAGATTCCCTTCACTCTTCCGCTAGTAAAGGACCTGGTTACTCAGCCGTACAGCGGACTAGTTCACAGGAACCTAGGCAATCTGAACCTACATGCTTGGCTCCTAGAGCCTCTGCCATCCACAACCAAGGTTTCTCTAATGAGGTGGCAGAGAGAATTGAGGCTCCTCAGAGAGTCTCAACCAGAGCCGTGTACAAGTCAAAGTGGGCCATTTGTATTAAGTGGTAGGAGTCACACAAGGTGGACTTCATGTCGCCCTCTGTGAACCAAATTGCGGACTTCCTTTTGCATCTTTTCAAGGAGAGGAATCTGCAGCCCAGTACCATTGAAGGCTATAGGACAGCCATTGTGAATATGGTGGGCAATGTTGAGCTGAACATCAGCAAGGATGAGAATCTCACTCGTCTCCTGGACAGTTTCCATAGAGATAAACCTAAGGGAAGACAGGGTGTGCCTTCGTGGAACCTATCTCTGGTTCTCCACCAGTTAACTAAGGCTCCATTTGAACCCTTACGAAAGGCCTCCATTAAGCATTTGACTTTTAAAACAGTTTTTCTTCTAGCCCTGGGTTCTGGCAAGAGAGGAAGTGAAATCCATGCCTGGCTGTACAACAACATCAGACACCAAGAAAACTGGACTCAGGTATCTCTCTATCCTTCACCCAGTTTTCTCTCCAAAAATCAGCTAGTTTGGGATGGTCCGGTCTCAGTGGCTCAGGTGGTCATCCCACTTTAACTCCTACTCTGGACAAGTCCTTGTCGGATGATAAGTCTCTCTGTCCAGTTAGGGCGTTACGGTATTACTTAGACCGGACCAAGGACCTCAGAAAGGGAAAAGACTTGGTGTTTGTGTCCTTCAGGAAGGGTTTTCAAAAGGACATTGTCCCTGCCACTATCTCTTCCTGGATTAAACAGACAGTACTGTTGTGTTATCAGCTCTCAGACCAGTCCGCCCAAGACCTTCATCAAGTTAGAGCTCATGATGTTCGGGCCTTTGCAGCTTCTCAGGCTTTTCAAGGAGGGGTTTCACTAGAACAGATCCTCCCAGCCTGTCATTGAAAAGCCCACAATACCTTTACTCAGTTCTATCTAAAGGATTTGGCTTGGGCAGACTCGGAGCAATGTCATTTGGGCCCCGTTGTGGCAGCCCAACAGATACAGGAGGGCAAGTAAACCATTCCTCCAGCTCTCTGTTGTACATATTGTATAGTAAAAAAAAACAAAAACCCTCCACTATCTTACTCCCGGTCTGCCATGATCCCAAGTGGGTCCGGGAGTATTGAAAAGATAGTATCATAATTCCTGTTCTTCTTCCTCGATGTGTCAGAACTCTCACTCCCCTAGGTCCTATGGTGCTCTCTAGCCAAGCCAGTACTAAGACCTATGCAAAAACAAGGAAGGGGGGGCAAGGGTGTTATTCCTATATCTTGGCTAACTTAGCTATTAACGGATCCACCCTTTATGTATCTAGAGATCTCAGGAATTTTCCCCTTTATGCGGCTTACCCTCCATCCAATGGGTAGTCATTCTTCATCTGTCCACTAGGTAAGATATATTAACGCAATAAAATGGAAAAATTTAATAAGTAAATTAAATTTTTATAAGTTAATACCTTACCTAGTGGACAGGGGGATTCCCACCCTATACCTTCCCTGCTAGTCTAAGCCAAAAAGGGGTCTAATAGGTAGACAACAAAAAGAGGAAAAGCACATGTGCTAGCATGCGCAGCACACCAGCAGGTGGGCTACACAGCCCCCTGGCGAATGAACAGGACACTACTGGTCCCAGCCAGAGCCCAGGTCAGGACGTTTTTTTCTAATGTTTGGCGGGACCGGCGAGGCGCCGGACAATTGCATCTGTCCACTAGGTAAGGTATTACCTTAAAAAAATTTAATTTACTTATTAAATTTTCCAGTTTGGGGGGTCAATTATGTTAGGTTTTATACGTAAAGGCTAGTTTATTTACATTCACTCACCCCTATCTATTTTATTTAAAAACTCTACACTACAAATAAATATTTTACAACCCCATTGGCAGATAAATATGTACACCACATTTTGGTCAGGTTTCAGTTCACTATATTTTTCCATATGAATACAAGAGGTCTGTTTACAAACGATGCTTCTGTTTTATCACATCAAAGAAACTATGTTGACCTGCACTCTTTCATATGGACGTATTGCTAAACCTTTATTTACAAACGCATCCACTTCAAACCTAACGTATCTCTCAAGGAAATTATTTAACGTTGCGTGCCTTGTAAACGTTGTAATCTACTAAACCTCTCTAATATTTCACAAGACACACAGCCAATCAGAGGAGGGGTGCGGTAAAAAGGTGCGGTGGAAGTGCGGCTCCGAGTAAAGTCCAACTCCAGCTCCGAGTTTTATAACGTGAAATCATTCACGAAGTACCCAAGCATCAAAGGTCAAGGTCTCAGTCATGGCCAACGGAAGAGTTTTACAGAAAATTGGACTGTATCTTCGTAATTCTGGACTTTTTAGCATAAGGAACTACAGCAACAATAATCCAGCTGGGTAATGTATTACATTACACAGTGTGCTGTTTGTGTCACCCTCCATATAGATGGTTTGGTGTATGGTTCTTGAATTATCGCCCACTATTGATGTTAAAATCTAGACGTTGTTACCTCGGCTCTACAGTACTGTACTGTACTGCCTTGCTACCAATTATCGCCGGATAACAATTACCGCCATCAAACAATAAAATGGTCATATTTCATTTGCAGCCATACTGCCTATCGTCGCATTACGGGTCTAGTCGCAATATGGGTCTAAATTTATTTTTAGCCACGTAAATACGAAATAATGCTCAGGAAGCAGGCAACAAAGACCGTTGAAAGTGTTAATATGTTGAATATATTGTAAATACAGCGTGGTACATCCATGTGGCACTAAATAAAATGACCACAGAGCTTTAAATATTGAACAAACATGTCCGCCATTGCAGTCAAAACATCCGTTTCATGCATATTGTTTACAATTGCTGGGAAGACAGTATTGAAAAATCTGACAAAAATAAGATAGACTTACCATTGAAAAAATGTGTGTTAAATACATTAATGATTTATCTTTCATTTTACATATTCGCTTTTACATATTCCTTTCTACATTAGTTAATTTTCAATGTTTACTTTTATAAACAACTTGAGCTGCTCATATTCACACATGTAAACAGGAAACAGGAAGTGACCTTTTGGGTACTTACTAAAGTTTATTTATAATCAGTCTTGAAAATACGAAAGGTAAAAAAAATAACCTGTTGGTTTCTGTTCTCCATGATTAATTGAACCATCTACAGTGATAGTAGATGTGACTTTAGACTGATATAAGATATGTACAAAGAGCCTATCCAGTAGTATATGACATCTCAATGCTCTGACACCAGGAGTAAAATTGGTAGTGTATATTGAAGTTATTATTGTTGTAGCCTTTATAGGGCTTAATCTTTACTATAAAGGCACTATAACTTTTAACAGCTGTAGCTATATTCAATTTCAATGAAAAGATGACAAATACATTATCCATTTACCTAGATGCAAGTATTGAAGGGATAGACTTACAGAGGCAATGGAGACACTCAGGATATAGAACTTTATGAAATACTTGACTGGATGGTATATAGAAATTGTATGAAATTTGTTATATGATTTCTATGGGATGGTATCTCTATTTAACTGTGGGATTGATATACAGTTTGATGTGAGAGATGTTAAGACTTTCATGATGGTGACATTGTAACCATCTTTTTTCTCCCACCACTGCTCTATATAGACGGACATGGGGGGCGGGGGGCATATCATATATGTTGGTTTCAATTTCAGATGAATGGTAATTTACCAAGGGTAAGTACTGGCTGTCAAGTGGTAGCACTTCAGGATTCCCTCACTTGCAGCAGTGGCTTGCCATACCTCTAGCTGTGAGGCTGTTGGTTGTCTGATAAGTTCCTAGATTTAGGTAGTTTTGGCCTTGAATACAATATTGCCAAGCTTTGTTTTCCATGCTCCTGTGTGTACTAATTTGTTGTATGCTTCTTGTATTACAGAAATATTTTCAGTGTTATCTTTGCAACAGTGACATATAAGTATGTCACGAGTAATTTTTTTCTGCCAAATTTATAATTTCTCAGATGAGGTTCTATGGCAAAATGATGTAATTATGAGTTTGAAAAGAAATATACATAGATTTGCAAAGTCCAAGTTTAAACTTGGGATTTTCCATGCAGTTCAACAGCCAGGATCATATAAGGACATGTCCTCAATATTGCCACTTGTGGGATTCAAATCCAGAGGTGCCAGGCTGTGGTAACACACCAAACTTACCATTATTTAAGATAAATTCAGAAATACTAGTACTTTATACTATAATTTCCTCATTATTTAATGTTATGTAGCACCTTCCATATCATTCTATAAAATTTCCAGTAAAGGAGAAGTTATATTTCAATGGTACATTGCTTCTACATTTAAAGAGCAACATGGAACTTTGTGCCTTTTCACACCAAATACCATGCTGTCATGGCATAACCTTAGTGGATTTCTTTGCAAGATTTCTGGAAATCACGCATTTCCTGTGCTCTGGTAATGCACATTCTTTTCAAGTTTTGATGGATCTGTCTGAAAGTCTCAATCTGCTGGTCGGTGTTTGTCTTGTCTTCTTTCATTTTTCTTATCCTGGATGTTCAGAGGGTAGAATTTTTAGTATAACCTTGGCAAATTTATTTATAGAAAAATCATTGGATGTTTTTTGTAATTGGTTCCCACATTGACATTCTTATAGACCAAAGTAGTGGCCTCGATAACAAGTGTGACACCTTAAATGCACTGCTTAAACTCGATTTCTGGAAAAAATTGCAGTTCTTGCAAATGGAATCATTATCTGAAATTAATTTATATAAATGTGAGGAATTAAAATAAATTTACACAATTTGGACCTAATCAGGCACAAATAAACATCCAAATGTGTACAAGATCATAAAATAGTAATAATTCCCAAGACAAATATGCACAATTAATTAAACAGTAAACCTGGTATTAGCATTTACACATTTTCAACATTTTTTTAAAGATTTTTCCAAAATATTGAAAATGCTCTTTTTATTGTGAAAGTTGTCTGAACTGACTTTTATATCATAATCTCAGTATCCTTACATCAAACCAATTGATTTTAAATGCATGAAATCAAATTTACCCATTTATTATCTCCCGCCCGGCTCGCCGGAGGGAGATCATAATTTGCACCATGTGCGTGTGTACGTGCGTGCGTGCGTGTGTCACGCAGTTTTCTCTGAAACTACTACAGTTACACATTTTTGGTAAATGACAAGTCCTAATGAATTTTTTTGCTCTTCAATATTTTTGGGGTTTGGTGAACTTTGGCCTACTTTTGAGTGAGTAATAGCTATTTTAGCTAATATAATTATATGGCTTATAACTCTGAAACTATTGCATTTACAGTATTTTGTTCTAATATGTTGTTCAGCTACTTTCTCCACAGCTACAACATGGTCAGTAGTTTGGAAGTGTATCTCCATAGCTAAGTAAGTAATAGCTACTTTGTCAATTTTTAATTATAACCATAATGAGTAAATGGCTTATATCTTCATAAGTATTGCAGCTACACAATTTTGTTCCAATATGTTGTTCAGCTACTTTCTCCACAGCTACAACATGGTCAGTAGTTTGCAAGTGTATCTCCATAGCTAAGTGAGTAATAGCTACTTTTTCAATTTTTAATGATAACCATAATGAGTAAATGGCTTATATCTTCAAAAGTATTGCAGCTACAAAATTTTATTCCAATATGTTGTTCGGCTACTTTCTCCTCTGCTACAACATGGTCAGTAGTTTGGAAGTGTATCTCCGTAGCTAAGTGAGTAATAGCTACTTTTTCAGTTTTTAATGATAACCATAATGAGTAAATTGCTTATATCTTCAAAAGTATTGCAGCTACACAATTTTGTTCCAATATGTTGTTCAGCTACTTTCTCCACTGCTACAACATGGCCAGTAGTTTGGAAGTGTATCTCTATAGCTAAGTGAGTAATAGCTACTTTTTCAATTTTTAATGATAACCATAATGAGTAAATTGCTTATATCTTCAAAAGTATTGCAGCTACACAATTTCTCTCAAATATGTTGTTCATGTACTTTTTTGTGAACTGTAACATATTTAAGTTTCACAACTGTTGCTCAATGTACAAGTGAGTAATCGCTACTTTATTGCTACTTTTAGTGAAAATGTGAAAAATCAGAAATATCTCTCAAACTGTAAGATATAGAGCAATTTCGAGCAAATTTTTGACCCACAGGGTAGTACTAGAGTATCCTATTGCTAAGGGGAAAAAGTTTGGTGAACTTTGGCCTACTTTTGAGTGAGTAATAGCGCTTTTACCTAATATAATTATATGACTTATAACTGTCAATGAGTAAATGGCTTATATCTTCATAAGTATTGCAGCTACACAATTTTGTTCCAATATGATGTTCAGCTACTTTCTCAACAGCTACAACATGGTCAGTAATTTGGAAGTGTATCTCCATAGCTAAGTGAGTAATAGCTACTTTTTCAATTTTTAATGATAACCATAATGAGTAAATGGCTTATATCTTCAAAAGTATTGCAGCTACACAATTTCTCTCAAATATGTTGTTCATGTACTTTTTTGTGAACTGTAACATATTTAAGTTTCACAACTGTTGCTCAATGTACAAGTGAGTAATGGCTACTTTATTGCTACTTTTAGTGAAAATGTGAAAAATCAGAAATATCTCTCAAACTGTAAGATATAGAGCAATTTCGAGCAAATTTTTGACCCACAGGGTAGTACTAGAGTATCCTATTGCTAAGGGGAAAAAGTTTGGTGAACTTTGGCCTACTTTTGAGTGAATAATAGCGCTTTTACCTAATATAATTATATGACTTATAACTGTCAATGAGTAAATGGCTTATATCTTCATAAGTATTGCAGCTACACAATTTTGTTCCAATATGATGTTCAGCTACTTTCTCAACAGCTACAACATGGTCAGTAATTTGGAAGTGTATCTCCATAGCTAAGTGAGTAATAGCTACTTTTTCAATTTTTAATGATAACCATAATGAGTAAATGGCTTATATCTTCAAAAGTATTGCAGCTACACAATTTCTCTCAAATATGTTGTTCATGTACTTTTTTGTGAACTGTAACATATTTAAGTTTCACAACTGTTGCTCGATGTACAAGTGAGTAATGGCTACTTTATTGCTACTTTTAGTGAAAATGTGAAAAATCAGAAATATCTCTCAAACCGTAAGATATAGAGCAATTTCGAGCAAATTTTTGACCCACAGGGTAGTACTAGAGTATCCTATTGCTAAGGGGGGAAAGGTTTGGTGAACTTTGGCCTACTTTTGAGTGAGTAATAGCGCTTTTACCTAATATAATTATATGACTTTAAACTGTCAATGAGTAAATGGCTTATATCTTCAAAAGTATTGCAGCTACACAATTTTGTTCCAATATGATGTTCAGCTACTTTCTCCACAGCTACAACATGGTCAGTAATTTGGAAGTGTATCTCCATAGCTAAGTGAGTAATAGCTACTTTTTCAATTTTTAATGATAACCATAATGAGTAAATGGCTTATATCTTCAAAAGTATTGCAGCTACACAATTTCTCTCAAATATGTTGTTCATGTACTTTTTTGTGAACTGTAACATATTTAAGTTTCACAACTGTTGCTCAATGTACAAGTGAGTAATGGCTACTTTATTGCTACTTTTAGTGAAAATGTGAAAAATCAGAAATATCTCTCAAACTGTAAGAGATAGAGAAATTTCGAGCAAATTTTTGAACCACAGGGTAGTACTAGAGTATCCTATGCTAAGGGGAAAATGGTTTGGTGAACTTTGGCCTACTTACTCACCTCAAAATGAGTAAATGCGAATTATCTCTAAAAGTATTGCAGGTAGCCATTTTTTCTCAAATAACTCATTCACCTACTTTTGGGAGAGCTTTCACTTGGTTAAGTTTCAGATGCGTAGCTAGTTACTCACCTACTCAAAATGAGTAAATGCTAATTATGTCTAAAAGTATTGCAGATAGCCAATTTTTCTCAAATAACTCATTCATATACTTTTGGAAGAGCTTTCACATGGTGAAGTTTCAGACCCATAGCTAATTACTCACCTACTCAAAATGAGTAAATGCGAATTATCTCTAAAAGTATTGCAGATAGCCAATTTTTCTCAAATAACTCATTCACCTACTTTTGGGAGAGCTTTCATTCTGTGAAGTTTCAGACCCATAGCTATTTATTCACCTACTCAAAATGAGTAAATGCTAATTATCTGTAAAAGTATTGCGGATACCCAATTTTTATCAAATACTCATTCATCTACTTGTGGGAGAGCTTTCACATGGTGAAGTTTCAGACCCATAGCTAATTACTCACCTACTCAAAATGAGTAAATGCGAATTATCTCTAAAAGTATTGCAGATAGCCAATTTTTCTCAAATAACTCATTCACCTACTTTTGGGAGAGCTTTCATTCTGTGAAGTTTCAGACCCATAGCTATTTATTCACCTACTCAAAATGAGTAAATGCTAATTATCTGTAAAAGTATTGCGGATACCCAATTTTTATCAAATACTCATTCATCTACTTGTGGGAGAGCTTTCACATGGTGAAGTTTCAGACCCATAGCTAATTACTCACCTACTCAAAATGAGTAAATGCGAATTATCTCTAAAAGTATTGCAGATAGCCAATTTTTCTCAAATAACTCATTCACCTACTTTTGGGAAAGCTTTCACTCTGTGAAGTTTGAGACCCATAGCTAATTACTCACCTACTCAAAATGAGTAAATGCGAATTATCTCTAAAAGTATTGCAGATAGCCAATTTTTCTCAAATAACTCATTCACCTACTTTTGGGAAAGCTTTCACTCTGTGAAGTTTGAGACCCATAGCTAATTACTCACCTACTCAAAATGAGTAAATGCGAATTATCTCTAAAAGTATTGCAGGTAGCCAATTTTTCTCAAATAACTCATTCACCTACTTTTGGCAGAGCTTTCACTTGGTGAAGTTTCAGACCCATAGCTAATTACTCACCTACTGAAAATGAGTAAATGTGAATTATCTCTAAAAGTATTGCAGATAGTCAATTTTTCTCAAATAACTCATTTACCTACTTTTGGGAGAGCTTTCACTTGGTGAAGTTTCAGACCCATAGCTAATTACTCACCTACTCAAAATGAGTAAATGCGAATTATCTGTAAAAGTATTGCGGATACCCAATTTTTATCAAATAACTCATTCACCTACTTGTGGGAGAGCTTTCACTCTGTAAAGTTTCAGACCCATAGCTAATTACTCACCTACTCAAAATGAGTAAATGCGAATTATCTCTAAAAGTATTGCAGATAGCCAATTTTTCTCAAATAAATCATTCACCTACTTTTGGGAGAGCTTTCACTTGGTGAAGTTTCAGACCCATAGCTAATTACTCACCTACTCAAAATGAGTAAATGCGAATTATCTCTAAAAGTATTGCAGATAGCCAATTTTTCTCAAATAACTCATTCACCTACTTTTGGCAGAGCTTTCACTTGGTGAAGTTTCAGACCCATAGCTAATTACTCACCTACTGAAAATGAGTAAATGTGAATTATCTCTAAAAGTATTGCAGATAGCCAATTTTTCTCAAATAACTCATTCACCTACTTTTGGGAGAGCTTTCACTTGGTGAAGTTTCAGACCCATAGCTAATTACTCACCTACTCAAAATGAGTAAATGCGAATTATCTGTAAAAGTATTGCGGATACCCAATTTTTATTAAATAACTCATTCACCTACTTGTGGGAGAGCTTTCACTCTGTGAAGTTTCAGACCCATAGCTAATTACTCACCTACTCAAAATGAGTAAATGCGAATTATCTCTAAAAGTATTGCAGATAGCCAATTTTTCTCAAATAACTCATTCACCTACTTTTGGGAGAGCTTTCACTTGGTGAAGTTTCAGACCCATAGCTAATTACTCACCTACTCAAAATGAGTAAATGCGAATTATCTCTAAAAGTATTGCAGATAGCCAATTTTTGTCAAATTAATCATTCACCTACTTTTGCTAGAGCTTTCACTTGGTGAAGTTTCAGACCCATAGCTAATTACTCACCTACTCAAAATGAGTAAATGCGAATTATCTCTAAAAGTATTGCAGATAGCCAATTTTTCTCAAATAACTCATTCACCTACTTTTGGGAGAGCTTTCACTCTGTGAAGTTTCAGACCCATAGCTAATTACTCACCTACTCAAAATGAGTAAATGCTAATTATCTGTAAAAGTATTGCGGATACCCAATTTTTATCAAATACTCATTCATCTACTTGTGGGAGAGCTTTCACATGGTGAAGTTTCAGACCCATAGGTAATTACTCACCTACTCAAAATGAGTAAATGCGAATTATCTGTAAAAGTATTGCAGATAGCCAATTTTTCTCAAATAACTCATTCACCTACTTTTGGGAAAGCTTTCACTCTGTGAAGTTTGAGACCCATAGCTAATTACTCACCTACTCAAAATGAGTAAATGCGAATTATCTCTAAAAGTATTGCAGATAGCCAATTTTTCTCAAATAACTCATTCACCTACTTTTGGGAAAGCTTTCACTCTGTGAAGTTTGAGACCCATAGCTAATTACTCACCTACTCAAAATGAGTAAATGCGAATTATCTCTAAAAGTATTGCAGGTAGCCAATTTTTCTCAAATAACTCATTCACCTACTTTTGGCAGAGCTTTCACTTGGTGAAGTTTCAGACCCATAGCTAATTACTCGCCTACTGAAAATGAGTAAATGTGAATTATCTCTAAAAGTATTGCAGATAGTCAATTTTTCTCAAATAACTCATTTACCTACTTTTGGGAGAGCTTTCACTTGGTGAAGTTTCAGACCCATAGCTAATTACTCACCTACTCAAAATGAGTAAATGCGAATTATCTGTAAAAGTATTGCGGATACCCAATTTTTATCAAATAACTCATTCACCTACTTGTGGGAGAGCTTTCACTCTGTGAAGTTTCAGACCCATAGCTAATTACTCACCTACTCAAAATGAGTAAATGCGAATTATCTCTAAAAGTATTGCAGATAGCCAATTTTTCTCAAATAAATCATTCACCTACTTTTGGGAGAGCTTTCACTTGGTGAAGTTTCAGACCCATAGCTAATTACTCACCTACTCAAAATGAGTAAATGCGAATTATCTCTAAAAGTATTGCAGATAGCCAATTTTTCTCAAATAACTCATTCACCTACTTTTGGCAGAGCTTTCACTTGGTGAAGTTTCAGACCCATAGCTAATTACTCACCTACTGAAAATGAGTAAATGTGAATTATCTCTAAAAGTATTGCAGATAGCCAATTTTTCTCAAATAACTCATTCACCTACTTTTGGGAGAGCTTTCACTTGGTGAAGTTTCAGACCCATAGCTAATTACTCACCTACTCAAAATGAGTAAATGCGAATTATCTGTAAAAGTATTGCGGATACCCAATTTTTATTAAATAACTCATTCACCTACTTGTGGGAGAGCTTTCACTCTGTGAAGTTTCAGACCCATAGCTAATTACTCACCTACTCAAAATGAGTAAATGCGAATTATCTCTAAAAGTATTGCAGATAGCCAATTTTTCTCAAATAACTCATTCACCTACTTTTGGGAGAGCTTTCACTTGGTGAAGTTTCAGACCCATAGCTAATTACTCACCTACTCAAAATGAGTAAATGCGAATTATCTCTAAAAGTATTGCAGATAGCCAATTTTTGTCAAATTAATCATTCACCTACTTTTGCTAGAGCTTTCACTTGGTGAAGTTTCAGACCCATAGCTAATTACTCACCTACTCAAAATGAGTAAATGCGAATTATCTCTAAAAGTATTGCAGATAGCCAATTTTTCTCAAATAACTCATTCACCTACTTTTGGGAGAGCTTTCACTCTGTGAAGTTTCAGACCCATAGCTAATTACTCACCTACTCAAAATGAGTAAATGCGAATTATCTCTAAAAGTATTGCAGATAGCCAATTTTTCTCAAATAACTCATTTACCTACTTTTGGCAGAGCTTTCACTTGGTGAAGTTTCAGACCCATAGCTAATTACTCGCCTACTCAAAATGAGTAAATGCGAATTATCTCTAAAAGTATTGCAGATAGCCAATTTTTCTCAAATAACTCATTCACCTAGTTTTGGGAGAGCTTTCACTTGGTGAAGTTTCAGACCCATAGATAATTATTCACCTACTCAAAATGAGTAAATGCGAATTATCTCTAAAAGTATTGCAGATAGCCAATTTTTCTCAAATAACTCATTCACCTACTTTTGGGAGAGCTTTCACTCTGTGAAGTTTCAGACCCATAGCTATTTATTCACCTACTCAAAATGAGTAAATGCTAATTATCCTTAAAAGTATTGCGGATACCCAATTTTTATCAAATACTCATTCATCTACTTGTGGGAGAGCTTTCACATGGTGAAGTTTCAGACCCATAGCTAATTACTCACCTACTCAAAATGAGTAAATGCGAATTATCTCTAAAAGTATTGCAGATAGCCAATTTTTCTCAAATAACTCATTCACCTACTTTTGGGAGAGCTTTCACTTGGTGAAGTTTCAGACCCATAGCTAATTACTCACCTACTCAAAATGAGTAAATGCGAATTATCTCTAAAAGTATTGCAGATAGCCAATTTTTGTCAAATTAATCATTCACCTACTTTTGCTAGAGCTTTCACTTGGTGAAGTTTCAGACCCATAGCTAATTACTCACCTACTCAAAATGAGTAAATGCGAATTATCTCTAAAAGTATTGCAGATAGCCAATTTTTCTCAAATAACTCATTCACCTACTTTTGGGAGAGCTTTCACTCTGTGAAGTTTCAGACCCATAGCTAATTACTCACCTACTCAAAATGAGTAAATGCGAATTATCTCTAAAAGTATTGCAGATAGCCAATTTTTCTCAAATAACTCATTTACCTACTTTTGGCAGAGCTTTCACTTGGTGAAGTTTCAGACCCATAGCTAATTACTCGCCTACTCAAAATGAGTAAATGCGAATTATCTCTAAAAGTATTGCAGATAGCCAATTTTTCTCAAATAACTCATTCACCTAGTTTTGGGAGAGCTTTCACTTGGTGAAGTTTCAGACCCATAGATAATTATTCACCTACTCAAAATGAGTAAATGCGAATTATCTCTAAAAGTATTGCAGATAGCCAATTTTTCTCAAATAACTCATTCACCTACTTTTGGGAGAGCTTTCACTCTGTGAAGTTTCAGACCCATAGCTATTTATTCACCTACTCAAAATGAGTAAATGCTAATTATCCTTAAAAGTATTGCGGATACCCAATTTTTATCAAATACTCATTCATCTACTTGTGGGAGAGCTTTCACATGGTGAAGTTTCAGACCCATAGCTAATTACTCACCTACTCAAAATAAGTAAATGCGAATTATCTCTAAAAGTATTGCAGATAGCCAATTTTTCTCAAATAACTCATTCACCTACTTTTGGAAGAGCTTTCACTTGGTGAAGTTTCAGACCCATAGCTAATTACTCACCTACTCAAAATGAGTAAATGCGAATTATCTCTAAAAGTATTGCAGATAGCCAATTTTTCTCAAATAACTCATTCACCTACTTTTGGGAGAGCTTTCACTTGGTGAAGTTTCAGACCCATAGATAATTATTCACCTACTCAAAATGAGTAAATGTGAATTATCTCTTAATAGTTTTGCAGATAGCCAATTTTTCTCAAATAACTCATTCACCTACTTTTGGAAGAGCTTTCACACACGAAAATGAAAAATTGTGAATATCTCAGAAAAGCTATTTCTTCTGCTTTAATGCTCGGCGGGAGATACACACCGTGGCAGTGGTCTTGACAAAAATTTTTGTCTCCCCAAAAATGGTGGCCATTTTGAATTTTCAAAGTTTTTGCAAAACACAAAAATGCTTATATCTCGAAAACCGTGCTATTTGGAGCGAACTCAACAAAATTTTGGACCTGCTGGGTATCTCTGCAGAGTAGTCATGCCAATTTTCAAAATATTTTTGTCTCGCCAAATATAGCGGACATTTTTAATTTTTTTTATTTTTTGCAAAACACAAAAATGCTTATACCTTGAAAACCGAGCTAGATAGAGCAGACTGCGCTGACTTTGGTTGCCACAACAGTATAAGGCTAGAAACGAAGCATTTTCTTAATACTTTAGCACTCACCTTTATATCCTTTTCGGGACGCTTTGTTTTTGCTATGCAAAAACATTATCTTTTTTTTTTGCGAGCGATCCTCTAGTTTGAATTTAAATTTTGTTTATTGCTAAAACATTATCATTAGACTACATATATTATCTAGAGCTAAAACTCATTTTTCAAGGGTGCCTATAAAAATATAAATCAGTATAAATAAAAGCAGCAGCCATAGATAATTATGAGAAGTCCAGTGACTATATATCCTGTATAGGAGGATTCTTATCCAATGGAGTTCCGTAGCCTGTCAGATAAGGCCTTGAGCCCACTCTCCAGAGACCCTATGGATAACTCAAGGGAGATACCAGATTTTAAGAACTTAGGAGTTCCCCATTCACAATTAGTTAGGGAGGGACAAGAGTTCCTCCTCAAGGCACCCGTAGAAACACTTAGGGTTTTTTAAACCCTATTAAATCAGCCCTTTCATGATCCCCACAACCTCTTTTTTCAGAAGAGACTGGCAAACACACAAATGCTCAGACAATATTTCAAACATTCTTACCATTCATCACCAATCAAAATTAGCCAGAGTTCCCCTGATTCACTCAGGATACAAGGCCCATCAAATATCCAGCTCTGGCCTCTTATCCAGTCTCTTCTGTATAAGAACGCAATAGAAAGGGTGCAAAATATAAAATCTCTGTGATTTTTACAGTCGCCTGTTCTTCATCCCCAGGCCTCACCAAGGGTGGAGGCCAATTACAGACATAAGCAAATGGAAACTCCAGAGTCCATCAGGGCCTCTCTGATTCCAGGGGAATGTGTGTCATGTCAGACCTATCAGACGTGTACCTTCTCATTCCCATCCTCTAAGCTCAAGGAAGTTCCTGACACTGTCCTTAGAGTGGATAATATCAGAAGTCCGACCCCAACCTACTCAGGTGTTTCCGTTCGTGGGCTACTAATTAAGCGTCCCTGAAAGGGCGCTTATTTGGTTTTGCCTCAGTTTTCTCGCCGCCGTCGCCACATTATGGTCTCCCTTGAATATCTCCCTTATTATTGCAAGCTTTTAAACCATATTTGGCAGTTATATACCTTAGGCGTGGCAATATTTTTCCACATGCTTAAATTTGACCTTTGATCTTTATCGAGGTCACATGATCAAAAAATAGTTTTTTTGGGTACACCCGCCCGTCATCGCAGTTCAGGAAAATCTACTGACCGCAGAGGCTTGTAACTTCATACACATGTTTATACCATCAAAAACTTGAGCTGATTAGATTTTGGGAGCAATCCGATGAAAATTGACCGATTTATGAGTGATTTTGTCACAGGTACCAATCAGAAAGCTTAAAATTCAGTATTGCATTTAGACCCATAAAATGTATTGGGAGGTAGTAGGAAACCATATGTGGAGAGTGTAGAAAGCAGGTCAAATTTCCCCCCCGACCCCCCTGTAGGGGTCAAACTGGGGTCATAAAATAGCCAATTTCATCTTTCCCCCTTATATCTCTTTTATTCTTGCTTCTAGAGCTTGAGAATGTATTAAGAGGTATTGGGAAACCATATGTGAGGAGTCTAGTTAGCCGGTCATATTTACCCCCAGACCCTCCCTTATGGGTCAAACTGGGGTCATAAAATAGCCGATTTTGTGTTTTTGCCTTTTATCTCCTTTATTCTTGCTTTTAGAGCTTTAGAATGTATTAAGAGGTATTGGGAAACCATATGTGAAGAGTCTAGATAGCTGGTCAGATTTACCCCCGGATCCCCCCTTATGGGTCAAACTGGGGTCATAAAATAGCCAATTTTGTGTTTTTCCCTTATATCTCCTTTATTCTTGCTTTTACAGTTTTAGAATGTATTAGGAGGTATTGGGAAACCTTATGTGATGAGTCTAGATAGCTGGTCAGATTTACCCCCGCATCCCCCCTTATGGGTCAAACTGGGGTTATAAAATAGCCGATTATGTGTTTTTGCCTTTTATCTCCTTTATTCTTGCTTTTAGAGCTTTAGAATGTATTAAGAGGTATTATGAAACCATATGTGGAGAGTCTAGATAGCCGGTCAGATTTACCCCCGGATCCCCCCTTATGGGTCAAACTGGGGTCATAAAATAGCCGATTTTGTGTTTTTGCCTTTTATCTCTTTTATTCTTTTAGAGTTTTAGAATGTATTGAGAGGTATTGGGAAACCTTATGTGAAGAGTCTAGATAGCTGGTCAGATTTACCCCCTGCTGATAATTCTGAGATTAATATTTTATGTGGAACAAAGGAAATAAAATGCTGTTTATAGTACTCTTTCATTCAAAATATGACTTGGATAAATAATAAGTATTTTTATTTGTTTCAGTGTTGCTGGTGGCACACACTTTAAATCTCCAACAGACAATAACTCGGACAATGCAAGGTAAGTGTAATTTTTCTAGAAGGCAGAGCTACCTTTTATGCAAAAAATATTATACTTTTCATACTTGCAATGAGAAATATAGTGTGTTTAAGTGAAATTACAATAGAATTTTAATATAAAAGTTGAAGTTAAATAAAAATCAAAGTTGTATGCATGTTTATTTACTGATAGTTGTTAAGTAGCCTGAGCAATAAAATAAATATTTTACCACTGATCCACAAAATGTAATATATGATGTTAAATGTGTCATATTTGTTCCTTATTAATTAAGGGTCCCTTGAAAATGGCGCTTATTTGGTTTGGGTTGAGTTTCCCCACCATCTCCGCATTAACGTCTCCCTTGAATATCTCCTTTATTGGTGGGTACATGATCAGTAATAAGCTTTTTCACATACACCTGCTTGTCATCGCCGCTCAGCCAAAATTATTTGAGGTTGTTAATTTACATATAAGTCAATACTATCAAAAATCGTGAGCTGATTAGAGTTTGAGAACAGTTGGACCAAAATTCAGCAATTTATGAGCGTTTTTGTACTATTTAGTAATTAGAAATCTTAAACTCCTCAAAACCTCCCTATTATCTCCTTATCTGTTGCATTTAGAGCCGTAAAATGTATTGGGAGATAATAGGAAACCATATGCAGAGAGTCTTAAAGACCACAGTGCATGAAATTTTTTTTTTTTGCATTATTGTACAGATTATGTGTGTAACAACACACCTGCCAAGTCCCATCTTAAAACTCCCACTAGAAAGCACATTAAAAGCCAGTTAAATCTGACAGCTGGAAAAACAAAACAGAGCTCTCTCTGAAACTGTACCACGTCACACAAGATGATTTCCCACTCTGATCTCCGTGTGTACAATACAAAATAGTGTAAAATGAAGTGAAATTAGTGTTTTATAAATTGGCTTGGAAAGGGTCAGCTTCACTCAAAAAAAAAAAAAATTTTCCTACACTTAGTTCAAAGATTCTTCTATCAAATGAACTTGAAATATTGTGTGGTCACACACATATAATGGTCTTTTTATGTCAGCTGACATTATGTCATCACTCTGCGGCGTGGGCGTACGCGTACGCGTGAACAACTTCTTCTCCAAAACTACAAGGCCTAGAGACATGCTGTTTTTTTTTAAAAGATACCTTATCTATCGAGGATGAAAAATTGTTCAAGGCATGCAAATCTGTCTGTTCGTCTGTTTGCTAGAGACATTACAAGGGGGGTACCCCCACCAAAAGTGTGAAAATTTCAACTTTTTATCACGATTTTCTCAGTGACTATTGCAGGGATTTCTCTCATATCTTGCATATATGTACTAGGCCAGAGGTAGATTCTCTTGTGTGAGTATGAGACCTGGATCTGTCTTACTTTTTTTAAAATAAATTTTTTTAATAATTTTTAATGCATTAAAATTCATGAAATCATGCACTAAATCACTTATAACTTCAAAAGTGTTGCATTTACAGCATTTTGTGAAAATATGTTGTTCAGCTACTTTTTTCATAGCTACAATATGGTGAGTAAGTTGGGTGTCTGTCTCAATAGCTAAGTGAGTAATAGCTACTTTTGGGCTTTTCAGTAACTTCCATTATGAGTAAAATCACTTGTAACTTAAAAACTATTGCATTTAGAGAATTTCGTATAAATATGTTATTCAGCTACTTTTGGGCCAGCTATAACATAGTAAAATTTCAGACCTGTAGCTCATGGCATAGCTGAGTAATAGCTACTTTTAGGTTATCACTGTTGAGTAAATCACTTATAACTTGAAAAGTGTTGCATTTAGAGCATTTTGTTAAAATATCTTATTCAGCTACTTTTTTCATAGCTACAATATGGTGAGTAAGTTGGGTGTCTGTCTCAATAGCTAAGTGAGTAATAGCTACTTTTGGGCTTTTCAGTAACTTCCATCATGAGTAAAATCACTTGTAACTTAAAAACTATTGCATTTAGAGAATTTCGTATAAATATGTTATTCAGCTACTTTTGGGCCAGCTATAACATAGTAAAATTTCAGACCTGTAGATCATGGCATAGCTGAGTAATAGCTACTTTTAGGTTATCACTGTTGAGTAAATCACTTATAACTTGAAAACTATTGCATTTAGAGTATTTTGTTTCAATATGTTATTCACCTATTTTGGGGTCAGCTATAACATAGTGAAGTTTCAGACCTGTGGCTCATTTCATAGCTGAGTAATAGCTACTTTGAAGTTCTCACTGTTGAGTAAATCAGTTATAATTGGAAAACTATTGCATTTACAGAAATTTGTGCAAATATGTTATTCAGCTACTTTTGGGTCAGCTATAACATAGTGAAATTATAGACCTAAAGCTCATGGCACAACTGAGCAATAGCTATTCTCAGGTACTGACTGTTGAGTAAATCAGCTATAACTTGAAAAATATTGCATTTGGAGTATTTTGTTAAAATATATTGTTCACCTACTTTTGGGTCAGCTATAACTCTTGTAGCGCTGACTGAATTGAGGCTCGAGGATCGCTCAAACTGGCCGTTTTTCATAGTGCCAGCTGAATTCGGGTGGTTACATGTTGGCTTTTTTGTATTTTCGTTATTTTTTAAGCAATATAGAGTTATTATATATCAAATTAAACAGAATAACAAGGACTGTTTAAATAGTACTATTTTATTTTTCTAAGTCTCATGTAGGGTACACAAGAAAGTGAAAAAAACTTCAAAAGATTTGGCTAGTCCAAAAAACAAACCAAGCGCCAAATAAAGTTCCCTGGTATCATTGACACTTTAAGATGCTTAAAAAGTAAAAACATGTGAAAGTAATGTAAAAACAGTTTGAATAATAATACTATATTGAGATAATTAAAGTAAAACAATTAAAAATTGTAAAATCATCCACATTGTAATAAAAGTAAAACACAAGTAGCAGTAAAATGAGATCAGAGAAAAGCGAACATTGTAAAAATTTGTTGGCTGAAACACTAAAGTTTAACGAAAACTACAAGTTTTCAAATACTATAAATAACAAAAGTTTCTGCAAAAAGTACATTCAGCACAAAGTTATTAAAAATATATACAGTATAAATCAAAACAGATAGTTAAACATTTCCAGTAACACTTTACAATTACCGGTGATATAGAGGTGTACAATACTTATTGAAAACTCGCGAAAAATTTTTTTAAAAAAATTAACAAAATTTATAAGTTACTATGTAATGCCTTGCCATTCTGTCAAAAATATCTCAGATAAAATGTTGTTCATCTGTATCAATAGTTCTAACACTTGATTTACATGAAGAGTGTGGTTAAAAAAAAATTTTAAAAATTAAAAACAAGCCATATTCGGTACATTTCAACAAAACTGATATTTGGTACCATTTCAATAAAACTAATTTTCTTCAGGTTCTTCATTTTCTGCACCTTCTTTTCTCATTACATGTCTTTTGTATGCAGAAATAAAGTCCTTGTTTGTGTGACATAGTCTGAAACAAGGATCTACACATAGTCCAACAGCACATGTGACACACTCATAGGATGACTCCCGCCCTGGACGACTGACAGCTGCCATGCCAAGCATCTGGCGGATGGCACGTTCCCCGGGAAAACACACGGCACATTTTCTGGTGCGATTTTTCTTTTTTTCACCTGGTGGAACCTTGGATGGATAATGGTGACCACTGAGGCGTGTGGGTTGGTCTGATAAGCAGCGACTTCTATGCTGTGCCCTGTCTGCAGGTGTAGCCTGGACTTCCTTCAACAACTGCCTGACGTACTCTTTCCTGTAAATATATGAACAACAAGGAGAGAATTAGTTAAGCATTAGTTAATGTTCAGTTAAGGTTTTTAAATATTTTTTAAGAAATGTTTCAATTATTATGTTTGTTACTTTATTTTTTAATTTTCTGAAATAAAAAGTTAACCTAGTTTTAAATATACTTGTGATAGAGAGGTGTACCATGAAAATTTTAAAATGATACAACTGTATACATGTACTGCTTTCTCCTAAAATAAAATCCAAGGCTCACCTGAAAACCCGCTGCAGCACCTTTGCTCTGGCACCACTCCCTGTACACAATCCAACTGTTCAGTATTGCCAAGCTCAGGATATGGAAAAACACTTTTTTCCACCACTTGAGTGTGCGTCGACGGAAACTAGAGTAAGCGACCATTTGGTCGTTACGATCTACGGCACCCGTGAACTGGTTGTACATGTGTACAGCTTCACAACGATGGATCGCCACACCTCTATGATTTCTCTTTCCTGTATTTACATCTGTGGAAGAGTGCACAGTCGAAAGCATTTTTACATCCTTCCTGTCTTTGATTTTCATTGCCATCATTGGTCCATGAGACATAACAAATTTGTCGCCCTTCTGGGCTAGTTTTGTGTCGCGAACTGCTGCTGGGAACCCTTTACGATTCTGCGCGGTTCCTGTTGCCCCAGTTCCTTTCTTGTGCAAATCCGTTAGAAGCTGAGGAGATGTGTAATAATTGTCAATGTACAAAATATGACCTTTCCTGAAATAATCTTTCATAATGTCCATCACAAGGTCATACGTTTTTCCATGCCTTGAAGCTGACTGTTCGGTTTTCCCCGTGTATAACCGAAAAACACAACAGTATGCGTTCTCAGAGTCACAGAGTTCATATGATTTCAACCCATATTTATCTGGCTTGTCAGGGGCATAAACACGCATATGTATTTTTCCTCGAAAAGGAATCATGCCCTCATCAATGCAGACATGTTGACCAGGGTACCACACATTTCTAAACCGGGCTAGTATGTTCTCATAAACTTGTCCAAGTTTGAACAGGGGATCATAACCTCTCTGACCTCGTGGAATGTAGTTGCTGTTGTCAGACAGATGAAAAAATGACAAAATGTTCATGAAATAATCTCTGCTCATGATACCTGGATAAAATGGAGTTTGTACAACTGGGTCCGTAGACCAATACTCCCCAAGGTCCTCCTGAACGGTCAAGCCCATTGCGATTGTAAGTGCTATAAAACACTTCATATCATCAGCACTCACACCAGCACTTGGCCATCTCTTGAGCCGTGAGTAATGACGAAGTTCTGCTTGCTGTAAGTAAGCACTGGCATATCTGTTTGTCTCTTCAGCTAGTACTTCAAAGTCCTCATCAGTAAAAAACAGTTTAACAAATTCTATAATTTCTGGATTTTCTGGCAAATTCACTTGTAGTCCACGTGACCCAGAAAAATTTAAGGTAATGGGCTCCCTGTCCCCAATCTCCCAGCTGTCCAAGCTGTCACTGTCACTATCACTACTACTTTCAATGTCAGCTGCTTCAAACCCTTCAAAATCATTATCAGAATCTTCTCCCAGGAATAATTCAGTATATATCCCTCTTAAATCATCAGGAACAAGCCTCAACTCCTCACCTCCAGATGCCATGGCAGATTTTAAAATTTAAAATCCTGGGCGATAATATGATATATGTACCGTCATCTTGATATATTCGTTTCCGGTCCAAAACTATCACATTTCACACAAATATCCAACAAAAACATTGCCAATGATGAGATTTTATATTAATCACATGTTTTCTACACAAATATGAGGTAAAAACGAAGATATTTCACAAATATATACGACCTATCACATAACGGTCGAAAAGACGTAAATGTCCGTCTTTCGTCTGGCTGGAGGAAAATTATTAGCCGGATATATACGTCTATCGCTCATAGTGAAATTACAGACCTATAGCTCATGGCATAGCGGAGCAATAGCTATTTTCAGGTTCTCACTATTGAGTAAATCAGTTGTAGCTTGAAAACTATTGCATTTACAGTAGTTTGCTTAAATATGTTGTTCACCTACTTTTGGGTTAGCTATAACATAGTAAAATTTCAGACATGTAGCTCATTGCATAGCTGAGTAATAGTTCCTTTGAGGTTCTCACTGTTGAGTAAATCAGTTGTAACTTGAAAACTATTACATTTAGAGTAATTTGTTAAACATGTTATTCACAGAATTTTTGGTCAGCTATAACATAGTGAAATTGCAGACCTCTATGTCATGGCATAGCTGAGCAATAGCTACTTTCAGGTTCTCACTGTTGAGTAAATCATTGTATCCACTGGATAGCCGCAGTGTGTAGAGAGAGATTTCACCATTACTGCTCTGATGAAAAAAAATATTATAGCTAGCTTTCTTAAGTTTGCAGTATATATTAATAACCATAAAATGTTGTCTGGGAATATTTTTGGCCTCATTTTGAGAAACAAGATGGCCGCCACAGGTGTTTTTTGTCAGTCATGAAAAGTGCTTATATCTCCCTTATTATTGATCCTAGAGGTTTGGGATGATAAACCAACCTGTAGGAAATCATGGGGTGGGAATCTTTTGGTGTGGTCAGATTTGACCTTCAATGACCCCTCCTTCAAGGTCAAACAAGGATAGCCAAACTTAAAAGTACTTATAACTCGCTTATTATTGGTCCCAGAGGTTTGGGATGGTAAACAGACAGGAAATCATGGGCTGTGAATCTGTTGATATGGTCCGATTTGACCTTGGAACCCTCCTTCAAGGTCAAATGAGGATAGCGAAAATTAAGTGCCTACAACTCTCTTATTATTGGTGACAGAGATTTGGGATGGTAAACCATCCCATAGGAAATCATTGGCTCGGAATCTTTTGGTATGGTCAGATTTGACCTTTGGACCCCTCCTTCAAGGTCAAATGAGGACAGCCAAGCTTAAAAGTGCTTATAACTCATTTATAATTGGTCCTAGAGGTTTGAAATGGTAAACCATAGGAAATCATGGGCTGGGAATGTATTTGTGTGGTTAGATTTGACCTTGGACCCCTTCTTCAAGGTCGAACGAGGATATTGCATTTGTAGTATTTCTTTAAATATGTTTTAACCTATTTTTTACACTTAAACAATTACCTTGTTATTTTCCTTCATAATACCATTTACAGGGCACAACTTTTTTATCCTTTTCTTCTGTCAGCTTCGGAATTTCTTTCGAACTTGCTGTTCAGTTACCATTTACTGTATTTCTGTACAGCCCTTTTCCTGATAATTATTCTGTCCTCTAATCACCTTCACAAATCAAAAACACTCAGTCAGCTGACACAGTGCCCGTTCACGGGCACTCTCCTCTTGTTTATAATAATTAACACTACAATTTGACTGTAACTTGTGTTCAAAATAGTGAATAAGTGTGTAGCTTTTAGTGTAACAATGCAGCTTTTGATAGTGTGTCAGTTTTTAAATAAACTGATAAGCAAGTTTTTCACCCAGATCTTGTCCACATTTTCTCAAAATGTGATAAAATTTTAAGGCACCCTTGATTATCCAAACTCTGTATTATCAGAACAGAAAGAGTTAGCTCCAAGGTTCAATAGTAAATATTACATTGTATTAGTTCTTATGAACAGATGAATATTTATTACTAGATCTAGTTGACCATTATGAACTGACAGTGACAATTTATAAAACCAGCTGATCAAAACACACTGTAAAAGACTCAGTGTATTAGGCTCTTTTATGTTGGGCTACACTGCTGCCAATATTGAAAGTAAGCAGGCTGAAATGATCAAATGTTTAAGCACACTGGTTCAGTACCAGGATGCAGAGTTTAATACGCTGGAGATCTGAACCACATTCTGACATTTTATTGACAACAGTGTGTCTTTCATGATATCTACTTTTAATACCTGTAGGGGTCAGATTGCAATGTTCATATAAATTTGCACCTGAAAGTTAATACTTTTAAAGTATGAAATTCTTGTTTGTCACAGAGAAGAGTAGTGTACTTTGTTGATTGTAAAACATTTTAATGTACTTTGGTGGTATTGTATGCAAGAAATAACCAAGTTAAAGACTATACTCAAAAATAAAATTTCATTGAAACCCAAGCCAAAAGAAAAAAAAGTAACACTTCACTAACAATGATTGATACACATTAATAAATGTATGACTGTAACCCAACCAATTCTTAGAATTACATTATTTGTGGTTAATATTTAAAAGGTTATCTCTACAGAATCCTCACTCTCACACACTCTCTCTCTATCATTGACAGTTTTAGATGGAGTCTGAGAGCTTTTATATTAAAGAGTAAATGCTAATTAAGCGTCCCTGAAAGGGCGCTTATTTGTTTTTGCCTCAGTTTCCTCGCCACTGCCGCCGCATTATGGTCTCCCTTGAATATCTCCCTTATTATATCCCCAGACGAAAGTCGGGGATATATTGGATTCAGGTCCGTCGCGCCGCCGCCGCCGCCTTAGAAATTTCCTTGTGGACGCGATAACTCAAAAACAAATTAATATTTTTTTTTCAAACTTGGTACACATGTTAAGGGTGCCCAAAGGAAGATCCCTATTTTAAGGTGACCTTAAACTCCCAGTAAAAAAGAACTTATGGCCACCTTAAGGTCAGAAATTGGACTTTTGGCCACTTAGAGCCCTGTAGGTCATAAACTATGATGCTCAGCTGGCTGAAATTTTACCTGACAACACATTAATATGTTCTTAGTACATGTGCCGAAAATCACGACTTTAAGTTGAGGAGAAAATTGTGTTTGAGGCCCATAAATACCCCCACTTAGGGATTTTTTGCTATACTTTTCACATATTTTGCCCTATAATTTGGAAGTGGTAATTCTGATGAGTCTCAAACTGCGCTAGGTATAACTTTGATATGTAATCCTTGTCTGTAGAAAATTTTAGGGCTGTAGGTTTACCCAAAGGGGTCGACTTAAGGTCTCAAAAGTGCCCACAGAGACCCAATTTATGCACTTTTTGCCACTTTCAAGCACTGTAGCTTTCAAACTATGTCTCTCATCTAAGTTAAATATCATCTGGGAATATATCTATGTGTTTTCTTATATGTGCCCCAACATTTAGGCCTTTAATAGACAGTTAACCTGTGTATCAGGACCATAAACACCCACCCGAGTGACCCTTATAAGACATTTTTCATATCTTTTTCCCTGTAACTTGGAAATGGTAAGTCTGAGAAGTTTCAAACTGTATTAGATATATATTCTGTGTGTAATCTTAGTATGTAACAGATTTTAAGTCTGAAGCTTTAATTTTGAAGGTCAAATTGAGGTCTCTAAAAGGCTCCCAAAGACCCAATATTTGGACTTTTTGCTACTTTTAAGCCCTGTGACTGTCAAACTATGTGACTGATAGAGCTCAAATCCTATCTGGGAAGATATTAGTATGTTATTTATATATGTGCCAAAAATTAAGGCTTTAAGAAGTCATTTAACCTGTGTATGAGGACCATAAATCCCCACCCGAGTGACCATTTTTAGGCATTTTTCGCATATTTTGCCCTGTAACTTGGAAATGGTAAGTCTAAGAAGTTTCAAACTGTATTAGATGCATATTCTATGTGTAATCTTAGTATGTGACAAATTTTAAGTCTGAAGCTTTAATTTGAAGGCCACATTTAGGTCTCTAGAAGGCCCCATAAAGACCCAGTATTTGGACTTTTTGCCAATTTTAAGGCCTGTGACTGTTAAACTATGTGACTGATAGAGCTGAAATCTCATCTGGGAATACATTATTATGTTCTTTTTACATGTGCCAAAAATCAAGGCTTCAAGTAGACATTTAACCTGTGTATGAGGACCTTAAACACCCACCTGAGTGACCCTTTTAAGACATTTTTCACATATTTTGCTCTGTAACTTGGAAATGGTAAGTCTGAGAAGTTTCAAACTTTATTAGATACATATTCTATGTGTAATTTTAGTATGTAACAAATTTTAAGTCTGAAGCTTTAATTTGAAAGCCACATCGAGATCTCTAAAAGGCCCACAGAGACCCAATATTTGGACTTTTTGCCACCTTTAAGCCCTGTGACTGTTAAACTATGTGATTGATGGAGCTGAAATACCATCTGGGAATGCATTATTATGTCCTTTTTACATATGCCGAAAATCAAGGTTTTTAGTAGACATTTAACCTGTGTATGAGGGCCATAGACACTCGCCCAAGTGCCTTTTTGGACATTTTTTCCGTATTTTGCCCTGTTATTTGGAAATGCTTAGTGTGACAAGTCTTAAACTGTATTATATATAATTTTTGTTTGTTATGTATGTCCCCCAAAAAGTTTCAGATCTGTAGTTTAATTGCTAAGGTCTCTTTAACAATTGTAACATGCCCACAGAAACCCAATTTATGGACATTATGCCACTTTAAAGCCCAGTAACTGTCAAACTATGTGGGTTATAGAGCTAAAATCTTTGAATTTTTAAAAGGAAATGCCTGTCTATTTAAATTTTGAATATTAATAATGTTATGGCTATCTTAGTCTTTTAAGAACTTATTTTTGTGTGTTATACCTCTGCTTGCTGAGTTTTTAACTTTTTAAAATGAAACTGGTTAAACGCCGGTTAAACATATTCAAGTAGACAAAATGGACACTTTAAGTGAGCTTTAAGTCCCAATATTAATGAAATTATATCCGTATGTAGTAAAACTAGGGGATTTTTAACCCTCAACTAGCCCAGTTTTATTCCAACTTGCCTCCGTTAATTTTGACACAGCTCCTACAGTTATGAACTCATTTCAGTTGATAATCACATACTTAAAATTTTCAATTCTTTTTGTATTTGAGTACCCCTTTTATATAGATTGTTTGTTTACCATTTATGCTGTAGCACTCCATCTCTTTGAGAGAACATGTAAACTGTGTAAAAAAGATGTAGAAGATGAGATACATTTTGTTTGTGTTTGTCCAGCTTTAGAGCTGATTCGTATGAAATATTTCAAAATTTTAAATATAGATAAATCTGAATTATTAATAGATCAATTATCAAGGGTATTAACTCATATGAATGTCAATATGGTTATTAATTTTATTTTTGATTTGTGGCAAGAAAGAAAAAGTAAATTATATTGTTAATTTTTATGTATTGAATTGCTGTCTTTATTTACTGTATCTTACCTCAAAATATGTTTGCTCTGTTTGTTATTATCTCTCTATTTAAAGTGACTTATAAGCCCATATAGGGCTGGGTATTACTTCAATAGTTTTTGTATAATTCTTGTCAACATAATACATGTCACTATAATAAACTAATAAACTAAACTAAGTCCCAACCCACATCCCCCACCAGGATTCCCCCCACCCACCTCTGGGACCTCCAGCTATATTGAGTGACACTAAATAAACAAAGGTATTTAATGATATCAGATGATAAACAAAGAACTCAATGGGGTTGCAGATCTTGTGTAATAGTGAGAGAGGTGTGGAGAAGGGGAGAGGGGTGGGGGTGGGAGGTGGTGGGCTTCATTACATATAACACAAAGGGGAGTCAGAACTGAGATTGTGTCACATATTTAGGTTGCATATATATGGACCACATGTATAGGTATAGAGGAAATGAATAACTGAAAACAATTTGCAAATTCTAAAAATAATATAATAAAATAATAATATAAATAATTTTTTTTAAAATAATATTTTATTTGTGAACAAATATAGAAACAGATATGCGCTTTTGGGATTATGAATTTTAGAATGGACTTTGAATCATCAATCATTTAAATACGGTACTTTGAAGGAAGAAAGTATGATGAGTTGAGTTAAAAATAATATTTTATTTGTCAACAAATATAGAAACAGATATGCTCTTTTGGGATTATTATTTTAGAATGGACATTCAATCATCAATCATTTAAATACTTTGAAAATAGGTTTACAGTTATCATTGCAGGAAGATTGAAAATATAATTTGAGTTATGTATTCGGTGTCTGGGGATACACCATCTTCCTTGGGAAGATATAAACAGAGTAGATTGATGTGCTGAAGTTCATATAATAATGGGTAATTATGTTTTTAAAAATTCCTGATCAAAACCTGTGGCGTGAGTGATGACCTGTCTGGGGATATGTTGGCGCCGAGTTGGCCCAATCTAGTTATTAGAAGGTTTCAAACCATATTTGGCACTTATATACCTTAGGCGTGGGAAAATTTTTCTGCATGCTTAAATTTGACCTTTGACCTTTATGAAGGTCACATGATCAAAAACAATTTTTTTAAGTACACCCCCCCGTCATCACAGTTCAGGAAAAACTACTTGCTACACAGCCTTATGCTTTGACACACCTGTTCATACTATCGAAAACGCGAGCTGATTGGATTTTGGGAGCAATCCCTTGAGAAATGTCTCATTTATGGGTGATTTCCTCACACCTTCCAATCTGAGAGCCTTAAATTTAGGTCAACCCTCCTATTATCTTCTTAAGTATTGCATTTAGAGCCATAAAATGTATTGGGAGGTAATAGGAAACCATATGTGGAGAGTCTAAATAGCCAGTCAGTTTTACCCCCCAACCCCCCCCCCCCCCCCCCCCCCCTTATAGGCTAAACTGGGGTCATAAATAGCTGCTTTGGAGTTTTTGCCTTATATCTCCTTTATTGTTGCTTTTATAGCTTCAGAATGTATTAAGAGGTATTGGGAAAGCATATGTGGAGAGTCTAAATAGCTGGTCAGTTTTACCCCACGCCCCCCCCTTATGGGTCAAACTGGGGTCATAAAATAGCTGATTTTGAGTTTTTGCCTTATATCTCCTTTATTGTTGCTTTTATAGTTTCAGAATGTATTAAGAGGTATTGGGAAAGCATATGTGGAGAGTCTAAATAGCCGGTCAATTTTACCCCCCGACCCCCCCTTATGGGTCAAACTGGGGTCATAAAATAGCTGATTTTGAGTTTTTGCCTTATATCTCCTTTATTGTTGCTTTTATAGCTTCAGAATGTATTAAGAGGTATTGGGAAAGCATATGTGGAGAGTCTAAATAGCCGGTCAATTTTACCCCCCGACCCCCCCTTATGGGTCACACTGGGGTCATAAAATAGCTGATTTTGAGTTTTTGCCTTATATCTCCTTTATTGTTGCTTTTATAGCTTCAGAATGTATTAAGAGGTATTGGGAAAGCATATGTGGAGAGTCTAAATAGCCAGTCAGTTTTACCCCCCCCCCCCCCCCCCCTTATAGGCTAAACTGGGGTCATAAATAGCTGCTTTGGAGTTTTTGCCTTATATCTCCTTTAATGTTGCTTTTATAGATTGAGAATGTATTAAGAAGTATTGGGAAAGCATATGTGGAGAGTCTAAGTAGCCGGTCAGTTTTACCACCCGACCTCCCCCCCCCCCTTATGGGTCAAACTGGGGTAAAAAATAGCTGCCTTGGAGTTTTTACCTGATATCTCCTTCATTGTTGCTATTATAGCTTCGGAATGTATTAAGAGGTATTGGGAAACCATATGTGGACAGTCTAAATAGCCGGTTACTTTTACCTCCTGACCCCCATGTATGGGTCAAACTGGGGTCATGAAATAAGGTTATTGTTGCTTTTATGCTTTCACAATGTATTAAAACCTATTGCAAAACCCTGTGGACAATCTAAATAGCAATACATACTTGCACACATGATTATATATGAAGTTATCAATACTCGTTACTGAAATGCTTTGTAGCATTTACACAAAATTTACTAAAGTTACATCCAATGTTGTACATCCAATGTACAACACTTTCTCCAGCTTGTCTATGTCTACAACGCTTGTTTATGTTAATTAAAGAAGACCTTTGTAGGATTTTCCCTGTCATGATATCACTAAGGGGGTTGGTTTATGTAACAGTACGGTACAGCTTTGTGCATTCTTAGCTTTACAGCATGCTTATTAAAACCACAAGGCATTTTAAACTCTCAGGGACGCTTCGCTTTTGTTAGCAAAAGCATTCATCTAGTTATCATATTAAATTATAAACATTTTTCAAGCAAAATGATCCTTATTCAGTTAAAGTTAAACTTAAAAAAAAAGTCACTTCCAAATGCAATTAAATCAGCTACATATTCAGTTACATCCAATTCTTCCCAATACATTTATAACAAAGACCACAGCAAATCTACACTTGTGTTCCTTGTGTTTGTCACAACTCCTCCACACATGTTTTCAGGGATGTTATTCTATATGCCACTTTGAGAGGCTGTATCTCAGTGGGGGATGCTCTGTTAATGTCTAGTTTTCATTGCTGGGATTGTCTTACTCACTGGCATACACATACAAAATTTTAAAGAAACTTTTTTTTTTCATGCACTGTGGACTTTAAAAAGCACTCAAGAGTCTCCCTCCTGGACCCCTTGTGGGTCAAACTGGGGTCATAAAATCCCAGATTTTGTGCTTTGGCTTTTATCTCCTTTATTATTGCTTTTAGAGATTTTGAATGTATTGGGAGGTAACAGGAAACCAAATACAGAGAGTCTAGAAAGCCAGTCAAATTTACCCCTCATTCCATCTTATAGATCTTATATCTCTTATTATTGATTTTATAGCTGTCAATTGTATTTGGTGTTAACAGGAAACCAAATGCAGGGAGTTTAGAAAATTAGTCAGATTTACCCCCTGAACCCCCCTGATAGATCAAACTGGGGCCTTATATCTCCTTTCTTATTGCTTTTAGAGCTTTCAAATATAATGAGAGGTAGCAGGAAACCTTTGTTGGAAGTCTAGAGAACTGGTCAGGTCAGATTTATCCCCTTAGCCTCCCCTTATGTGTCAAACTTGGGTCAGAAAATCACAGATTTTGTGTTTTTGTTGTTTTTATCTCCTTTATTTTTGCTGTAAAAGCTTTTAAATGTATTAGGAGGTAATAGTAAACCATGGGGTCTAGAAAGCCCATTAGATGCTATGACATTGTCAAAGCTATAATTAGTATTTGGCACTATTTGCCAAGACTATTTTACCCTTGCAACAAATACCTCATAATAATCAAAGTCATCATTTTGCAATATCTGTTCTACAGTGCATTGTTTAACATAACTTCACAAAAGTGTGCCTGTGGTGATTATTTCTGTATGAGGATATTTTCAGCAACATACTTTTCTGTTTCCCTTCCTTTGAACTTGAAATGCTTTCACTTATTGGGGCCCTAAGTTTTTGTTATCTCCCGCCCGGCTCACCGGAGGGAGATTATAATTTGCACCATGTGCGTGTGTACGTGCGTGCGTGCGTGCGTGCGTGTGTCACGCAGTTTTCTCTGAAACTACTACAGTTACACATTTTTGGTAAATCACAAGTCCTAATGAATTTTTTTGCTCTTCAATATTTTTGGGGTTTGGTGAACTTTGGCCTACTTTTGAGTGAGTAATAGCTATTTTAGCTAATATAATTATATGGCTTATAACTCTGAAACTATTGCATTTACAGTATTTTGTTCTAATATGTTGTTCAACTACTTTCTCCACAGCTACAACATGGTCAGTAGTTTGAAAGTGTATCTCCATAGCTAAGTGAGTAATAGCTACTTTGTCAATTTTTAATTATAACCATATATCTTCATAAGTATTGCAGCTACACAATTTTGTTCCAATATGTTGTTCAGCTACTTTCTCCACAGCTACAACATGGTCAGTAGTTTGCAAGTGTATCTCCATAGCTAAGTGAGTAATAGTTACTTTTTCAATTTTTAATGATAACCATAATGAGTAAATGGCTTATATCTTCAAAAGTATTGCAGCTACACAATTTTGTTCCAATATGATGTTCAGCTACTTTCTCCACAGCTACAACATGGTCAGTAATTTGGAAGTGTATCTCCATAGCTAAGTGAGTAATAGCTACTTTTTCAATTTTTAATGATAACCATAATGAGTAAATGGCTTATATCTTCAAAAGTATTGCAGCTACACAATTTCTCTCAAATATGTTGTTCATGTACTTTTTTGTGAACTGTAACATATTTAAGTTTCACAACTGTTGCTCAATGTACAAGTGAGTAATGGCTACTTTATTGCTACTTTTAGTGAAAATGTGAAAAATCAGAAATATCTCTCAAACTGTAAGAGATAGAGAAATTTCGAGCAAATTTTTGACCCATAGGGTAGTACTAGAGTATCCTATGCTAAGGGGAAAATGGTTTGGTGAACTTTGGCCTACTTACTCACCTCCTCAAAATGAGTAAATGCGAATTATCTCTAAAAGTATTGCAGGTAGCCAATTTTTCTCAAATAACTCATTCACCTACTTTTGGGAGAGCTTTCACTTGGTTAAGTTTCAGACGCGTAGCTAGTTACTCACCTACTCAAAATGAGTAAATACTAATTATGTCTAAAAGTATTGCAGATAGCCAATTTTTCTCAAATAACTCATTCATATACTTTTGGAAGAGCTTTCACTTAGTGAGGTTTCAGACCCCTAGCTAATTTCTCACCTACTCAAAATGAGTAAATGCGAATTATCTCTAAAAGTATAGAAGATAGCCAATTTTTCTCAAATAACTCATTCACCTACTTTTGCGAGAGCTTTCACTTGGTGAAGTGTCAGACCTGTAGCTAATTTCTCACCTACTCAAAATGAGTAAATGCTAAATATCTCGAAAAGTATTGCAGATAGCCAATTTTTCTCAAATAACTCATTCATTTACTTTTGGAAGAGCTTTCACATGGTGAAGTTTCAGACCCATAGCTAATTACTCGCCTACTCAAAATGAGTAAATGCGAATTATCTCTAAAAGTATTGCAGATAGTCAATTTTTCTCAAATAACTCATTCATCTACTTTTGGAAGAGCTTTCACATGGTGAAGTTTCAGACCCATAGCTAATTACTCACCTACTCAAAATGTGTAAATGCGAATTCTCTGTAAAAGTATTGCAGATAGCCAATTTTTCTCAAATAACTCATTCACCTACTTTTGGGAGAGCTTTCACTTGGTGAAGTTTCAGACCCGTAGCTAACTACTCACCTACTCAAAATGAGTAAATGCTAATTATCTCTAAAAGTATTGCAGATAGCCATTTTTTCTCAAATAACTCATCTACTTTTGGAAGAGCTTTCACATGGTGATGTTTCAGACCCATAGCTAATTACTCACCTACTCAAAATGAGTAAATGCGAATTCTCTCTAAAAGTATTGCAGATAGCCAATTTTTCTCAAATAACTCATTCACCTACTTTTGGGAGAGCTTTCACTTGGTGAAGTTTCAGACCCGTAGCTAATTACTCACCTACTCAAAATGAGTAAATGCGAATTATCTCTAAAAGTATTGCAGATAGCCAATTTTTCTCAAATAACTCATTCATCTACTTTTGGAAGAGCTTTCACATGGTGAAGTTTCAGACCCATAGCTAATTTCTCACCTACTCAAAATGAGTAAATGCGAATTATCTCTAAAAGTATAGGAGATAGCCAATTTTTCTCAAATAACTCATTCATCTACTTTTGGGAGAGCTTTCACTTGGTGAAGTTCCAGACATGTAGCTAATTTCTCACCCGCTCGAAATGAGTAAATGCTAATTATCTCTAAAAGTATTGCAGATAGCCAATTTTTCTCAAATAACTCATTCATCTACTTTTGGAAGAGCTTTCACATTGTGAAGTTTCAGACCCATAGCTACTTACTCGCCTACTTAAAATGAGTAAATGCGAATTCTCTCTAAAAGTATTGCAGATAGCCAATTTTTCTCAAATAACTCATTCATGTACTTTTAGGAGAGCTTTCACTTGGTGAAGTTTCAGACCTGTAGCTAATTACTCACCTACTCAAAATGAGTAAATGCGAATTATCTCTGAAAGTATTGCAGATAGTCAATTTTTCTCAAATAACTCATTCATCTACTTTTGGAAGAGCTGTCACATGGTGTAGTTTCAGACCCATAGCTAATTACTCACCTACTCAAAATGAGTAAATGAGAATTATCTCTAAAAGTATTGCAGATAGCCAATTTTTCTCAAATAACTCATTCATCTACTTTTGAAAGAGCTTTCACATGGTGAAGTTTCAGACCCGTAGGTAATTACTCACCTACTCAAAATGAGTAAATGCTAATTATCTCTAAAAGTATTGTGGGTACCCAATTTTTATCAAATAACTCATGCATCTACTTTTGGAAGAGCTTTCACATGGTGAAGTTCCAAACCTGTAGGTAATTACTCACCTACTCAAAATGAGTAAATGCGAATTATCTCTAAAAGTATTGCAGATAGCCAGTATTTTTCAAATAACTCACTTCACCTATATTTTGGGAGAACTTTCAATTAGTGAATTTTCAGATCCATATCTAATTACTCACCTACTCAAAATGAGTAATTGCCTATTATCACTAAAAGTATTGCAGATAGCCAGTATTTCTCAAATAACTCATTCACCTACATTTTGGAGATATTTCACATGCTAAAGTTTTTTTATGAATTATTAAAATAGTTTTTAATGCATTAAAATTAATGAAATCATGCACTAAATCGATTATAACTTGAAAAGTATTGTATTTAGAGCATTTTGTTAAAATATGTTATTCACCTACTTTTTCCCACAGCAACAACATGGTGAGTAACTTGGGTGTCTATCTCAATAGATAAGTGAGTAATAGCTACTTTTGGATTTTTCACTAACTTCCATCATGAGTGAAATGACTTGTAACTTGAAAACTATTGCATTTAGACCTTCAGGGTAGTACAAAAGTGTCCTATGCAAAGGGGAAAGATTTCAATTTTCGCCACTTTTGGCGGCCATCTTGGAATTTAGCGAAAAAAAAATGAAAAAATGTGAATATCTCGAAAACCATAAGAGATAGAGCGATTTCGAGCGAATTTTTGACCTGCAAGGTAGTACAAGAATGTCCTGTGCAAAGGGGTAAAATTTCAATTTTCACCACTTTTGGCAGCCATCTTGGATTTTTGCGGAAAATGGAAAAGTGTGAATATCTCTAAAACCGTAAGAGATAGAGCGATTTCAAGCGAATTTTTGACCAGAAGGGTAGCACAAGAGTGTCCTGTGCAAAGGGGAAAAATATCGATTTTCGCCACTTTTGGCGGCCATTTTGGATTTTTGCGGAAAATAGAAAAGTGTCAATATCTCGAAAACCGTAAGAGATAGAGCGATTTCGAGTAAATTTTTGACCTGCAGGGTGGTACAAGAGTCTCCTGTGCAAAGGGGGAAAATTTCAATTTTCGCCACTTTTGGCGGCCATCTTAGATTTTTGCGTAAAATGAAAAAGTGTCAATATCTCGAAAACCGTAAGAGATCGAGCGATTTCGAGCGAATTTTTGACCCGCAGGGTGATACAAGAGTGTCCTGTCCAAAGGGGAAAAATTTCATTTTTCGCCACTTTCGGCGGCCATCTTGGATTTTTGCTGAAAATAGAAAAGTGTCAATATCTCGAAAAGCGTAACAGATAGAGCGATTTCAAGCGAATTTTCGACCTGCAGGATGGTACAATAGTGTCCTATGCAAAGGGGAAAAATTTCAATGTAGTATTTCTTCCCCTGCGGTACTCGGCGGGAGATACATACCGCGGCAGTGGTCTTGTTTTCAAACACTTTTTTTCTTGTTAATGTCTGTGATAATTCAAAACATAAAATTTCAGCAAGTTTTGTCTGATGTAGATCTCATTGACGTAAAATTCACTTATAGGTTACTCTACTGTATGAACATGCTGGGAGACTGAGGTTTGGTTCACAGTTAAGATGCAAGTTACTGCAAAACATTTGTAAATGGTAAATGAAACATCATAGACCTATGTACACAAAAAATAAAACAATGTATAAGAATAAGTGCAGGCAGATGAGGCCATACTTTATTTACTGATATGTTGTTTTAGATCTATCCAGTCTTACAAGCAAGTGGTGAATGGAGTCAGCCTGTGTTATGACAAGACTGGACTTGGGAGGAATGTGGTTCTGTTGATGCCTGGAGCTATAGGTAGAAAATTTTTTAAAAAAAACTTTATTCCAAATAAACTTTGTGTGGTACACTTTTTAGACAAACTATTGTGAAGGATTGGGGCCTGGCTTGGTACTTTGATGGAGAACAAATGCAAATCTTTACTTGCACTTGTCTGTAGAATGGTATAAATGTAATTCATGCTTTAAAGGATTCGATCAATAATACTTACTGTGTTTATTTCTGTGAGATAGTAAATCTATTGTAAAGGTACCAGGTACTTATTTAACTAAATTTTCTTCTTGAAGTCCAAACTCATCATTTATGTGATTGGTTGCATTGTGGTACCAAGTTCAATTACTTTTATAGCCATGTTTCCTGTTCACTTCACAAGGTTCAGCCAGAACAGACTTCCTGCTGCAGTTAGAGAACATGAACAAAGACCTTTTCACTCTTATTGGTTTTCATCCCCGTGGCTATGGTTACAGCCGACCGCCAGAAAGAGACTGGCCTCTGGACTTCTTTGCAAGAGATGCTGAAGATGCTGCAGCTTTGATGAAGGCATGATTACATGGAATTACTATATTGTTTTGTCACTTATTTATTCTTCTAATTTAAGTCACCAAATCCTTTGTCTGGAAGTCCAAATAATTTCTGAAAGTTTAAGATACACTTGGTTGATCTGATGGGGTATTTCAAGAGGTTGAGGTCATATCAAGGTTGCCGTACTTGACATAAGCAATCATTGGACTTTTTTATTAATTCATTGATGGGATTTCAATACTTTGGATACATGTATTTATTTTTCATCCTTTTTCAATGTTTCAAATATCAAGTTCTTGTAAAAAGGCTTTTAAAATTGTCTGTTTATATCTTTAAATTTCTTTTCATTTAGTTAACACCTACTTTGGTTCTAATCAGAGATTTCACATCACATATCTGGTTTGTTTTGAATACATAACTCTTGAAAGTTTTCCGTACGTTGAGAAAAATTGGGAATTAATTGTATCTACCAGATAGTATTCAGTGGACACTATAGTTTATGCATAGTTTTGCCACTACCACAGTGTGTAGAGACTTTCCTATTACCCCTGTCTACGAAAAAAGATTATTGGTAAAATTCTCAAATTTGCAGGGAACATTCATTGTTACGAAAGCTTGCCTTCTGAATATTTTTGGCCTCATTTTGAAAAACACAATGCATTTTGCATTTTAGCATTTTCACAGAATACATGTTTTTGATACTTTGTCTTTAAGGGGGTGTTCCACTGGGGCCATCTTATCGTTAACTATGGATTTTTCGAGGGTCGGGAGTAATGTTTTCAGAGTCCTTTAGGACCAGTTGTGATTTCTTGGCGTGTCATGGTGGGTCAGCAAAATATCAAACATGTTTGATATTTCACTGACGCTCCACAATGCTTGATCGTGATCCTGTCCCCGCCCACCTGGAAACCATCTTTTTTTGTCTGTCTTCACCCTGTTGTAGTCACTTCAGACTTGTCGTATACCGTTACCATCTTGTTGGGAAACACTTGCTGGCCTGTTGTATTTAAGTACCCTGACATCACTCCATTACAGGCCGTGGAACAATACCGACTGTACTTGAAAGGTAACTGGCCTGTTGTAAGCAACCAAGTCCTGTCTTTGTCGCTTACTCTCAAGATGGGAAGTCTCCAAGTGTTTTGTCGCGGAGTCGAATGCAGGGAGCGAGGGAGGGGACTTTTGTTCTCATTTTTAAAAAAAACAACATAGCTGCCACAGCCAATTGTTAAAAAATCCTTGATGTTCTAAAATTTAAAATATCACCGCTAGCTATGTCAGTTTGCATAAATTGTAAATTGCTTCTAAATCTTGCCTGAGAGTAACTTTTGGGCTTTTTTGGAAAATAAAATGGCCAGCATATCACATCTTTAATGTCAAATGGGGTGGGGGCATATCAAGAAACCTTAATATCTCCCTTATCATTGGTCCTAGGGGTTTAGGAGAAAACTTATTGGAAATCGTGGTCTACAAATCTTTTGCAAGTGTCAAATTTGACCTTTGACCCCTGCTTCAAGGTCATGTAGGGTCATCTTGCTAAAAGAGCCTTATATCTCCCTTATAATTGGTTCTAGGGATTCAAAATATCAAAACAACTTGTAAGAAATCATTGCCTGTGAATCTTTCATTTGACAACATTTTGTGAATTTTGTTTACTTCTTACAACTGAAGTTGCTCTAAGATTTTCCCAAATCTCAATGTTGTTGCCCATCTAGTTGTACCTTCGAACTGGGGTTCTTGTCTGTCAAGACTGGCTATTTTTTTTAATGCGTTCTTATACCACTGTAATACATCACAAGGAAAGTTCAGACTGGCTCTTCAGCGTAGTATCACAATAGGTAAGTGAGTTATAGCTACTTTTTTTTCCTACTTTTCATTTTTTATGTATCATACTGACTAGGGCCGTCATGACTAGCCGAACTAATCGACAATGGTTAGAATCGTGCTATTAACCGCTTCATCTTTTAAGGTATGAATAATGGTTCAAATCCCTCAGAAAGATTTAGAATTCTCCAAATTTCAGCCGCTATCTTGAAATTTGTCAGAAATTAAAAATGTTTATCTCGAAACTTTAACAGATAGAGCAATTTCAGGCAAATTTTGGCCACCCTGGGTACTAAGGACTGCTCCTTTAAGGTCATCCAAAAATTTAGAATTTAGCAACTATCTTGAAAAAAGTTTATTTATTAATCTCAAAAACAATATTGGTCATCCTTTTCCAATGGATACATCTTGCATCCGCAAAAGAACCGTCCTCGATCTAGTTGTTCATGCATTATTACAATGTCTTAGTATGTGTAACACACACATAAGTATATTATCTTTTAATTTTGTGGGTAACCAGGTTTATTTCTAAATTTTTTGATTGTTTAATGTCAAAAGTGCACATTTTTAAAAAGTGAATACTATTGGATATCTCAGGAAATACTAGAAAAAGGTTTGCAAAAAAGAATAACTAGAATGATTTTTGCTTCAGTTTGAGGTCAGTTTCAAAATCATAAAAGATTAATATTTCTAACGTCACTGTTTCTTAGGATATGAATTTAAGTATATTGAACTCCTAAATTTAAACATTAAGCAGTGTAATAAACAGTTAACAGTTACATTGAAAAGTATATTGAAAAAAGTTGTTTTACAGAATTTAAGCATTGACAAATATTCGGTGCTGGGTTGGAGTGATGGGGGAATCACAGGGCTGATTCTTGCAGCAAAGAACCCACAGAATGTTAACAAACTGGTGGTGTGGGGTTCAAATTCCTTTGTTACTAAGGAGGAGGCAGAAGGCTATGAAAAGCTCAGGTGACTTTTTTGCACTAGACTCTGTACGAAAAAAGCCCGTGTTAGTCAAGTTAAGGGGAAAGTAGGACCAAGTTTTGAGTTGCAAGCATGAGATAATACTGTATACGTGAGCTGTCAAGCAGAATGAAAATTTTCTGTTGCATTCTGATTTATCCATTCATATGTTGTTACCACACTTCAAATTGATGAATCCATTTGTTGAAATGTAAACACCTCTAGGCCATTTTGTTATTACCAGAGAAATGGATTTTCTTTAATGCTTTGTTGTAGACAGTACCTTGTATCCAGTGATTAATGTTCCTGAAGATGGCGTAATATTTGAGAGATTTTTTGTTAAAATTAAAATTTTCTCACAATTGAAAATATCTTGTGTATGCAGAATACCCTGATAGCAGTTATACTGATGTAAATTATAACTCTGGATCTTTGTAATATCCCGGGAAAACAATTTGTGCATAAACTGGTTTTGAACTTGTAGAGGCTTACTTTTAAATACAGTAACTCAAGAAATATTTCACCTAAAGATTTCAAATTCAGGTTGTGATTTTATATGGACAAGGGCGAGAAGCTTTTTTGTTGGTTAATTTGACCTTCAGTGTCAAGGTCAGTGGCAAGTTTGGGAAGATAATATTTACCATAATGATTTTTTCCTATTTTGGCTGAATTCCCATATACACCATGGATCATCGTTTAGTTAATGTTTATAATCTAAATATGTCTGTTTATTTGATCATTGATATCATTGTTTTGTTCACTTCAAGGTTTTGACCAGAGGCAAGTTATATATTTCATAAATATTGAAAACATTGCATTACCTTCATAACACTGTTAAATAAGTCGGATATTTGCAGAGACATTTCCTCATGGAGTGCAAGAATGAAACAGCCTTTTGTTGATTTGTACGGAGAAGAATTGTTTCAAAAGATGTGGTCTGACTGGGTGACCGCTATATCCAGGTACTACTATGAGAAGAATGGTGAGTTACAATTGCCATGATAGTGGAATACTTGGAGAATTAGAACTGGGAAACTAACTGCAATATTTGAATTTTAGATTGGGCAAACTCTTTTATTTCAGGGAGATTCTTAAACATTTTATGATTTGTGTAACTCTTGTAGGAATTTAATCTCATCTGTCACAGATATTCTGTTTGTGTTGCTAATGTTAATAATTTAAAGGGTTAACCCTACTAACAAATGTAGTATTTTTCACATATCCCACCCTGTATCTAGATGACATTATGGCGAGAACGGCAAGGTGAATGCTATATAGCTGGCATGGCGAACCAACTTCTCTCTCATGAGTTCGATATTCCTCAAAAGCTGACCCGTCTTTACTTCCAAACTTAAAACCTCTCTGAAAGTATTTGTCTAAGAAAAAACAAACTTATGACTAATGGCTACAGTGAAATCACTCCTGCAAACAGCACTGATCGTTGAATGGGATCAACTACTGTCATGTCAACTTCAAGTAGAGCCCTTGAAGTGGAATTTCTTTTTAAGGAAAAGGTTTTTATCAATATTTACTCTGTTACTAGCATTTTTGGTCCTTTGAGATGTGACTAAACAGTTTAACTGCATTTGTACATACACAGTTATGAGGTAATTAAGCGGCCCGTCAGGGACGCTTATTTGTTTTCACCGAAGTTCGACTGATCACCGCCGCCGCCGCTGGATTATGGTCTCCCTTGAATAACTTCTTAGCCTTTCATATTTTTCTTTCCTTGTTACCTTTCTTTAAAACTATAGGGGCGGGAAAATTTTTTGGGATACTTTGCACAGACCTTAAGCTTTACTTAAGGTAACCTTAAGCATAACTCCAAAACACCCCGTCATCGCGTTTCGGAAAAAAGCACACGCACCTGTGCTATAAAATTTATCACGTACATTCTAGACCAAATTTCCAAGGTCGGAAAGGATTTTCTCATCAATCGGACCGTAGATGCCTGAATGGGAGGCGTTTTATTTTCGTAAATTTTTTAAAAATGGGTACTTGGTCTGTATCTCAAAGACGGTGAGGATTTCGGCATTTTGTTGGAATAACTTATTCAGCTACTTTTTGATAATCTTTCACATGCCGAAGTTTTAGCCCTGTATCTGCAATCTTAAGGTCGCCTAGGTCGCCTTAATGTCAAAAAAGGGTGTTTTAGCCCTCCAGTTTACTTAGTTTTTCACTTTTTTCAGCCAAACTTGCCACATATATTAAGATTTGCCAAAGGAATATCCTGACTTTATGGTGACCTTAAACTCAAAATGTTAATGGACATATGGCCTGCTTAAAGTCATCAAATTGGAATAAAATCCTCTGGCTCCTTTTTTTTCCATTTTTTTATATCGAAATTATCACTGGTATTAAACTAGATAAAAATAATACTTATGGTCACCTTAAACTGGCAGTATGAATGGAGTTGTAGCCACCTTAAACTGAAATAAGGAGGTTTTCAGGCTCCAAGTATCTTATTGTTCGACTGACCTCAGTTAAACTTTGCACACCTATAAAGGATGGCAAACCAAAGGGTTATCCTGACTTTATGGTGATCTTAAACTGTTAATATAATTTTGACCCCCCTAAAGTCATAAAATTTGAGTAAAGCTGTCTGGCTCCTTTCTTTTTCAATATCTAACATATATTGATATTGAAGGGACGTTCTCATATTATGGTCACCTTAAAGTTGCAATATGAATGAAGTTATGGTCACCTTACAGTGAAAAAGGAAGTTTCAGCCTCCAGCTATCTTATTGTTCAACTGACCTGAGCTAAACTTTATGCTCGGTTAAATTTTCTACACTTTTAAAGATGACAATAGGGACATTCTTATTTGCTTTCCACCTTTGAGTTCCAATACAAGTACAGTCATGGCCATCTTGACGTGAAAATGAGGGTTTTCCACCCCTAACTGATTAACTGTTCAGTAACATCAGTTTAACTTGACATTGATTATACTTAAGTAACACTTTGTATAACATGTCACTTAAAATTCCTGTACTTAAGAGGCTTTGGCCGTCTTAACACGATAAATATACAATGTATACTTCTTGCTCCCTCCTCATTTATTTTAGCACTTTTTAAAACCACACCTGGCATATGTATACTTGAAAAATATTTATGCTCACTTTAACTTGACATTGATTATACTTAAGTAAGATTTTGTATAACGTTTCACTTAAAATTCCTGTACTTAAGAGCCTTTGACCATCTTTACATGATAAATATATACTTCTTGCTCCCGCCTCATTTATTTTAACACTTTTTAAAACCTCACCTGGCATATGTATACTTAAAAAATATTTATGCTATCTGGCAAACCTAATCTCTTAGTGTTTATGATGTTATGACATCTTCAAAGACAAAAATGAGGTATTTATGATGCACTGATGTGGTTATTAACATATTGCAACTGATCAGTGTTGGAATTGTGGGGATATAACTTTTTCTTTTTGGAAAAAAGCTTTAATTTATTCAACTTTTCTTTTGCAGAAGAAGTTGAGGATGTAGGTACTTGTTCGAAATTCACTTGTTCACATAGACTATGTAAATTGGTGAAATTTATATACTTGACTTCTTTCAGAATATAAGATGACTGTAAAAATCCTGACTTTATGGTGACCTTAAACTCAAAATGTTAATGGACATATGGCCTGCTTAAAGTCATCAAATTGGAATAAAATCCTCTGGCTCCTTTTTTTTCCATTTTTTTATATCGAAATTATCACTGGTATTAAACTAGATAAAAATAATACTTATGGTCACCTTAAACTGGCAGTATGAATGGAGTTGTAGCCACCTTAAACTGAAATAAGGAGGTTTTCAGGCTCCAAGTATCTTATTGTTCGACTGACCTCAGTTAAACTTTGCACACCTATAAAGGATGGCAAACCAAAGGGTTATCCTGACTTTATGGTGATCTTAAACTGTTAATATAATTTTGACCCCCCTAAAGTCATAAAATTTGAGTAAAGCTGTCTGGCTCCTTTCTTTTTCAATATCTAACATATATTGATATTGAAGGGACGTTCTCATATTATGGTCACCTTAAAGTTGCAATATGAATGAAGTTATGGTCACCTTACAGTGAAAAAGGAAGTTTCAGCCTCCAGCTATCTTATTGTTCAACTGACCTGAGCTAAACTTTATGCTCGGTTAAATTTTCTACACTTTTAAAGATGACAATAGGGACATTCTTATTTGCTTTCCACCTTTGAGTTCCAATACAAGTACAGTCATGGCCATCTTGACGTGAAAATGAGGGTTTTCCACCCCTAACTGATTAACTGTTCAGTAACATCAGTTTAACTTGACATTGATTATACTTAAGTAACACTTTGTATAACATGTCACTTAAAATTCCTGTACTTAAGAGGCTTTGGCCGTCTTAACACGATAAATATACAATGTATACTTCTTGCTCCCTCCTCATTTATTTTAGCACTTTTTAAAACCACACCTGGCATATGTATACTTGAAAAATATTTATGCTCACTTTAACTTGACATTGATTATACTTAAGTAAGATTTTGTATAACGTTTCACTTAAAATTCCTGTACTTAAGAGCCTTTGACCATCTTTACATGATAAATATATACTTCTTGCTCCCGCCTCATTTATTTTAACACTTTTTAAAACCTCACCTGGCATATGTATACTTAAAAAATATTTATGCTATCTGGCAAACCTAATCTCTTAGTGTTTATGATGTTATGACATCTTCAAAGACAAAAATGAGGTATTTATGATGCACTGATGTGGTTATTAACATATTGCAACTGATCAGTGTTGGAATTGTGGGGATATAACTTTTTCTTTTTGGAAAAAAGCTTTAATTTATTCAACTTTTCTTTTGCAGAAGAAGTTGAGGATGTAGGTACTTGTTCGAAATTCACTTGTTCACATAGACTATGTAAATTGGTGAAATTTATATACTTGACTTCTTTCAGAATATAAGATGACTGTAAAAATCCTGACTTTATGGTGACCTTAAACTCAAAATGTTAATGGACATATGGCCTGCTTAAAGTCATCAAATTGGAATAAAATCCTCTGGCTCCTTTTTTTTCCATTTTTTTATATCGAAATTATCACTGGTATTAAACTAGATAAAAATAATACTTATGGTCACCTTAAACTGGCAGTATGAATGGAGTTGTAGCCACCTTAAACTGAAATAAGGAGGTTTTCAGGCTCCAAGTATCTTATTGTTCGACTGACCTCAGTTAAACTTTGCACACCTATAAAGGATGGCAAACCAAAGGGTTATCCTGACTTTATGGTGATCTTAAACTGTTAATATAATTTTGACCCCCCTAAAGTCATAAAATTTGAGTAAAGCTGTCTGGCTCCTTTCTTTTTCAATATCTAACATATATTGATATTGAAGGGACGTTCTCATATTATGGTCACCTTAAAGTTGCAATATGAATGAAGTTATGGTCACCTTACAGTGAAAAAGGAAGTTTCAGCCTCCAGCTATCTTATTGTTCAACTGACCTGAGCTAAACTTTATGCTCGGTTAAATTTTCTACACTTTTAAAGATGACAATAGGGACATTCTTATTTGCTTTCCACCTTTGAGTTCCAATACAAGTACAGTCATGGCCATCTTGACGTGAAAATGAGGGTTTTCCACCCCTAACTGATTAACTGTTCAGTAACATCAGTTTAACTTGACATTGATTATACTTAAGTAACACTTTGTATAACATGTCACTTAAAATTCCTGTACTTAAGAGGCTTTGGCCGTCTTAACACGATAAATATACAATGTATACTTCTTGCTCCCTCCTCATTTATTTTAGCACTTTTTAAAACCACACCTGGCATATGTATACTTGAAAAATATTTATGCTCACTTTAACTTGACATTGATTATACTTAAGTAAGATTTTGTATAACGTTTCACTTAAAATTCCTGTACTTAAGAGCCTTTGACCATCTTTACATGATAAATATATACTTCTTGCTCCCGCCTCATTTATTTTAACACTTTTTAAAACCTCACCTGGCATATGTATACTTAAAAAATATTTATGCTATCTGGCAAACCTAATCTCTTAGTGTTTATGATGTTATGACATCTTCAAAGACAAAAATGAGGTATTTATGATGCACTGATGTGGTTATTAACATATTGCAACTGATCAGTGTTGGAATTGTGGGGATATAACTTTTTCTTTTTGGAAAAAAGCTTTAATTTATTCAACTTTTCTTTTGCAGAAGAAGTTGAGGATGTAGGTACTTGTTCGAAATTCACTTGTTCACATAGACTATGTAAATTGGTGAAATTTATATACTTGACTTCTTTCAGAATATAAGATGACTGTAAAAAAAGCACTCTCTCATAAACAGTTTTTCTTGTACAGTATTTTGTGTAGCTCCAACTAAGTGGAAATGAATGAGTTGTCTCTTTCTGCTTCCTCCTCAAACTCTGTATTTGCTTTGGTGTGATATCTATCTAGAGTTACATTCATGGAAAGTCTTTCTAACCAGAAAGAACCCCCCCCCCCCCCCCCCCCCCACCCAACTCTCCTTTAGTGCACTAACATGCAGGTGAAAAAAGATTTGCCTCTATATGTGGGTGGGGGTGGGATGAGTACAAATAATTCGGGTCGATTACTCGCAGATGAAAACTCGACTCGACATCGAGCCCTCGCGACATTTAGTATCCACCATAACAGGAAACGACATCCAATATGGCGGCTCCCGTAAACGAAAAAAATATAAAGATAAAAGCTTTGAAACGCTTGAATTAGCTATTGTCAGCACATAATATCATTAATTTTATGTTACAAATGGTGGATTATGCGATTTAATGAAAGTAAGGTATGCTATTTATGTTTAATTAACTAAAAAACGTAACTGGTTCTGTAGGTTGTTATATATACATGAGTAATCGACCCTAAGAATTGGGGTCGAATTTTCGTGAAATTCGCCTCGCTCGGCGAGTGTCGACTGCTCGGTCGCACCCCTATATGTGGGGGGTGGGGGGTGGATGGAGGGTGGGTATTAGTGTGGTTTAGATGATAGATAGAGATAGAAATATATGTGTGTGCACTTCATGGAAACAAAAAAGTCAAGCTGTTTATGCTGTTCTTTAGAATGTGTATTCTTTTCTTTTACTTTCTTCCATTTTGTGTTACACTTGTACATTTAATAAAATTAAGCTCAAGTTGGAAATGAATTTTGGAAATTTTAATGCATTAATATTCCTCAGATCATGCACTAAATCACTTATAACTTGAAAAGTCTTGTGTTTAGAGCATTTTGTTCAAATATGTTATTTTTCCATAACCTTAAGCATTTTTCATAAAAACCGGTCATCGCGTTTTGGGAAAAAGCGCACACACCTGTGCTATAAAATTTATCACGTACATTCTACACCAAATTTAGAAGGTCGGAAAGGATTTTCTCATCAATCGGACCATAGACATCTGAATGGTAGGCGTTTTGTTTTCGTAAATTTTGTAAAAATGGGTACTTGGTCCGTATCTCAGAAATGGTCAGGATTTCGGCGTTTTGTTGCAATAACTTATTCAGCTACTTTTGGATAATCTTTCACATGCCAAAGTTTCAGCCCTGTATCTCCAATCTTAAGGTCACCTTTATGTCAAAAAAGGGGGGTTTAGCCATAGTAAAGTTCCATATCTGTAGCTCCTTGCATAATTAAGTAATTGCTGTGAAACCTAAACATTCTACTGCAGTAAATAATCTTTTCCTTACATCTGCATTTTATTTCAGTGACTCTTTCTTTTATTCTCATCTGCTCCATCCCGCATTCCCCTCACTTAAATAAAAATGCATGGGACACAAGAATTGCCTCTGTATGGGGGCTTTCTCATGGCCATGTCTTGCTTATACAGTATTTTATAGAGCTCCAGCTAATTGAAAATGAATAAGTTGCCCCTTTCCTTCTTTCTGCTACTGCACTACTCTGTATTGGCTGGTGTACGGAACTTTGCCCTTCAGGTACTTTGCCCTTCAGGTACGTTGCCCTTCGGAACTTTGCCCTTCAGGTACTTTGCCCTTCACTAAATATGAGGGGTAGGAACTTTGCCCTTCACTAATTAAAAATGCCCTTCACATGTAAAAACCTTTACTGGGAGTAATAGCACACTTTAGTACTATACAGTACTATACTGGGAATGAATCACCACAGGAAATGTAAAGCCCTTCACATTCAAAAAAGTTTTATTAGGATTACTTGCATACTACATAAAATCCAGAAATAAAATCCAGAAGTTAATTTGTAAAGTTGTCATACCCTTACAATAAGTGCTTTTTATTATTTTTAATATGTGTAATTAAGCTTAAATGGATCTAATTTGTGGATCAACAAACTGATTCTACATACTACATAAGACACAACTATGTACAAGCCCTTCATATTTTTAAGAACATTTGTTGGGATTAATTGTAGATCTTAATTGCATACTATACAGAGGCCCTTCATATTTTAACAAAGTTTAATTAGGATAAATTGCATACTACATAAATTATTGAATTGAATAATACATAAAACTGGATTATTGATTGTCTAGAATAATAGCCTTCAATTATGTAATCATATGATAAAGTATCTTCTGTGATCATGGACTGAAACAATAGAACTGCCACAACAGTAAGAAACCAGTTATGGGTTTACCAGTCTCTCATTCATTCACCATCCATTTCCCTTTTCACCTCAATAGCCAATTCAACAAAAGGTCTGTCACCCATAGAAATGTATTGTGGGGATTAACTTGGACAACAGTCTTTTTGTTGGGCTTGACATGCATTATACAGTTATATATTATACATACTTGGCTTCCTCAACAAAATAAACACAGTATCTCATTCATTCACCATCCATTTCCCTTTTCACCTCAATAGTAAATTCAACAAAAGGTCTGTCACCCATAGAAATGTATTGTGGGGATAAACTTGGACAACAGTCTTTTTGTGGGGCTTGAAAACAACTCGTTTACACACATGAATGGACAATATTTATAATTTAAATTTTTTTTCATGTGAAGGGCATTTTTAATTAGTGAAGGGCAAAGTACCTACCCCTCAAATTGAGTGAAGGGCAAAGTACCTGAAGGGCAAAGTTCCGAAGGGCAACGTACCTGAAGGGCAAAGTACCTGAAGGGCAAAGTTCCCGGATTCGTATTGGCTTGTGTGTTCTATCTATCTGGGAGGGACATTCACATAAAGCCCCTCCTCCACTCACTTAAGCCCTGCTGTGCTTCCTCTGTTACATAATGTGTCTGCTATTTTACCTCTTCCCTGGTCTCTTTTAAACAAAACCTTATGTTTGTTTACAAGGTTTGGTTTGTGATTTTCAGGGTGCAACAAAAAGCACTCTTATCAATATCTTGAGTGTTTTATACCTTTGCAATTATGAATTGTGTGGAAACTCATTCCTTCTTTATGACACTACAGTGCTTCAAACATAACTTACAATTTGTACCCTTTTGTTTTTTTAATCCTGAAAGCCTTTGTCCTTTTCTACTTTTTCAAATAAAGGTCTTTGCCTTTAAAGGTCTTTGTCTAAAATGACTGGGTAAAGAGGGTGTTCGGACATACATTCTTTTGAGAAGTAAATTTCACACCTACAATTTCTCTTCTGCCAAGCTGTGGTCGTTCTTTCATTTGTTAAATATAGTAACATACACAATGCAATAAACTTTACATTTTCTATTCCTTATCATGCATATCTTGACATCTTTTACAGATTACTTTGCACTTTTTCATCAGGGCCGCTTCATTTTTGTCAGCAAAAACATTTTTCTAGTTGCGGTAGTTTTTACTTTACCAGTAAAAGATTCGAGACATAATATTAATATAAGCTTTACTTTTTTAGCAATTCTGTTAATTGTCTTTTACACTAATTAAAAAAAGCCAAAACAAAAATATGTTAAATTTTTTAAAAGGGGTATTTTTGCGATCATTTTCCTTCACTTATTTAAAGATTTCTGCAGTTTTTTTTTATACTTGAAACATTTTGACTGTTACATTTACATTCATGGTAAATTTCAGATTTGTGACACTTGGTTAAACCGAACCAAAGTTTTTAAGTTTTATAAAAATGGTATGCTTTCTTATTAGCTTTATAAAAATGTTATAGTCTCTTGCTTATGTTAATCCCAATAAGGCATATCTGATATGACAATACATGTCATATTGTATTTGAATTATAATTGAACTTTTCCCTCCTTGTAATTGTAGTTGTAAGCGACTGAAAGTAGTTGTAATTATAATTGATTTTGCTCACTCCATAGTAATTGTAAATATATTTGTAATTGGCCACTGACAGTTGAAGAAGTAATTGAAATTAATCAAAGTAATTTATCTCAACCCTGCTTGGTTTTGCACAGGTGACATTTGTCAGAAAGAGGTGAGTGAAATTCAGTGTCCCACACTGATAGTTCACGGTGAGAAAGATGCCATGGTGCCTGATTTTCACCCCAAGTACCTGAAAGAACACATCACAGACTCCCGGTATGAAAATACTGATTGTAACAATACATATCCAACCCTTATAGGTCAAATAATAGACCTTCTCTTGTATATAAAGAACCCTCAAGTCCTCCCCCGCCCCACCCCCATTTTGCAGCTTTTAACTTTTATTCTAAAATGGTAGGCTGCGCAGTGACCTTGCACACGTCTTTTGCGCAATTCAGAAATATAGAACGGTAAATAAAGTAACGCTGATGAATTCTACGTATATCATCCCTTCGTGTACAAATGTAAACAAATGATTCGCGGTAAAATAAGTGGTTAAAATATTCATAAAATTGTAATTTCTTGCTTGATTTTAATAAATAGCATATCATTTTAAAGCTTACAACACAGTGAAAGCATCTACATTGACGGTCTCTAAAAATTTCATAACAAATTCTATGAAAATAAAGTGACAAAAGTACTTATTTTTTACCTTAGATATCGCTATGTATGTTTCATTGATGGAACAGCCAACATGGCGTTGGATTTGTTTTGAATTTTGCGTAAGATTTACTGCTTATTTTGACCAAAATATTAGTGTAACCATTTTAGAATAGGAATAAAAGACAAATTCTCGTGCTTTATGATGGTTTTAAACTATCAATCTGCTGTATTAAAGCACTCAGCCCTTCGGGCTTTGTGGCTTTAATACAGCCGCTCGATAGTTTAAAACCATCATAAAGCACTTGAATATGTCTTTTATTCCTATAACAAAGATGTACAGCAGAAATAAATGTTCTGAAGCTTGCCAGATGATGTGTTGGAATATTAGATCCAACATTACCAGTGGCATGTGGGTAACAGTCTTGCCTCCCGCCTCACAGATCCTGGTTTCAAATCTCAGCCAGACATGAAGTGAGAAAATTGGTGGTTGTTTGGCACTACCCAGTGGTTTTTAGTGCAGAATCTTGACCATTTTGTATGCACTACTTTCCCAGATTCTGTTAACTGGCTTTTGTCATACAACATTGTGTAATTATATTGGTGATGTTGAGTACTCTGTCACTCAAATTGAAATTGGTTAACACAAGATTTACAGTCAAACGTCTTAGGCCAGATATTGCTCACACATTTTAGCTTATTCTTATCTCTGGAAGCTGTTATTTTAGAAATCATTCCTCTGACATTGAACATTATATTGTAGTATATTTTGAAAGTGATTGAATCACCAAGATGGTAATAACACAACCATGTATTTTGTTAATTGTTCTGGCTGGCAAAGGTCACCATTATTTGAGTGAACTTTGTTAGACTGCCAAACAAAACCATAAGTTTTGTGAATGGTTTCATGAGAGTGCATTACCCACATTGGAAATGTAACCATTATATATCATGAACTGTTTCAGGCTGGTGAATTACCCAGATGGAAAACACAACCTGCACATGAAGTACTACAAGGAGTTTAACAGTTTAGTGGAGAGCTTTCTGTTGGAACCAAAGACTGCTTAAAGAGTTCAATTCTGATAAAGATCTTAACTAAACATGGAACTTAGGAAAAAGAAGTACAATACACCATTTATCATCCAAGCTTTTCTCATCCAAGTTCATTGAAGAATTCATACTTCAGGTAGATTTATAATTTTTAATTTGTAAATTGTGAAATCCTTTTTCTGGTTGGTGGGCTTCTATTTGTTGAACTCATGTATTCGCTGCTGAAATGTTTTTTTGCTAACAAGTTTCCACTGTTCTCTTATTGAAGGGGGTGGGCTAATACAGTAACAGTATCAATTCAGAAATGTACTGTAGAATTATGTGAACATCAATCAGGTGTACATAATAAAAGGTCCAATAATATTCACAAGGTTGCCTTGAGGTGTAGATAATGAGTTTTCCATGAATTGGATTTTTTTGTTGTCATCTTCAGTTGTCTTGATGGACATTTAATGTTCTCCTTTACTGTGTATTTTACCAGAGTTTTTCTCTTTTTTTGCCATATATCAGTGGGAAATTTATATATCTGTATAACCAAATGCAGATGAAACTATTTGTGCCAACATATTCATTTGGAACAGCTAAATCTTGATATCACATTTCCTTTATATTTGTAATATATTTACCAGAAAGCTTACTGAGATTATCCTAATTGTTTTTCTACAAGAAATTTCCAGTTATATGGTGTAGTTTTGATTGTCTTTGACAAAATGTGTCAGGAAAGTGGTTTGTCAAGCGTGTGTCACAGCATTTTTTTGTGGCTATACAAGCAAATGAATAGTCTTTTATTGCAAGTGTTGAATGATTACATTCATAACTTTATTATGTTATTTAGTATTTCTGTGTATTTCAGAAACTTTTGGAACCTGATTGTAATTTGTTATCTTGATTTGTGTTGGTATCAGATATCAATACTTAAACATATTTTGATAATGACCCATACTTGCAATATCATTTCCAAAATAAAATATTTCAGCCAAATTGTTGTATTTACAACTACTAATCAAAAGAACCCCATATAGTGTTTGCATTATTCATTTGTACTATGCTTTATAAAGATTATGATGACTTTAAAGTAGGTACAGAACATGTGTTGGTAAATTATTAAAATTAATCATGAATTTAGTTGTGATGAATTTCATATTGACATATGATATTTCAATATTAATCAATATGGCAAACCAAAATAAAAGTTTGATATAAGATATCAAAGTTACAATCCAGTACCAACACTGCATCATTTGCTTGTATTATAGTTGTTTAAAATGAACTTCTTATTCAATTGTAAACAAAAAAGTGTCATTTACTGGTATATATGGATATTAAATATGCTTTGTCATTGCTCATGTCATTCAGGTTTCTGACAAATGTGTCACAATTAAACAAAGCTCAATATGCTTATTTTAGCTGCAAAGTTTATGATAATTGTAAACTGTTCACAGTATTCCTCTAGTTGTGGCCATTTCTTGTGTGATGGTCATTTAATTATATAATACATGTATAACTATTATATGCATAGTGTTTATTTTCTAAGCAATATAGCAATAACTCCAGGTCATAATTTAGCAATGACATTTACACAGGGCAAGCATAGCTTAATAAAGTACAGATCACCATACAGTGGCACCCCATTGAGCACAACTATGCTTCATGAAAGACATTTCCGTTATCTTGAATTCTCGGTCAATTCACAAGTAAACTATTGTCTCTCTGCCCATAGTCACAAACATTATTAAACTAATATTTTTTTCTTAAAAATGGAAATTTTCTTGGGGAAAAAAATTCTCTGAATAAGAAATATTTCTAAGAATAATAATTCTTTTAAAATTTTGATAAAAAGTGTATTTGTGGTACATTTTTTTGTATAAATTTTTTTTAAATAATACCTTTATGGTGATCGACAACTAAAAAACTGATGCTATTTGCAGCTTTTGTATCAAATTTGTCAGTTACATTTCAAAAATTGCCATGAATGTAAAGATTCTTATTCTATTGCAAGAATTGTTTTTCCAAGGTAATGCCAGTATTCTAAGAATAAGAATGTTAGTGAATATCAGCCCTAGACATTTTGATTTATTGGGAAGTTATGTGTTCCCTTGTGACTCAACTCAGTTGGGTTCAAACTGTACAAGCATGCTGGCAGTGTGGGCTAAGATTGTAGTATTAGTTATAGCAGAGAGGGACATATTTCACAGCAAAGACTTTTATGAAGTTATGTACCATAAGTCAGTAGAAAAACATTTACATTGAAAAAAGATAAAGACAGGAAAGATTACCCGAATGCAATGTATTAAGGCAATACACATTTGTTATATTTGTTCTGGATAGAAATATAAAATAAAACATATAAATTGATGTTTAGTATCCAGGCAGGAGTTGTTGAAGCATAAAAAACTCTGCATTCTTGCATTTCACATGGCTGATGAGCCAGAGATCGTACATAGTTATCACATGAACCAAACCTCACTGACCAGTGAATATACATGTGAATGGTTATGTAGGCTTTTAATGGTAATTATGTCCACCCCCCTGGGGGGTGGATATATTATTTTTGCTTTTTTCGCCGTCCGATGTCCGATGTCCGATGTCCGGCGTCCGGCGTCCGATGTCCGGCGTCACGCATGGTTTCCGCTCATTTAAAGGAAAAGTATTAGAGCTATTGTCACCAAATTTGGTATGCAGGCTTATTGGGTCAGTAGCTTGCTTGGGATTGCTTTTGGCTGTTGTACCTCTTTTGCTTACTGAGTAATACTTAAGTACAGCTATTTTCAGTACCCATTGGTTTCCGTGCATTTAAGCCAAAATAATTAAAGATATTTTACTACAATTTTGAATACAAGATTGTTATGTCCATAGCTCGCTTGGTATTGCATTTGGGACTGATAGCTTTGTCAGTACATGAGTAATAGCCATTTAGGTACTTCATTGTGTATTTTCAGTACTACTTTTGAGTAATTTGCTTCTATCTCCTTAACCGTGCGAGATAGAGCGATTTCGGCAAAATTTTCGACCCGCAGGGTATCTGAGGAGTGTACTCTTTGCAATTTTCAAAAAATTTTCCCCTCCCCAAAAATGGCGGCCATTTTGAATTTTCGAATTTTTGCCAAAAATGGCAAAACACAAATTTGCTTCTATCTCCTTAACCGTGCGAGATAGAGCGATTTCGTCGAAATTTTCGACCCACAGGGTATCTAAGGAATGTAATATTTGCAATTTTCAAAAAAATTTCCCCTCCCCAAAAATGGCGGCCATTTTGAATTTTCGAATTTTTGCCAAAAATGGCAAAACACAAATTTGCTTCTATCTCCTTAACCGTGCGAGATAGAGCGATTTCGGCAAAATTTTCGACCCACAGGGGATCTAAGGAATGCAATCTTTGCAATTTTCCAAAAATTTTCCCCTCCCCAAAAATGGCGGCCATTTTGAATTTTCGAATTTTTGCCAAAAATGGCAAAACACTAATTTGCTTCTATCTCCTTAACCGTGCGAGATAGAGCGATTTCGGCAAAATTTTCGACCCACAGGGTATCTAAGCAATGCAATCTTTGCAATTTTCAAAATATTTTCCCCTCCCCAAAAATGGCGGCCATTTTGAATTTTCGAATTTTTGCCAAAAATGGCAAAACACAAATTTGCTTCTATCTCCTTAACCGTGCGAGATAGAGCGATTTCGTCGAAATTTTCGACCCACAGGGTATCTAAGGAATGTAATATTTGCAATTTTCAAAAAATTTTCCCCTCCCCAAAAATGGCGGCCATTTTGAATTTTCGAATTTTTGCCAAAAATGGCAAAACACAAATTTGCTTCTATCTCCTTAACCGTGCGAGATAGAGCGATTTCGTCGAAATTTTCGACCCACAGGGTATCTAAGGAATGCAATCTTTGCAATTTTCCAAAAATTTTCCCCTCCCCAAAAATGGCGGCCATTTTGAATTTTCGAATTTTTGCCAAAAATGGCAAAACACAAATTTGCTTCTATCTCCTTAACCGTGCGAGATAGAGCGATTTCGTCGAAATTTTCGACCCACAGGGTATCTAAGGAATGTAATATTTGCAATTTTCAAAAAAATTTCCCCTCCCCAAAAATGGCGGCCATTTTGAATTTTCGAATTTTTGCCAAAAATGGCAAAACACAAATTTGCTTCTATCTCCTTAACCGTGCGAGATAGAGCGATTTCGGCAAAATTTTCGACCCACAGGGGATCTAAGGAATGCAATCTTTGCAATTTTCAAAAAATTTTCCCCTCCCCAAAAATGGCGGCCATTTTGAATTTTCGAATTTTTGCCAAAAATGGCAAAACACTAATTTGCTTCTATCTCCTTAACTGTGCGAGATAGAGCGATTTCGGCAAAATTTTCGACGCACAGGGTATCTAAGCAATGCAATCTTTGCAATTTTCAAAATATTTTCCCCTCCCCAAAAATGGCGGCCATTTTGAATTTTCGAATTTTTGCCAAAAATGGCAAAACACAAATTTGCTTCTATCTCCTTAACCGTGCGAGATAGAGCGATTTCGTCGAAATTTTCGACCCACAGGGTATCTAAGGAATGTAATATTTGCAATTTTCAAAAAATTTTCCCCTCCCCAAAAATGGCGGCCATTTTGAATTTTCGAATTTTTGCCAAAAATGGCAAAACACAAATTTGCTTCTATCTCCTTAACCGTGCGAGATAGAGCGATTTCGTCGAAATTTTCGACCCACAGGGTATCTAAGGAATGTAATATTTGCAATTTTCAAAAAAATTTCCCCTCCCCAAAAATGGCGGCCATTTTGAATTTTCGAATTTTTGCCAAAAATGGCAAAACACAAATTTGCTTCTATCTCCTTAACCGTGCGAGATAGAGCGATTTCGGCAAAATTTTCGACCCACAGGGGATCTAAGGAATGCAATCTTTGCAATTTTCAAAAAATTTTCCCCTCCCCAAAAATGGCGGCCATTTTGAATTTTCGAATTTTTGCCAAAAATGGCAAAACACAAATTTGCTTCTATCTCCTTAACCGTGCGAGATAGAGCGATTTCGGCAAAATTTTCGACCCACAGGGTATCTAAGGAATGTAATATTTGCAATTTTCAAAAAAATTTCCCCTCCCCAAAAATGGCGGCCATTTTGAATTTTCGAATTTTTGCCAAAAATGGCAAAACACAAATTTGCTTCTATCTCCTTAACCGTGCGAGATAGAGCGATTTCGGCAAAATTTTCGACCCACAGGGGATCTAAGGAATGCAATCTTTGCAATTTTCAAAAAATTTTCCCCTCCCCAAAAATGGCGGCCATTTTGAATTTTCGAATTTTTGCCAAAAATGGCAAAACACTAATTTGCTTCTATCTCCTTAACTGTGCGAGATAGAGCGATTTCGGCAAAATTTTCGACGCACAGGGTATCTAAGCAATGCAATCTTTGCAATTTTCAAAATATTTTCCCCTCCCCAAAAATGGCGGCCATTTTGAATTTTCGAATTTTTGCCAAAAATGGCAAAACACAAATTTGCTTCTATCTCCTTAACCGTGCGAGATAGAGCGATTTCGTCGAAATTTTCGACCCACAGGGTATCTAAGGAATGTAATATTTGCAATTTTCAAAAAATTTTCCCCTCCCCAAAAATGGCGGCCATTTTGAATTTTCGAATTTTTGCCAAAAATGGCAAAACACAAATTTGCTTCTATCTCCTTAACCGTGCGAGATAGAGCGATTTCGTCGAAATTTTCGACCCACAGGGTATCTAAGGAATGTAATATTTGCAATTTTCAAAAAAATTTCCCCTCCCCAAAAATGGCGGCCATTTTGAATTTTCGAATTTTTGCCAAAAATGGCAAAACACAAATTTGCTTCTATCTCCTTAACCGTGCGAGATAGAGCGATTTCGGCAAAATTTTCGACCCACAGGGGATCTAAGGAATGCAATCTTTGCAATTTTCCAAAAATTTTCCCCTCCCCAAAAATGGCGGCCATTTTGAATTTTCGAATTTTTGCCAAAAATGGCAAAACACTAATTTGCTTCTATCTCCTTAACCGTGCGAGATAGAGCGATTTCGGCAAAATTTTCGACACACAGGGTATCTAAGCAATGCAATCTTTGCAATTTTCAAAATATTTTCCCCTCCCCAAAAATGGCGGCCATTTTGAATTTTCGAATTTTTGCCAAAAATGGCAAAACACAAATTTGCTTCTATCTCCTTAACCGTGCGAGATAGAGCGATTTCGTCGAAATTTTCGACCCACAGGGTATCTAAGGAATGTAATATTTGCAATTTTCAAAAAATTTTCCCCTCCCCAAAAATGGCGGCCATTTTGAATTTTCGAATTTTTGCCAAAAATGGCAAAACACAAATTTGCTTCTATCTCCTTAACCGTGCGAGATAGAGCGATTTCGTCGAAATTTTCGACCCACAGGGTATCTAAGGAATTCAATCTTTGCAATTTTCCAAAAATTTTCCCCTCCCCAAAAATGGCGGCCATTTTGAATTTTCGAATTTTTGCCAAAAATGGCAAAACACAAATTTGCTTCTATCTCCTTAACCGTGCGAGATAGAGCGATTTCGTCGAAATTTTCGACCCACAGGGTATCTAAGGAATGTAATATTTGCAATTTTCAAAAAAATTTTCCCCTCCCCAAAAATGGCGGCCATTTTGAATTTTCGAATTTTTGCCAAAAATGGCAAAACACAAATTTGCTTCTATCTCCTTAACCGTGCGAGATAGAGCGATTTCGTCGAAATTTTCGACCCACAGGGTATCTAAGGAATGTAATATTTGCAATTTTCAAAAAATTTTCCCCTCCCCAAAAATGGCGGCCATTTTGAATTTTCGAATTTTTGCCAAAATTGCAAAACACAAATTTGCTTCTATCTCCTTAACCGTGCGAGATAGAGCGATTTCGTCGAAATTTTCGACCCACAGGGTATCTAAGGAATGTAATATTTGCAATTTTCAAAAAAATTTCCCCTCCCCAAAAATGGCGGCCATTTTGAATTTTCGAATTTTTGCCAAAAATGGCAAAACACAAATTTGCTTCTATCTCCTTAACCGTGCGAGATAGAGCGATTTCGTCGAAATTTTCGACCCACAGGGTATCTAAGGAATGCAATCTTTGCAATTTTCCAAAAATTTTCCCCTCCCCAAAAATGGCGGCCATTTTGAATTTTCGAATTTTTGCCAAAAATGGCAAAACACAAATTTGCTTCTATCTCCTTAACCGTGCGAGATAGAGCGATTTCGTCGAAATTTTCGACCCACAGGGTATCTAAGGAATGCAATCTTTGCAATTTTCCAAAAATTTTCCCCTCCCCAAAAATGGCGGCCATTTTGAATTTTCGAATTTTTGCAAAAAATGGCAAAACACAAATTTGCTTCTATCTCCTTAACCGTGCCAGATAGAGCGATTTCGTCGAAATTTTCGACCCACAGGGTATCTAAGGAATGTAATATTTGCAATTTTCAAAAAATTTTCCCCTCCCCAAAAATGGCAGCCCTTTTGAATTTTCGAATTTTTGCCCAACATGGAAAAACACAAACTGGCCTTAACCGTGCAAAATAGAGTTATTTTGTTGAAATTTTCGACCCATAGGGTATCTAAGAAATGTACTCTTGGCAATTTTCAAAAAAATTTCCTTTTCCCAATAATGGCGGCCATTTTGAATTTTCAAATTTTTGCCAAAAATAGAAAAACAGGAATTGGCTTCTATCTTCTTAACCGTGCAAGATAGAGTGATTTCGTCAAAATTTTCAACCCAACCAATGCAAAAAGGCATGAAGCGGAAATAAATTACATCTACACTATCAAATATTTAAGCATCATTGATATATTTTACAAATGAAACAGGGTCTTGTAAGACTACTGTACAATTTGGGCAAAAGGTTCATGGGTGGACATTACACATGATAATGTGTGTTCTTCTATGCTATCCTGTTTCTATTCACATCTACTATCAACAGGGCGGCCTATTTCTAGTTTGTAATTTGATTATGGGTTAGGGATTGGTCATTTCTTTAATGATGTCACACTAGAGAGAATTGAACCAGAGGATGGTTCACATTTGATAAGTTTATACAACAATGTATATAGCTTTTGGTGGAAGTTCCATTTACCTCAAAGTATGTGAAGCAGCACTTGACTTTCACACACAATCAGATAAGTGTACTCTTTGCTTGTATTTTATTGGACGTTAATATTTTTTGGCTGGAGTTATGCAATGAAGTTGTTTTTGTTAAAGCATACATACATGTAATATAATAAATCATTATCATGACTTCAACTTTGTATTTTGTACCTGTTCACAGCTCCACTCTACTTTTGTCCCAGTAAAGAATCGCATCCTCTGTATGTTGATAATGCTTGTTCATTAGCTTCCGATTAATTTTCTAACATATTTGTCCCCAAGTTTTTACAGTTTAAATGGTGTGGCCAAATGAAAGTTGGGAATTCGAGTGTTCAGTGTTGGACTATGTAGGTTACGGTTAACAAACTATTCACAAAATGTTGTTTTTGGGGTGGTTTTTCGCTTTCTCTGTGATCCCACAGAGGTGGACGATTTAAAATTAATCCTATGTTGTGAAATACTTAAGTTGGATTTGGGTTTGAGCTCTCCTTGGATTCAAAGGGAAAGATAGACTGATTAAAATATAAGAATTAGGTGTAAGATGGCAATCCATGTTTTGTTGTCACCACCTGAGATACCATGCAGTTCTTTATCTCATAGTTTTTGTCTTTGTCTAATAGTTTTTGCTTGTAACTTTACAGTTAATAGAATTCATTATGATTTTCCTTAAGTGGAAGGAAATGTAAGGTCCTTTAAGGGCCAGTGGCTTGAAATTTATTGTTATTCAAAGTTCCTAAATATCACTTATCTTTCTAATCCCATATAAATGAAACAATAAAACAATATTTGTTTTTGCAGGAAGATGTATGGCAATTAGCTATGTTTTCAACTGAACCTGGAGCTCTTTTATTTATATGACCTTCCTTCAGAGATCTTTAAATTTTTGGAATATATGAAATCTATCAAGGGGAAATATTTTGCACAAGTTTGTCTAATAATAAATTGATATGAAAATTTTCTTGTATAATTTGCATTCATAAACTGCATGTTTTGACAGTGCAATCTTTTTTAAGAAATTTTAATATTTTGTTGACCATTTTAGCAAATTATGTTTTTCCCCACGTGGTTTCACACAAAAATACGTCCAATATGTCTGTTGTGTAAAACGTCAATTTTAACAAAAGTATTCCACCATCATTTTGAGTAAGAGGTTCCATATTGATAATGTTTTCTGTATGAAGACAGTTAAATTTTATAAGTTGCAAAAGAGATCAATGGTCAAGCAAAATGGTGGATAAAAGCAGTGCTTTAATGTTGTTCACTGGGTGAATGCATGCATTGATGAGCTTTCTGCATTAGAAAAATTTTAACTAGGCGACTGCCAATGTAGCTGTCTTGTTTTATTAAATGAGGTTAAATATGGTATATTGGCTATGAACATATGATATCTGGTGGACAGAAGTAGATGCCCACACCTCTGATGTCAGAGGATATTGATTTTATGGGAGACCGACATAAACCTAAATCATAACAGTTCAGGGTCTTGGGAAGAAACTATAAAATTTAACATCTGCTGATTAATTTCTAGTTTTATTTTAACACAAAAATGTTCAACCATCATCTCAAATGAACAACACAATGTACTACTTTCTGCTGGCTGGTAAATAGCTTCTGGCATTTGCTTTTTTCACACAACTATGCCTCTGGGATAACTATGAAAGCATACATTAACATACGTTTATCATCCATAAATATCACACTCATTCATGTCTATTTAGTACAATAAAAACCTTTGCTATCTGACTATGCTAGGTAAGGTTGTGTTTGGATAATACAAGGGTTATAACATAGAACCAATATTTTCATGTAAAACACTGGGGAATACAAATTAAGGAGAGTGGGAGAAAGTCTACAAAACCAGATGATATTTGATACTACAGATTCTACAGTACTTCTGTATTTCAAAGTAATGCCTGGTTTAATGTACTTTGATGGCAATGTACAGGTGAAGAGTATCCAATATTTCATAGCAGAAATGGCTTTACATTCTGTACAATATACGCAGAAAGGTGTTTTGTAAAACTGTCGTAAGTGTTCATTTCAACTGAGTGTACCAGAGTTTGTGATGCTTATATGGTTCAAAAGGGGGCCATGGTGGCAGAGTGGTAACACAATTGCCTCCCACCTCTGAGGGCAGTGGTTCAAACCCTGAACCCTATGTGGGAAAGATGGTAGTTTCTCAGATGGTCGGCAGTTTACAGAACCTGGACCAACTGTATGTACTGGTTTCCTCTGCCCATAAAATCTACCCATCATGACATGCCTATACAGTGTTGAAAGCAATGTTAAATAAATATATGGTTCAAAATATTCTTTTAAATGATTGACAGAAAATTACTTCTTGTTTATGCCCAAATAAAAGGCCTCTTAAACATAAAATGACCAAGGTCATAATTTGACAGACTCTCTGTCAATGCTACACACTACCATGGGCTACATTAGAAGTAAAGACCACACAGATAAGATCTTAGTTATTAATGCCAAATTTCTCAAAAGCTGATGCAGCATAAAGATATGGAGAATCGGTTCTTTAAATTTAGAATTCTCACAAATAGACTGAAGCTATGGACTCTGTATGGCATAGTTGAACAATAGCTGTATCCAATTTTTTAAACAAAAAGATAAAATATTGGTACACATACATACTCGCATCACAAAAAAGAAAAACACGGTCTGCATACTTAAAATGCAGATGACTATTCTTTATAGTAACTACACTTACGTTGACTTAACCATAGCACATGCAAAATCTATGTAACACTGTTCCAACCAAGTTGCACTGTACCGCCAGTGAATTGAAAGATCAGATAAATTTAAAAAGCTGTATGTCCCTAACAAAGCAGTGATCAACACCACACATTGGCAAGAACAAAAATTTTACTGTCTCCTATTCAACATAATTATGTAGACCTGAGTAAAAATTTAGGATCCATTAAGGTTTTCATAATGACATAAAAATAGCCAGCCTCGGTAGGCAAGAACCCCAGCCTGCAGGTACAGCTAAATGACCAACAACATTGAGATTTGGAAAAATCTTAGGAACAACTTCTGTTGTAAGAAGCCACAGGATGTTCTACAAAAGATTCACAGGCCATGATTTCTTACAAGCAGTTTTCATATCTGATGAAGCTATCGGCAATATTTTGCAGAGACATTAAAGATTTTAGAACAAACTTTTAAGACCCGAAAATTTTAAAAGTGTTGCCATGGCAACAATTGCCACTGGATACCCCCCAAAACCTAATCAGCTCTAGATCCACTTGGTGTACACATATCCTAAAAATTTGGTCAAAATCCATTCAGGGGTTTAGGCTGTGGAACACTCACAAACTTTAAGACCCAAAATATCAAAGTGTTGCCATGGCAACAGTGGTAACTGGATAGCTCTAGATACTCTTGGGGTAAACATACCCTGAAAATCTGGTGAAAATCCATGCAGGAGTTTAGGCTGTGGAACACCCATAAAAACTTTTTAAGACCTGAAAATTTTAAAAGTGTTGCCATGGCAACAGATGTTACCGGATACCCCCCAAAACCTAGTCAGCTCTAGATCCTCTTGGGGTAAACATACCGTGAAAATTTGGTGAAAATCTGTGCAGGGGTTTAGGCTGTGGAACACCCATAAACTTTAAGACCCAAAAATCTTAAAAGTGTTGCCATGGCAACAGTTCTTCTCAGATACCCCCCAAAACCTAATCAGCTCTAGATCCTCTTGGGTAAACTTATCCCAAAAATTTGGTAAAAATCCGTGCAGGGGTTTAGGCTGTGGAACACCCACAAACTTTAAGACCTGAAAATATTAAAAGTGTTACCATGGCAACAGTTGTTACCGGATACCCCCCAAAACCTAATCAGCTCTAGATCCTCTTGGGGTAAACATCCCCTAAAAATTTGGTGAAAATCTGTGCAGGGGCTTAGGCTGTGGCACACCCACAAGCTTTATGCCCGCTGCCGCCCGGACGGCGCAGGGGATGACTATAGATATGGTTAAGGCCTCAGAGCCTACTTGTTTTATGGCCTTAGCCTTCCACTGTAAGACCAATGGCGGCCTTCTGGGGGTCAAATTTGTGGTATTTCTTCACATTTTGGTCTGGTACTCACATACAGAACAGATCATTCAGATCATACTGGTCAAATCGTCCTATAGCTGATAAATGTAACATATATGTATGCCCCTTATATGTATGCAGAAATCTGACCTTCAACCTCTTTCTTGAAAGACACTGGCTAGCCTCCAAACATCAGCATATCAGCATTTTTTTTCTACATTTGGATATTTTCATATATAACTACGTTATTATTGGTCACAGGAGTTCAGAACATTAAATCAACTTACAGGAAATTATGGGTCAGGAATCTTATGGAAGGGTAAGATTTGACCTTTGATCCCTGCTTCAAGACTTTGTTTTTGTGCACTAAAAAGCCTTGCAACTCATTGTTATTGGTGCTAGGAATTTGGGATGTGAAAACAATATTTAGGAAATCATGGACAATGAACCTTCAAGGGTCAGATTTGTCCTTTTACTGATCTACCTCCAAGACATAGATGTGGACCTAGTGGACATAAATTACAGGAATCAATCGTAATTTCATTGAAAAATAGAAGAATTTCACATTGAAACAAATAGTAGACATAGATTACAGATTCATTTGTAATTTCATTGAAAAATAGAAGAATTTCACATTAAAACAAATTTTTCACAAATACTTATAAAAACTACACACCTTTTGTTCAGTAACTTTCCAGAAAAGTCCTATTCCAAATATTTAATTTTTATGCTACACATTATGTAGAAACACTTTTGTCAAATCCACCAACATTTTGGTTGCCATTTTGAAACTGTAAAAGACTTGCTAATTTTACAAACTGAATGCTAATCGGCTGAATCCATATCATCTCATATTCAGGTGGCTTATTTATTGTGAATTTTTTTTGAATATAATATGAAAACACAGCTGTTGCTGTACAGCACTCAGATAATCCAGTGAATAGATATACAATAGGAAAACTTCCCGAGTGACATACACAGAAAAAACATATCCCGAATGAAGCAAATATTATACGAGTGCAAAGCATGAGTATTATATTGTTAATCTTCATGAGTGATATATTTTTTCTGTATATGTCTGATCAGGGATGTTTTACTTATATTAACCACCATTTTGTATGATTTATGGTTTAAATAATATGCATATTTATGAGAGAACGTGAATAAAGCTGTCAAAAAGCAGTGGCAACAGTGAATATAAGAATTTCCATCTTTAACTTGCAATATCTCGGTCAATTGTGTATGGATTTTTATGCAACAAACAGGAGCAGAAGGGCTGTAAGAATACCTTTCTAATGATATACATATTTTCAAGTTTCATATTTTCCGAGATATTGCTGAAAAAACGAAAATTATTCACACTCATTATCCATAGTACCGGGGTGCTGGTGTATACAAAAAATACATCCCATTCTGTATTTCCCTGTATTTAGGGCAAATATGTCGCGTGGTGGATAATAAATACTCCACTGATTCACCATACAAACTTAAAGAACAAACTGTAATCACATATATAACCAAACGCAGAGTAATGTAATGGGTATTTTGCACTAAAATATCTAACATGAACAGAAGTTTCACTGATGCTTTGCTTATTAGTTAGCACCACTATAGGTATGGATTTTGGTAAAAATTAGAAAGTGGTTGATAGAACAGTTTCTTAAATGCAGAATGCAAATATAACAACCAAAGGGAGATTAAAAAAAATGAAGGGCTTTGCGCATGATTTTCACCATGTAAGTTTGTGAACTCAAAGACAGATGAAAATGTATTATTAGAGTTACCTATACTTACACAATTTCTCTTCATTTGTGTCAGTTTTACAGATTATAACTCTGCAACAATACAGAACAGTTACAGAGGATTCTGTATTTCTGCTGTATCTCTATGTAGAAGCAATATCTTCAACCTATCATTCAAAACCATTCATCACAGACTTTATTTGTATTTATTATGAGATTACTTTGTGAAATCAAGTATTTCAGGGATAATGCAAGCATACAATTTTATATATTTCAGTGAAGCCACGTATCTATTGCTTTGAGCTAATAAATCATGCATTAGAATTCATGAACTAATCACAAGGCAATGTTCCATGTTGACAGGATAACAGATTGATCACAAAAAGTAAGTAATAAGTCAACAATAAAAAGCATAACAAGTATCACATTACATTTATAACAATAACAAGCTCAGTGTATACAAAACAAATTAAAGATTTTTTTCTTTGTCACAAATAACAACTGAAATGATAGAAACAAAACTATCATATCAAGACAAATCAAGACAAGCCCTAAGTGCATCTCATATGTTACCATGAATTTGATTTGAACCAATAATTGCAGATGTGACATTCAAGTGACTAAACCTCCAACTTGTGGACAACTTGATTACTGATATCTGACTTACAGGTATCAAAAATTATATTTTGAAAAACTAAGAATACTGTCAATGTCCACCAGGCTGTACATATGAAGTATCATCCTATACATGAAAAGAATTATGATTAGAATAAACCTTCGTACTTTATTCCTTGTACTACAGCTAATTCATAGAATTTATTTGCATTTTTCTTTTCTTTATGAATCATCACATTTACTGATGGAAGAAATCAGTGTAACAGAACTATAATTCCAAGGCTGGTCACAACCAAGTGACGAAGTTTTACCAAACAGAGTATATATGGGATTGGAACTTAACAGACCTGTCATGGTAGAGGCCAGACTGCCAAGCATAAGCTTGCAACCACTCGACCTTTGTGACATATTTGTGTGATATTCATGTATTTAAATTTTGAACTGTTCAATAGTTTTTATGTCAGCTGACTTGTCAGTCAGCTGACATTATGTCGTCACTCTGCGGCGTGGGCGTACGCGTCCGCGTACGCGTCCGCGTACGCGTCCGCGTGAACAACTTCTCCTCCAAAACTACAAGGCCTAGAGACGTGCTGTTTTTTTTAAAAGATACCTTATCTATCGAGGATGAAAAATTGTTCAAGGCATGCAAATCTGTCTGTTCGTCTGTTTGCTAGAGACATTACAAGGGGGGTACCCCCAGCAAAAGTGTGAAAATTTCAACACTTAATCACAATTTTCTCAGTGACTATTGCAGGGATTTCTCTCATATCTTGCATATATGTACTAGGCCAGAGGTAGATTCTCTTGTGTGAGTATGAGACCTGGATCTGTCTTACTTTTTTTTTAATAAATTTTTTTAATAATTTTTAATGCATTAAAATTCATGAAATCATGCACAAAATCATTTATAACTTGAAAAGTGTTGCATTTAGAGCATTTTGTTAAAATATGTTATTCAGCTACTTTTTTCATAGCTACAATATGGTGAGTAAGTTGGGTGCCTGTCTCAATAGCTAAGTGAGTAATAGCTACTTTTGGGCTTTTCAGTAACTTCCATCATGAGTAAAATCACTTGTAACTTAAAAACTATTGCATTTAGAGAATTTCGTATAAATATGTTATTCAGCTACTTTTGGGTCAGCTATAACATAGTAAAATTTTAGACCTGTAGCTCATGGCATAGCTGAGTAATAGCTACTTTTAGGTTATCACTGTTGAGTAAATCGCTTATAACTTCAAAACTATTGCATTTAGAGTATTTCGTATAAATATGTTATTCAGCTACTTTTGGGTCAGCTATAACATAGTAAAATTTCAGACCTGTAGCTCATGGCATAGCTGAGTAATAGCTACTTTTAGGTTATCACTGTTGAGTAAATCGCTTATAACTTGGAAACTATTGCATTTACAGTATTTTGTTTCAATATGTTATTCACCTATTTTGGGATCAGCTATAACATAGTGAAGTTTCAGATCTGTGGCTCATTGCATAGCTGAGTAATAGCTACTTTGAAGTTCTCACTATTGAGTAAATCACTTGTAACTTAAAACCTATTGCATTTAGAGAATTTCGTATAAACATGTTATTCAGCTACTTTTGGGCCAGCTATAACATAGTGAAATTTCAGATCTGTAGGTCATGGCATAGCTGAGTAATAGCTACTTTAAAGTTCTCACTATTGAGTAAATCAGTTGTAATTGGAAAACTATTGCATTTAGAGTATTTCGTATAAATATGTTATTCAGCTACTTTTGGGTCAGCTATAACATAGTAAAATTTCAGACCTGTAGCTCATGGCATAGCTGAGTAATAGCTACTTTTAGGTCATCACTATTGAGTAAATCAGTTGTAACTTGAAAACTATTGCATTTACAGTATTTTGCTTAAATATGTTGTTCACCTACTTTTGGGTCAGCTATAACATAGTAAAATTTCAGACCTGTAGCTCATTGCATAGCTGAGTAATAACCACTTTGAGGTTCTCACTATTGAGTAAATCAGTTGTAATTGCAAAACTATTGCATTTAGAGAATTTCGTATAAATATGTTATTCAGCTACTTTTGGGCCAGCTATAACATAGTGAAATTTCAGATCTGTAGGTCATGGCACAGCTGAGTAATAGCTACTTTGAAGTTCTCACTTTTGAGTAAATCAGTTGTAATTGGAAAACTATTGCATGTACAGAATTTCGTATAAATATGTTATTCAGCTACTTTTGGGTCAGCTATAACATAGTAAAATTTCAGACCTGTAGCTCATGGCATAGCTGAGTAATAGCTACTTTTAGGTTATCACTGTTGAGTAAATCGCTTATAACTTGGAAACTATTGCATTTACAGTATTTTGTTTCAATATGTTATTCACCTATTTTGGGATCAGCTATAACATAGTGAAGTTTCAGATCTGTGGCTCATTGCATAGCTGAGTAATAGCTACTTTGAAGTTCTCACTATTGAGTAAATCACTTGTAACTTAAAACCTATTGTATTTAGAGAATTTCGTATAAACATGTTATTCAGCTACTTTTGGGCCAGCTATAACATAGTGAAATTTCAGATCTGTAGGTCATGGCATAGCTGAGTAATAGCTACTTTAAAGTTCTCACTATTGAGTAAATCAGTTGTAATTGGAAAACTATTGCATTTAGAGTATTTCGTATAAATATGTTATTCAGCTACTTTTGGGTCAGCTATAACATAGTAAAATTTCAGACCTGTAGCTCATGGCATAGCTGAGTAATAGCTACTTTTAGGTCATCACTATTGAGTAAATCAGTTGTAACTTGAAAACTATTGCATTTACAGTATTTTGCTTAAATATGTTGTTCACCTACTTTTGGGTCAGCTATAACATAGTAAAATTTCAGACCTGTAGCTCATTGCATAGCTGAGTAATAACTACTTTGAGGTTCTCACTATTGAGTAAATCAGTTGTAATTGCAAAACTATTGCATTTAGAGAATTTCGTATAAATATGTTATTCAGCTACTTTTGGGCCAGCTATAACATAGTGAAATTTCAGATCTGTAGGTCATGGCACAGCTGAGTAATAGCTACTTTGAAGTTCTCACTATTGAGTAAATCAGTTGTAATTGGAAAACTATTGCATTTACAGAATTTCGTATAAATATGTTATTCAGCTACTTTTGGGTCAGCTATAACATAGTAAAATTTCAGACCTGTAGCTCATTGCATAGCTGAGTAATGACTACTTTGAGGTTCTCACTATTGAGTAAATCAGTTGTAATTGCAAAACTATTGCATTTAGAGAATTTAGTATAAATATGTTATTCAGCTACTTTTGGGTCAGCTATAACATAGTAAAATTTCAGACCTGTAGCTCATGGCATAGCTGAGTAATAGCTACTTTTAGGTCATCACTATTGAGTAAATCAGTTGTAACTTGAAAACTATTGCATGTACAGTATTTTGCTTAAATATGTTGTTCACCTACTTTTGGGTCAGCTATAACATAGTAAAATTTCAGACCTGTAGCTCATGGCATAGCTGAGTAATAGCTACTTTGAGGTTATCACTGTTGAGTAAATCGCTTATAACTTGGAAATTATTGCATTTAGAGTATTTTGTTTCAATATGTTATTCACCTATTTTGGGGTTAGCTATAACATAGTGAAGTTCCAGACCTGTGACACATTGCAGAGCTGAGTAATAGCTACTTTGAAGTTCTCAATGTTGAGCAAATCACTTATAATTTGAAAACTATTGCATTTAGAGAATTTAGTATAAATATGTTATTCAGCTACTTTTGGGTCAGCTATAACATAGTAAAATTTTAGACCTGTAGCTCATGGCATAGCTGAGTAATAGCTACTTTTAGGTTATCACTGTTGAGTAAATCGCTTATAACTTGGAAACTATTGCATTTAGAGTATTTTGTTGCAATATGTTATTCACCTATTTTGGAGTCAGCTATAACATAGTGAAGTTCCAGACCTGTGGCTCATTGCATAGCTGAGTAATAGCTACTTTGAAGTTCTCACTGTTGAGTAAATCAGTTGTAATTGGAAAACTATTGCCTTTACAGAAATTTGTGCAAATATGTTATTCAGCTACTTTTGGGTCAGCTATAACATAGTGAAATTACAGACCTGTAGCTCATGGCACAACTGAGCAATAGCTATTCTCAGGCACTGACTGTTGAGTAAATTGGCTATAACTTGAAAAATATTGCATTTGGAGTATTTTGTTAAAATATATTGTTCACCTACTTTTGGGTTAGCTATAACATAGTGAAATTACAGACCTATAGCTCATGGCATAGTGGAGCAATAGCTATTTTCAGGTTCTCACTATTGAGTAAATCAGTTGTAACTTGAAAACTATTGCATTTACAGTATTTTGCTTAAATATGTTGTTCACCTACTTTTAGGTCAGCTATAACAGAGCAAAAATTCAGACATGTAGCTCATGGCATAGCTGAGTAATAGTTACTTTGAGGTTCTCACTCTTGAGTAAATCAGTAGTAACTTGAAAACTATTACATTTAGAATATTTTGTTAAATATGTTATTCACAGACGTTTTGGTCAGCTATAACATAGTGAAATTGCAGACCTCTATGTCATGGCATAGCTGATCAATAGCTTCTTTCAGGTTCTCACTGTTGAGTAAATCATTGTATCCAACCTGTAGGAAATCATGGGCTGGGAATCTGTTAATATGGTCCGATTTGACCTTGGAACCCTCCTTCAAGGTCAAATGAGGATAGCCAAACATAAAAGTGCTTATAACTCGCTTATTATTGGTCCTAGAGGTTTGGAATGAAAACCAACCTATAGAAAATCATGAGCTGGGAATTTTTTGGTGTGGTCGGATTTGACCTTGGACCCCTCCTTCAAGGTCAAATGAGGATAGCCAAACTTAAAAGTGCTTATAACTCGCTTATTATTGGTCCTAGAGGTTTGGAATGGAAAACCAACCTATAGAAAATCATGGGCTGGGAATCTTTTGGTGTGGTCAGATTTCACCTTAGACCCCTCCTTCCAGGTAAAACGAAGATAGCCAAACTTAAAGTGCTTATAACTCGCGTATTATTGGTCTTGGAGGTTTGGGATGGTAAACCAACATATAGGAAATCATGGGCTGGGATTCTTTTGGTGTGGTCAGATTTGACCTGGGACCCCTCCTTCAAGGTCAATTGAGGATAGCCAAACTTACAATTGCTTAGAACTCGCTTATTATTGGTCCTACAGGTTTGGGATGGTAAACAAGCTACAGGAAATCATGGGCTGGGAATTTTTTTGTGTGGTCGGATTTGACCTTGGACCCCCTCCGTCAAGGTCAAACAAGGATAGCCAAACTTAAAAAGTGCCTATGACTCACTTATTATTGGTCCGAGAGGTTTGGGATGGTAAACCATCCTAAATTCTTTGGCTGGGAATCTTTTGGTATGGTCAGATTTGACCTTTGGACCCCTTCTTCATTTTTTTGTGTGGTCGGATTTGACCTTGGACCCCCTCCGTCAAGGTCAAACAAGGATAGCCAAACTTAAAAAGTGCCTATGACTCATTTATTATTGGTCCGAGAGGTTTGGGATGGTAAACCATCCTAAATTCTTTGGCTGGGAATCTTTTGGTATGGTCAGATTTGACCTTTGGACCCCTTCTTCATGGTCGAACGAGGATATTGCATTTATAGCATTTCTTTAAATATTTTTAACCTACTTTTTACACTTAAACAATTACCTTGTTACTTTATTTCATAATACCATTTGCAGGGCACAACTTTTTGTCCTTTTTTTCTGTCAGCTTCGGAATATCTTTCGAACATGCTGTTCAGTTACCATTTACTGTATTTCTGTACAGCCCTTTCCCTGATAATTATGCTTTCCTCTCATTATCACCATCACAAATCAAAAACATTCAGTCAGCTGACACAGTGCCCGTTCACGGGCACTCTCCTCTTGTTGTGGAAGAAGCATTCTTATTTTTTATTCCATTTTACTCAAATGAGGTAATGAGATTTGTGAAACACCACTAGCTGATGCAACAAGGTGATGTCGTGCTTCAGGGTTATAGTGGCCTGTATAACTGGTACTTATTTCAGGTTACTGTAGCTCAAACCAACTCAGGATGCGCGTCTACTTCAGCTCAGGGAAGAAGTTAAGTAATTTTTGTACATGAAAAAGTGATACTCAAATAGTTGGCAAGGGGAGACAAACTGGGACAATGCTGAAATATGATAGGATTTTCATGTGCAAACAGGCAATTAATTAGAAAACCACTCAGAGCTGAACTCCTTCAAGGCCCAATATCTCCAATATGTTTGTGTGAGTGCAATGATAAAAAATCCTTTAAAAAATTCCTGGTTCAAGACAGTGATTCGGATCACCACCCAGATTTATTTATCTGTTCCTTTTACAACTGTCAAAATTTCCTGGAAACTTCATCAAAATCCATCCTCAACTTTTCCCGTTATTCTTCAAACATTCACCACCGATTAGTGTATACATTCTTGTCAGAAGTTAATAAATACACACACAACCAATCTGTTTGCACAGTAATGTTACTGTCATCATAACTACAGTTTCGCAAATGAATGCCCATACCGTTCTGCTGAAAGAATTAAATGCAGGTGTAAAACTTACATCTTTCTGCTAAATCATACATCCATGGCAATATTGTAGCAGTTATCACACATCAATAGAGTTTACAACGATTAATCCAGTTTTAAGAGGTGATCGTGGTTAAGCGAATTCAGGTATACGAATGGGTCAACTCCTTATTTTGTTATAAATATTTTACTGGTACAACAAATGCCTTCCTATTATACATACATGTACATATCTAGCAATTATAAACTATATATAGGAGGCATGTGTGACAGTATAATTACATTTAGTGATACACTCCTATTTATTAAACAATCCATTTCCCGACTTATGTTAAACTATATTGCTTCATACCTTCAAGTAGAACTCTGCTTAGCAGAAGTTACAATGAAATGGAGCTATGATGATCACAGGGTCCATTGACATTTACTTTCATCACTTATTCCTCCTAGTATGTAGTAATATTTATTTCCCAAAAATGATTAAAGTGAAAAATAGCTTAAATATTCAGAAAAAAAATGATCAGCTTATCTTTGAATTAAATTGGTAGTCACAGAACACCGATTAACTTATCAAAAAGTGCATAGATTTTTTATTTATGCCCATAACAGATTTAACATGAGACTACAACTGTAACCTATATTTAATCCAAGGTTAAACTACCTAAGTAAGCGGAATAAAGTTGAGCCAAATGTAGAAGCGAAATTGGATTTAATTTCTCTATGAATACCAACCTTAGTTTTAATCTGAGTTATGGTTTAACTTTAGCGCATTTTTTGCCGATCTTTCATAGGTTCTTTTTGTGAATACGCCCCTTACCACTGGGGTATAACCATCTGTTTTCTAATATCTTGTAATTCATAAAATTCAGGGAGATTACATATTATATTGCACATACAAATATGATTTCATGTTTTTCATCAACTGTGCAAATTATGAATAGATGTACTTTGGTTAAACAGTTACAACTTAACTCTTTTAAGTAAAACCAGCCAAATGCTGGTTTAAATAGAAATTATTACAAAGTCCTAGGAGGCTCTTTTCCTTTGACTTTTAACCCTTTAATTTAGAATTCTTGGTTAGTAGAAGTACTTATCTGGTTCTTTCAGGTTTCGTTTAACAAAGAGACAACTCCATTGCTTTCTGATACAACAAATTATGTACACTTCAGAAAAAAATGTTCAAACAGTTCTATTTATACAGAGGTCAATGCAGACATAAGCCACACTTTGCATTTCTAAGTTGCCGTATGTACAAACACATTGATTCATTCCTTTTAAGCAACAATGCAGAAAGCACAACTTTTGTAATAACATTTGTCCTAATTCACAACCTCACTGTATTCTGACACCACATAACTATGTCACCAAGTGCAAAAATATGACTATTTTCTACAGAATTTTGTGTAGAGTCACAGTGCAGTTTTTAGCTCAATTATTTTTATGAGTCTCAGAAATCAATTGCCAAAAAATATTACTTACATTCACCAGAATTGGAAGTATTTTACATGGATTTTACAAATTCATTTTTTTACAAAGTCAGCGACATATCTTTTTCAATTTGTAAATGACAGACAAACAAGAGAAAAAATAGAACTGCTGCTTTCAGCCAACCATCATTTACTTGATGAAATCATATTAAAGATACATCTTTATCAAACAGACACAACACACATATTAATAACTCACATTTAACCAATATATACTGTAAATCAATTGCTCATTATGTTCATTAAACTCTTAACAAGCATTGATTGAAGTCAGAGCAACTTATGGTCTCCTTCAGTGAAAAAGTTCATAAATAGGCTATATACAAGAGACAGAAATTTATGTAATATTTTAAAAATAAAATTCATTGGTTAATGAATCACATGATAACAGAAATATTAATTTGATCTAATACTGCAACAAGAGAAGCTCTTATCAAAGTACCACCATTTTCAATTTATTGTATGGGTGCACAGTACTTACAAACATCAATAGTCAAACCAGTAATCTGAAAGAAACAATTTGCAATAAAAATTGCAAACTCTTCTGCATTTGGCATTTATTTAGTCTTGGCATTAATATTACAGAAATTTATGGGTTTTAATGGTGAAAATAACTTGAACACCATCATAGGGATAGCCTGTTGTAAGTATGTGCATGGTTTTATCTGAATTATTTGAGACTTACAAGTGTATATGTCTCTCTACTTATTCAAAATCATGAAAATGACAAGTTGCAAGTCTCCTATTATTTATCTTAAACTTAATATTCTTTTAAATAACAGGAATTTAATATAATGTATGACAAGATAGGACGTCTCTTATGGAACCCAATTATGGCAATTACAGTTTACACAATCCAAGGTGAAGATATCAGTATTTTAAATATGTTCTTTTGGCAATGATAATAATAAATACACAGACTGACTCAGCAAAAACACAAAAAGTGTGACAAAATATAAATGCAACAGAATTACCGGTATATACTTATTCTGAGAGACCTGTTTAACAATATAAGTTGAGTGTATAAATCAGGCAAAATTTTATATCTTTGCAGTTTAAAGTCCAAAGTCCAGGGGTCAGAGCATTTAAGAACCTTCATTCTTCTGTCAAGTGTGATGCTAAAATAAACAAACTAATGTTGCATGGAAAGTGCATTGTAATGTATACCTATCTCTGATAATTAACAACTGTCGTGTACAGAGGGACTTATGTATGTATCTCCTGTTGAAAATTTAAATAAAGTTTGTGTACATGTGTACTTTAAAGCAGCAAAAAAATTGCATCAAGTAATAAAATACCTTGAGGACTTATGCCCTTTTAGTCAGGAAGGAGGAGTTTATCAGTGCTGTCAAAAGGTGTTTGTTGATATTTGTATATAAAGATTTCAAATGTATGATCTTTGTAATTTGAGGAGATTTTCATCCTGGGACAAAAACTTTCCCCTTTAACAAAATGTTTGTTTCTTCTTTGCAACTACTTTCACAGAAGTATGATACTGTTAGTCATCATTGGTTCAAAATAGTAGATACTAGATAGCCTTGCTTAAAGGCTTAAGATACTATGTAATCTAAAGTTTCTTTGTAATATGTTGGCTTTTACATCAACATACTGATAAGACATCTGTCTGATGAGCGTATATCTCATAACATGCACGGGTACTTATTAAATACCAAGAATATGTGTACTTGTTTGAAAAACAAATGGTATGAAATCTGAGCCTTACGCCAGTCAGTGGCAGACACTGGGTGAAACTTTCTTCATATTACCTTCTCTGCCTACTTCAAGACATGCAATGTATCTAATTGCATCCAGTGGATACTATGGATTTCATTTTGTTACACCACCGCCGCAGTGTATTGAGAGATTTCACCGTTACTGCTCTAACAAAAAAAATGTTATAGCTAGACTTCTCAAATTTGCAGGATATATTCATAACCATAAAATCTTGCCTGGGAACATTTTTGGCCTCATTTGAAAAACAAGATGGCCACCAGGGACGTTTATTCGACTTTCAGCAAGGACTTTTGTTGGCCCTCTAGAGAAAAGGGTATTATAGGTAGAGATCTCAAATTCACAGAATATGTTCCGCATTACAAAATCTTGACTCAAAATATTTTTGGCCTCATTTTGAAAAACAAGATGGCCATCACGGGCGTTTCTTTGTCAGTTAGAAAAGTGCTTATATCTCCCTTATTACTGGTCCTAGAGGTTTGGGATGGTAAATCAACCTATAGGAAATCATGGGCTGGGAATCTTTTGGTGTGGTCAGGTTTGACCTTGGACCAATCCTTCAAGGTCACATGAGGATAGCCGATATCCGATAAGCAAACTTAGAAGTGCTTATAACTCACTTATTATTGGTCATACAGGTTTGGGATGATAAACCAACCTATAGGAAATTATGGGCTGGGAATATTTTAGTGTGGTCGGATTTGACCTTGGGCGCCTCCTTCAAGGTCAAACGAGGATATCTCAACCTAAAAGTGCTTATAACTTGCTTATTATTGGTCGTACAGGTTTGAGATGGTAAACCAACTTATAGGAAATCATGGGCTGGGAATCTTTTTGATGTGGTCTGATTTGACCTTGGACCTTTCCTTCAAGGTCAAACGAGGATAGCCACACCTAAAAGTGCGTATAACTCACTTATTATTGGTCCTAGAGGTTTGCAATGTTAAACCAACTTATAGGAAATCATGGACTGGGATTTTTGTATTGTCAAATTTGACCTTGGAGCCCTCCTTCAAGGTCAAACGAGGATAGCCAAAATTAAAAGTGCTTATAACTCGTTTATTCGTGTTCCTAGAGGTTTGCATTGTCACACTAACCTATTAGAAATCATGGGCTAAGAATCGTTTGATGTTGTCAGATTTAACCTTGGGCTCCTCCTTCAAGGTTAAGTGATGGTTGATTAGCTTTGGTGAGTTTTCTTTCTGGTGGATACAATTTGCATCGGTTCTCCAGTGCGCTATGTCTAATTACATTTGTATCTTTCATTAAGCAAACATTTTGTTTACTTAGTGTCAGTACAAGTTGCTCCCATAAACACTTAGGCCCCCTCCCCACAGGGGTATATTTGTGTCAGCCATAATATTCTGTGTGTCACACTTCAACCATGTCCCGTCCAGGGATACACTGCGTCGAGATGCAATATCTAGTTAGGAGATTGATTCACTGAAAAATATCTGAGGTTTGGGTGGTACACGGGTGGATTTTACCTTTTCTTTTAGTTTAACAAACACATTATCTAAAGTAAATCACATTCGCCCTGAATATTGAGGTAAAAAGATGTTGCATTGGAATAAATTGTTAAATTAAGTTGATTTTTTAGCTGATAATCAGATACTTACCCAAGGTCAAATCTGACCACATCAGACGATTCCCAGCCCATGATTTCCTATAGGTTGCCTTCACATACCAAACCTCTAGGACCAATAATAAGGGAGACATAAGCACTTTTCATGACTGACAAAGGCATGGCAGCCATCTCTTGTTTTTCAAAATGAGGCCAAAAAGGTGAAAAATGGCCAAAATCTGACCTTGAAGAGGCCACCTGTGACCTTGAAATTGAAGGTCAAGGTCACAAAACAATTGCCCATAAATATACCCACATACCAAATTTGAAAGGTCTAACTAAAATATTTTTTAAGTTATCGCGTCTGAAAGGAAATCTCTGCGGCGGCGATGGCGGCGTGACCGTACTGAATCCTAAGTATTCCCGACTTTCGTCTGGGGACACAATAACACATTTGAATGGTGTCACTTCAATTAAACTATAAGAATACAATGTGAACACAGCATAACCTCTAACTGCTGACCATGCTGATGGACTAAGACTGTTTAGTTTGGATAATAAAAACTTCCACAAAACAAAAGACATACTTCAGTAGAAAACAAGGCCTGGATCAAGAATTGGTTGCGGAGATCAGTTCCAACACGAAATCAGTTCTATGTTAGATCAAGACCCACATACTGTGAAAATATGATGTAAATCAATGCATTGGCATTTTGTAATCTTCCTAATAGAACCCAATGATCACATGATCACCTTGGCAAAGGTAACAATGGGGAAATGCAAAATTTGGCAGAGTTCGTAATATCAAGTATTTAGATAAAACAAGGGTCTAATAACTTAGGTTCTAGTGTACATACTATTCCCCAATACTGAGAAAAAATAATATACTATTTGAAAAATCAAATAAACAAATTTCTTCTATATTGCACCAAATATACAGACTATCCTGCTATGTATCAATAAGATTCACAAAACACACCCAATATATGCAGGTTTATATAACTGGCAAATGTCAAATTCACAATAGTATGTGAAATTCAACACTCTGGACATGCCCCTACTTAAGTTGAAATTATGAAATTTTAACCCAGTTGTCTCAAACAGCTTGTTAAGTAATTAGAAGCAATTTTGCTGGTCAATTGAAATTCAACTTAATAGGGGTTTACTATACAATTTCAAGAATGATATTTGATCATTTTGATACTAACCTAATCCCAACCTCCTTTTATTGCAATAATCTGCACTAAAAAGGAAACTCTATGTTGTAAAGCCGACTCTAATTCTACAATATCAACAGACTTTTTAAATATCATTATGCAAACTTTCTACAATCTAACATTTGAAAAATACACAATCTTCCACTGTAACAGCTTAATATCTAGAACTGAATTGTAGCATCATTTTCAATGAGCACTACTAATATGACAAGCACTGTAAATCACTGCATACACTTTGTTCCTTATAAATGCATGTTTGACATCATAACTGAACATGTGTGATGTAGAGTATCTAATGGACGTCATTACATTATTAGCACAGTGGGATTAAAGTGTAGCACTAACTAAAAAGCACCGGGAAGTTACACAGGTTTCAAACAATTTAAATGCCCAACCACACAAATGCAAATGTGTCATCCTTTTCAAACTTTAAAATGGCTTATAAAAATCCACAGAGTAGCTTCCAAGTCTTTCAACAACTTGCAGAAGTAGCTTTGAATCTTCATCAAATTTGGACCCATTAGATAAGCATTAATGAAAATCACACTCTAAGAATTTTAAAGTAATGGCAACATTTTTATTACACCAAGTGAAACCTCTGAGGTGAAATTTCTACACAACTCTTAATCAATCTACTTCCGAATGATATTGCATTACAAATATATGTATGTTTCTTGCGAGATGATTGTTTCTGCAGAAATGGGATGGTCATCAAGGAGGCAAATACTTCAGGAGAAAATCACATTTAATCAATTCAGATGAAATACTCTCACAGGTTGTATTTCTACCTTCTAATTCTGAACACGTTTACTGTGACATTTTGTGTTAATTGCTAATATTATACTTTCTTATATATACTTTCTTCGCACAGCAGTTTCACAAGAAATGCAGGTTTCTTCAAAATTCTGTGAATGTATTAATTCAGTACTGACAGAACCAGTAAATTTGGTAGTCATGGCCTGAGGTTATTGCTTAAACAAAAATTCCTTCATAGTAACAGCTGAATTGCAGTTTGAAGATAGTTTTCTTTTGTGGCAATGGAAATATCTATCAATGCAAAACGTCTAATATATACACATTTTATTAGTCTTGTACGACCACTTAAACAAATCAATGTGCAAAAGGAAAGCCACTTGATTAATGCATAACAAATCTAGAAACCATGGCGAAAACACCTAATTATCAAAAACATCATCAAAATAGCATAGTGGACATTAATCAAGCTAACAAAAACATCACAATTCATACTTTTTCATCAAAAGATACAGAGATCATTTTCTTTTAGTCATGTTGTGTACCATATCAAGACTAGAAACATCTTGATATGCTACTTGTGCTGAATCAAGATGAATAATGTTGTACACTTGAGATGTACTACCGATATTAATATCTGAATGCTTAATTATGCATCCATTTAGGTTTTACACTGCATTCTAATATCTTGTAGTATATTTTAATAATTGTGTTTAATAATGTGGGATAGGAGTCTGTAATTTCCAATTTACAGACACAACTGTCATATTCTAAACTCCAATATATAATAGAAAATGCATTCTGTTATTAATCAAATACAAAATCCAAATTGGTTGAGTGAAAAGAAATTATAAAGTAGGACAGTTTGTCTCAGTATGTACATGTTTTGTTGATCCTGAGTCAGTACAAGTTTTATCTTGAAATTATGCAGCCTTTCCTAATGCATGCAATATAATCAAAAGCCAGGAATAGATTTTGGCTACTGTGTTATGATTGCTATGTTAAGTAGCTATTTAAAACATAGCATTTTGAACCTCATAGAAAATGCATCCACAAATTGTCAGATTCCCTAACTGGTACTGCTGTGGCGTAACATTCCACAATATAATTCCTGCCACCATTATTGTCCCAGAACTCCTGTCCATTGCTTTCATACATGACTGCAAACTGAGTTTTGTCCCCTGTCTGGAAGTACTTGGGCACACCAATAGTAAAAGAGAACCTGTCTGTTGCACCATCATTTGAATTTTGAACATACGTCGCAAAAACATCTGTAAACGTTTTCCAGTCATTGACCGTGAATCGTACAACAACCCGTTTGTGGTAGCCAACATTGGCCACTCGGATAGTCCCAGAAATAGTCATTTCCTGGCCATCGACCAAACAGTTTTCCAGCTTCACCTTACTGTCCATAACTTTCTGAACAAATACTGGACTAGCCCCTGGCTGTGAAAAACACACCGACAGGTACTTAGTGCCCTCAGTCTTATGCTCCTCTTCTAAGCCCACCTAAAAAAAGAAAAATACTAGGACATGTATATGCCAATTCAGGGTTCATTATGAAGACTTTTAAGTTAATTAAATGCAAACTCCTTCAGGTAGACATCCGTCAAACCTCAGTTTCTTGAGGTATTTTATAAACATTTATTAAATGTTTTCACAACAAAAACGTTTGTATTGGGAATGCTTCTCAAACTTTTATTTAGCATTACAATATAAACGTTACTTGTAAACATTTAGTAACCAAAAAAAAAACAAGGGGGTCAGAGATGCCCCAAAAGGTGGGTTCAACAGGCAGCAATTAGCGACTGCTGTAATTAAACTTACAAACTGGGAAAGAAATGCCATAAGCACTTTTAGGTTTAGATATCCTCGTTTGACCTTGAAGGAGGCGCCCAAGGTAAAATCCGACCACACTAAAATATTCCCAGCCCATGATTTCCTATAGGTTGGTTTTCCATCCCAAACCTCTAGGACCAATAATAAGCAAGTTATAAGTACTTTTAAGTTTGCTTATCGGATCCTCGGTTAACCTTGAAGGAGGGGCCCAAGGTGAAAGCTGACTACATCACAAGATTCCCAGCCCATGATTTCCTATATCTTGGTTTACCATCCCAAACCTGTACGACCAATAATAAGCGAGTTTTAAGCACTTTTAAGTTTGGCTATCCTCGTTTGACCTTGAAGGAGGGATCCAAGGTCAAATCTGACCACACCAAAAGATCCCCAGCCCATGATTTCCTATAGGTTGGTTCACCATCCCAAACCTCTAGGACCAATAATAAGCGAGTTATAAGCACTTTTAAGTTTGGGTATCCTCGTTTGACCTTGAAGGAGAGGTCCAAGGTCAAATCTGACCACACCAAAAGATTCCCAGCCCATGATTTCCTATAGGTTGGTTTACCATCCCAAAACTCAAGGACCAATGATCAGGGAGATATAAGCACTTTTCGTGACTGACAAAGAAACGCCCGTGCCGGCCATTTTGAAAAACAAAATGAGGCCAAAAATATTCCCAGGCAAGATTTTATGGTTACGAATATATTCTGCAAATTTGAGAAGGCTAGCTATAATATTTTTTTCATTAGAGCGGTAATGGTGAAATCTCTCTACACACTGCAGTGGCGGCGGAGTAACAAAGCGAAATCCATAGTATCCACCAGATGCTATCCAGTGGATACAATAATCAGCTCAAGCTACACAAATCCTTTGAAAAAAGTGTTCAACTTCTGTTTGACTTTTAATTCCTCAATGATTCACATCTCATTTGTAAAAGTGTGGTTCTTGGACAAATAAGCATAGAAAGTAAAGACTAACATTTTTGCTGATATATATTTCCATATCCATATGTATCTGCATAATTTCATAGGTAATAATAATAATGTTTCCAGACAAGTGCCACTGATTAACATTATGTACATTTGATGTTTGGTGAAGGAGCATCCCAGTTGTTATAAAGGGCTCAGCAGTTTAGTTCACAAATTCCACAATCACCATAAGATTATGAGTTCAAATCTTGGCACTAGTGTCAAGTGGGATTTGTCAATCAAAATCCAAAATTAGTGTTTTACGTCTCATTCAACAGGCAGGGTCATTATTGGACAGGCCCACAGCACTGGTATTTGTGAAAGTTGAACCAACAGGTTACAGCAGTGTGCTAAGTAGCACCCATCTCCTTGTCTGAGACTGGTAACTGTTCTCACAGACCTGTATCTTTCTAGAGTTGGAGGTCCAAATATCGTGCAATGGATGTAACTTGAGAAAACTGCCAATATATTTTAATTGCTGAAATTGTGAGAGGTTTACCTTTTTTGATATTCTTGCTACTATAGAAAATAACATCAAACCATCTATTCTGTATCACTTGTCACTTGGTCAACCAATTTTGAAATTCAATACTGATTTAACCTACATTGAAATACAGACTGGCAACTTTTGCTATGGACCTAAAATTTGGTAGCTGCATGTTTGGTGGACATGAAAATTTTTATTGTAAACTTCGTCCCCTGGGTGACAGTCTGTGATTAGATGCCAAACATACTGACCACTGGGCCACTGAGGACTCTGGGACTTGTCCAAATCCAAAGGTGAACAATCTTGACTAACCAGTACATAAACTGGCTCACTCTTTCTCAACCACTTCCAATTGTTGTAATAACCATCCCACATAGGCTATGCATTGGTTGAAAGTAAGTAAATTAAATCATTCCTGAAAATATAGCATCAGAGATGCCCATACCCGACAGCCTGAGGAAATAGTTGTCAACACCATGAGATATAGAAGTAGTGAAACAGTACATAGATCAGGATACTTTCAGAGTAGTGTCAGTTATATAAAGGTCAAAATAATGTTTAAGTAGGGAAAACAATGTCTAAGAGAAAGAAAATGTATGTAAAGATAAGGTATTAAAACAAGACAATTCATTAATCAGCATTAATCAGTAAACTAAAATTATGATGCTGTAGAATTTATTAACTGGAGAATAGATGTCAATGGAAATAGCACAATTATGTAAAAGTACATATGATAACCAGTTGCTGCAATCCATATATCTTTGTCATAAGAGAAACATGTCTCAAATATGGCAGGTGAACACACTTTGGCAGAGCAAGAGCTAAAGGTCACACAATTATGCACACCTACAACCCCTAAGCAATGTCCCTACCAAGTGTCAACCTTTTACACCTCACAGAATTCAAGAGCCCAGACAAGATTTTAAAACTCATGGTCAATATGACAAGTTCAAAGGTAAAATCAGGATCACACCATGATGTTGCACACCTACAAACCCCCAACCAATGTCCTTACCTAGTATCAACTTCGCTGAGATATAGCCCAAACAAGATTTTATAGGTCAAAGTCACTACGGCAAGGTCAAAGGTCATATCAAGGTCACACCATTACGATGCACGCCTACACCCGTTAACCAATGTCTATACCAAGTATCAACTTCCTGCACCTTATGGTATTTGCTGCTGAATAAAATTTGAAAAAAAAGAAAATTTGCTTTTATGTAATTACGGAACAACAGTTACTGATTCACAGACAGCAATCCTATAATATACAAGTTACTCACTTAATTTTGAAAATAACAGGATTTTTTAAGAAAACCACTGAAGATAGGCAAATGTATATAATTTCAACTTAATTATGTTAGCATGTTATATGATAGACTCATTAATCTGTCTCTCAGCCAATATTTAAAAGATGGATGTATTGACGAGAGACAGATGGCATAAGTACGCAAAAAACAGAAACGTCCTGAAGGGCAACAAATGGCACACATCCTGACATTAAACATGTACTAGGCTACCACCTTGAGTATCAAGGATGTACCCCGCATTAAAAGAAATAAACTTTTTGCATAGTTAATGGATATATTTACCAAAATTTATTTCACTTGCAAAATTTCAACATTGTTTATACAAACAAGAAGTGTAGAAAAAGTGTTCCTGCATCTAAATGCTTTATACTGTTAATATTTTTAAGTGGATATTTTAAAGTTTAAAGTGACAGTAATTTTCAGATATTGAAGTTTTTTTGTGTGGCGAGGAACTCTATCACAAAATGCTATAATTCAGTTTTAAAAAGGCATATTTTGGGACAGAAAACTCGGTCTAGTTATATGAATACAATAACAATTGTGGGGAAAAAATACACAGACCCATTTGTTGTAACGTTTCAAGCAAAAAATACAGTTTTAATTTGGGTCGTCACACAAATAAAGCACATTGTCATAAATTAGGGAAATCTGCAAAGTCTTGCAAAGGCAAGAGCGGTACTAAGAGATTGAAATGTGGTACAGAAGAGAATGTAAGGACCTCACACGGAAAAATATCCAAGTGTCCCTTCTATTCATCGATCACTTTACTATCCCGATAAATTAACATAGTTATCTCTGAATTATTGAATCGGAAAGAAATATACCCCCTGGCTCAACAAAAAAGTGAACAACTTGTATGAGCACGTTATGAGTATTTTTACCGGCCATTTGACAAAAAAATAGTATGTGTCCCATTTTATTGTGTTCCTAAAATTGAGCCTTGTGAAAGGTTTCAGTATATTTATACATTGGACCTATTTCTTGGCCATAAAACCGAACATTAATCAGATATCTGGTTTATTATTATATCCTTACTTCAAAAACACTGGCGAGACATGGGGTATTTTGTCAGTCTTGTTTATGCCCCGATACACTACATGCCTTGTTACATACGTACACACAGTACAGTGATTGTTTTGTAAAAGCTCCTCTTCCACCATATACCGCCAGACTTCTGACAGCAAAGTTTGCATTCTTTACATGCGCTGATGACCTTGGCCGCACATACGAAAGTTTTAAATTGTTCACAATATACGAAAACTGAAACTGATACAGTCAACTTAAAACAGCTTTAAAGTATGCCGCAATGTATTTGATTGGTTTAAACAAATGTTACAATGTACATATATGTTTTTTATAAAAGCATGGCCCTTCTTATTTTTATCACATATAAATAAAGTATTAATAGTAAGAAGTAATAAACTATTAAATTTGCCTTCGGGATAGAAATATTTCTATGTGTTTATTTACACTTTAAACTGTGCAAACTTTCGTTTTTCTTCTATCAAAACACAGTGTTCCGGAGAAATAGGATATTAAAAACACCATCCCTTGTTTGCTTATAGACTAGAATGCCATTATTAGAATTTAAAGTTCAAACGTCAGAGCATTCAAAATCACCCATTCCTCAGTGAAACGGGAGTCCAAAGATGCATGGCAAGTACCATATAATGTAGTACACAAATGTACAAATCAAAGCTGTGACACTGCTATGAATATGATAGTGTACAGAGTAGTTTATCATTACATACGCCATAACATAAAATGAACATGTCAAAAGTGAAACTTAAGATTTTTTTATCCTGGACGAAAACTTTCCCCTTTACAGACATATCGTCTGGAAATTAGGTCATTAAGTTCTATGTTACATTTGAATTAATGACTCCTGTACCGGTAGACCAAACTTACAGTCATAAAGTTGTTTTATTCTAAGACAAACTACTTTTCTTCTTCAAACAATTATATGTGAGTTCACATGATCAATTCTGTGTAAAGAATATTAATAATAACAAACTTCTGTGTATAAATTCATATGTTTCAGTGAGTCACCTCTGGTTGTCTACAACATGTTTCTTAGTACATTTGTTCTTCAGTATATACTTCAGACAGTTGTACATATATATGTCTGTACTATCGTGCCATAAACACATAAACATACTGCAAGAAGCAGATTTTGCTGGGTTTTTTTCCAAGTTTCACGGAAACGTCTGACCTGTCAATCATTTCAGGTTATTGTCATATAATAGAGAGGTTTAGTGATGCGTTTGACAGCTACCTAACGTAAAATAATTTCCGTGAGAGATACGTTAAGTTTGAAGAGGATACGTTTGTCAAATAAGGGTTTAGCAATACGTCCATATGAGCGAGTGCAGGCCAACGTAGTTTCTTTGATGTAATACAAAAGAAGCATCATTCGCAAACAGACCTCTGGTATTCATATGGGAAAATATAGTGAACTGAAACCTGACCAAAACATGGTGTACATATTTATCTGCCTGTGGGGTTGTGTCATATTTATTTGTAGTGTGTAGTTTTTAAATAAAATAGATAGGGGTGAGTGAACGTAAGGGAGGCACCCTTTACGTATAAAACGTAACCTAATAAACTCCAAAAGCGCTAAAAGTCACCTGATACACTTCTACTGCTGACGTAAATAAGTTTGCGTTTACGTTTTCATAACCAAAACGTAACACTAAACCTCTATTTCTCTGTACCTTAGACGTTTGATATACGTTTACTTAGTAATCCACGTCTCCACTGTATAGTTTGCACCTTATTTCCAAATGTATGGTAGTTAATACTGAGGAGTTAAGTCTTATTTATAGGACATAAATTTCAAATACTGGTATCAACATGAAAAAAAGAAACGAAGTAAAACTTAGAAACTGCCAATATGGGCATTAAGTGATACATTTATTTCATATTTCTAATATATAATACAGTAAACTTAAAACATACTGCTACATTGTAAAAGATCAGCTTTTTCAGGATTGAATGCCGGAACTCCCCCCTCAGCTTTACTCAGAAATAAGTGAAACACAACTTAACAGTTGCCACTTAATTGTGCTGCATCGAAAGTCAAAATTAACGTCAGGGCATCTACCTCCTGTATATATGTTGTATTGAATGTAGATAACCATTGAATGTATAGATTCAATGGGTTAGTTATTGAATGTGTACATTCAATAGTTTAACTGTGGAATGTGTACATTCCACAACCATAGTCATTGAATGTGTATATGAACTTCATAAATTGAAATAAGTAACTGATATTGTGTGAAATGGAACTTATTATTGTCATTTTCTTAATAAATCACATCTGTTGATATTAACTTAAAATAAACTTTTGCATTAGTTGATTATCTGTGGTCAGTTACATCGTTATGCATTATAACAAAAACTGTTTTGTTTTCTAATAATGTTTATCTTAATCTGTTTTCTAATTATATTGTCCCACTGAACCTCTCTAACAATACAGGGGTGCAACCATGGGGCTAATTACAATTAAATACCCAGATTTCACACTTAATTAGATGAATTACTTACTATCACATATTAGAATCATACACTGAAAGACCATAAAGTAACTACTCAGGCTTGAACTATTTTTCTTTCATCCTTTCACTGGGAGGCCAAATATTTCAATATTTGTGGATTAAAGTAAAGCTTATAATAGAGTTTTTGTAGTGACTTTCATCAGAAAGGCTTGATGCATCATAAATAATCCAATGAAATATATGACATTTATGTCATTACATATATGTTTATTCATTTTAATGTTCTAGATTGATCCTTCTTTATGTCATTTCCTGAAATGTAACACTTTTATTTCTATTAATTTAATCACTTATTATTATGCTAAAAATATCCAATATAGGTTATAAACTAAGTCTTTTCAATCAGTATCAGCTTTTCATATTTAATTATTTATACATTCCATGGCTTGGGTCATTGAATGTACACATTCACTGATTTTAGCCATTGAATGTACACATTCCACAGCTCAGCCATTGAATGTATACATTCAATGATTTGCCCATTGAATGTACACATTCAATAGTTTGTGCCACTGAATGTATACATTCAATGGTTATCCACATTCAATACAACATATATATACTTATCTTATTCTTACAGCATACAGTAAAATCTTTACTTAGGGTCACCTTAAATTGGTTGTAAGTAGGCTCTTAAAGTAAAATGCTTATGGCCACCTTATCTTATTGTACATGTAATCAACTAACTTGTCACATGTAAAGTTTGTATATGGACGGTAAAGTTTTATCTTATAGAATTTATGGTGGCATTAAACTCAGTCTCTTCCAAATCACTAAGGTGACCCTAAACTAGAAAGATGCCCTCTTTAGTATTGTATATAAACATTAGATGAATAGATTATTAAAATATTAATCCCATGTAGTGGTATTTCTTCCATAATTGTCATGACCACAATATCATTGTCACAAGGGTAGGGGCACTGAACGTCAGGGGCCGATTTCACTAAAGGACTTAAACTAAGTCCCTTTATTGGCTAAGTCTAGGACGTAAATCTAAGACTTTGGTCTTAGCCAGGTCTGGGACTTAAAATGGATTTCACAAAGGTGACTTAGCTAAGTCCAAGCTTATCAAATAACCACAGTGGTTTTCTGTGTCATGTGACCTTTTGTATCTATTCAAAATATAATGTTGGTGCCACATATTCTTTATTTGATGTATTTTATCTAAGGATAAGTGCTGTTTTGAAATGGAAAACCTTGTTACCACATATAAACTTCCCAAACACTACTTTAGTGAGGTGTTCTGTGTAATTATACATTATTTACAGCCATTTCAAATTTTGAAGTGGAGAAAAGTTTATGGTGGCCATGTTTAAGTCCTCTTTACAAAATTTAAGCCCACTACCTCCTAGAGTTAAAGTTAAGTCCACTGACTTAGCAATTTCATGGACTTAGCTGCATTGTGAAATGCGCTAAGTCTAAGACCACAGACTTAACATTCTTTTGACAAAATTTAAGACCAAAGTCTTAGATTTAAGTCTAAATCTGGACTTAAGTCCCTTTGTGAAATCGGCCCCAGGGTTTTGTTGCATTGAAGATTATCTATATACTCATTTCACTCATGGAAACATAAACGGAAAGTAAAGTTTCAAATTCCGTTTCCAACTTTCCATGGACTGTTACACACTCACGTTTTTATGGACCTAATTTTTATAAGAATAACGAAAAAATAAACAAAATATATAAATATATCTTAGATGTTGTGGAAAAATAATGCAAGCTGGGCATGAAATAACAAGTATTGCAGAAACAGCAGTTACATTTACGTTAATGTGTGATTATGCAGATTATCTTGCAGATCCCTACACTTGAAAATGAAAGGACAACGTGACAAAACTCTGATGTAACTCGCTGGTAAATGTTAATGTGTGTGTAAGGTAAGATCAAACACACTTTCAAGGATTCAGATTATGGTAAGTTTTGTAAGGTGAAGGTCGTGTTTTGATCTACTCAGACACAAATCACACGTATTGATCCCCATGGAAGCGATAGAAGTCTAGCCGCCAGGGTAATTAATTCTCCCTGACATTTTAGATAGAGAACATGTCTCAACACTACAGAAATAGAGCTACATTTATCAATGCTATATTATAAACACGTACTCCGTGTGAAAGAATTTTGTAAACAACACTATTTTTATCTGTTAAAAAATGCCAACAAATAAAATCTTACACAAAGGGGTATTGAGGGAGGTAGACACGTTTAGCTGAAAGATAAGGAACATGTCGATATTTTCCATGTAGGAGGTAAAGTTTTATGATCACAAAATATATTGTTAAAAGTTGCCTTTTTCACATATCTTGTAAAAACTGGGGCCATATAATGACATGCCATTGGTGTCTATCAAGTATACTTAGCCAAAACAGAAACGTAAGATATATTGTGATTTATTCTTAATAAAACGTGTGTTTTTAGTAATTTTTTTACCTCCGCCAAGGAGGTTATGTTTTCGCCTGGGTTTGTTTGCGAGTTCGTGAGTTTGTTTGTGAAGAAGATAACTCAAAAGCTTATGGACGGATTTTGATGAAATTTTCGGGATATGTCTGAAAAAGTAAAAGGAAGAAATGATTCAATTTTGGGAGTGATCCAGATCACTATCTGGATCTTCAGGATCCATGAAATGTAATTTTTTAAAGATAGATAACTCAAAAAGTTATTGATGGATTTTGATAAAATTTTCAGGAAATGTCCTAAATGGGACAAGGAACAAGTGATAAGATTTTGGGAGTGATCTGGATAACTATCTGGATCCAGGCTTTTTTAAAGGAAGTTATAGCCAGATAATTTTAGGATGGATTTTGATGATATTTTTAGGATATTTTAGAAATGGTAAAAGGAAGAAGTGGTTAGATTTTGGGAGGGATCCAGATCACCATCTGGATCTTGTGGATCCAGAAATTTTTTAAAGAAAGATAACTCAAAAAGTTATGGACGGATTTTGATGAAATTTTCAAGAAATGTCCAAAATGGGACAAGGAACAAGTGATTAGATTTTGGGTGTGATCCAGGTCACTGTCTCAGGATGGATTTTGATGATATTTTTAGGATATTTTAGAAATGGTAAAAGGAAGAAGTGGTTAGATTTTGGGAGGGATCCAGATCACCATCTGGATCTTGTGGATCCAGGAATTTTTTAAAGAAAGATAACTCAAAAAGTTATGGACGGATTTTGATGAAATTTTCAGGAAATGTCCAAAATGGGACAAGGAACTGCTAATGGTAGGTTTTGAAAGTCCAGGAATTGAGCTCCCTTGGCAGAGGTTTGCGCTCTCTGAGTGCTCTTGTTTTTTATTATTTGCTGGATTCGAATCCAAAACCCTCCGAGATGGACATCAAATGATCACTTGACCAAGGTGACAACCACTGGACCACTTGGTCATCTTCTGTAGCATCCCGTTTCAGCCCATTTCACCAACTTTTATATCACTTCGGCTTTGTATTTTGCACACCAATGGCAGCAATCCCTAAGATTAGTTGATTTGGTAGAATCATAATCGAAGTTAAGTGTTTTGTTTTAGCCCCCCATTTCCAGTTCATATTGCGACAGGCTAGCATAGTCACGTAGTGAGTTGCAATAGTAGTGACCAGACATCAATTTCATTGTGAAACTTTATTCCATTGGTGTTTTAAACTGAAGTATTAGTGTCAAACAGCAGGTCTTTGTAAATTTGGAAGATTTCGATAACTTTGTCTATGTCCACAACTGCTAAGAAATGCAGCATTAATTGTTACTCCAGCTATATTTATTTATTTGGGGTTTAACATCGCTTTCAACACTGTACAGGTGTCTCGCCTCCCACCTCTGAGGCTGGGGTTCGGTTCACGGCTCTACCTCAAGTGGGAAAGCTGGTAGTTGCTTGCCATTGGTCGGCAGTTTATAGTACAGAACCTTGACCAACTGTATGTACTTGTTTCCTCTGCCCATAAACTACCTATCGTGATATGACCTATACAATGTGTTGAAAGCGACATTAAAACCCAAATAAATACAGGATGTAAAACCCTAATTCTGACTTTGTATTGGTGGGGATACAATCTGAGGTTATCTCATCCGATAATATCAATTTGAGTATGTATAGGTCTTCACAATGTAAATATCACTGACAGCACACTGAAATTGTCGTTTCACCACTTAGTCAATAGAATTAGAGGTGAGTACTTGATCAAGATGTTGGTACACTTTGCAACCGAACCTTGGCAAGTCTATAGACAAACCTTCCCATATAAAAAGGTCCAGGTTGAAACTTTGAGTAGGGGAGTCATCAGAAGACAATTCCTTGCAAAGAGAAGAAAGATTTGGGTTAAATGGTGCTTACCACTCTGTATTGGTCATATCACTCTTGGTAGTTGATTGGTTGGACGAAAGCAAGCATACAAGTTGGTCAAGTTTCTGCACTGAGAATCACCGGACAATGACAAGCAGCTACCAACATTCCCACTTAAAGTTGGCCAAATCGGAAGTTTGCATTTCCATTACACATGTAATACAGCTTATTAGGCCATTGGTTATCCAGGCAAAATTTTTTACTGCATAATTTATCTTCAGTTCTAAGGTCTTAGGAAATATATTATGTCACAAAAATTTTAATCACATTATATGATACAGTTCAAATGATTAAATGTATACACTGTACTTTATTGTGGCAATCATGCATTGGTTCTAAAGAAGCATAAAAGCCACACTCTGTCCATTCTCCATCAGGTTGGTCTCATGTCACAAATGCTAAGGATCAATCGAGAGATAAGGGCACTTTTAAGTTTGGCCACCTCTAACCTTGGACGAGGGGTCCACGGTCAATTTTTTTTATCACATCAAACGATTCCTTCTCAATGATTTTTTTATGGGATGCCTTGACACCCTAAAGCTCTTAGACCAATGTCAAGCCAGAGATTGGCACATATGATTTACCAAAAACAGCTACACGAGCTACTTTGGTATTCTTTAAATAACATTGAACGAATAGGGTCAAGGTAAAATGTCTGCATTCTAATTGAGACATATACACTTGTTGAAAATATCAACATTAAAGAGATTCTGGATCCAAGGTGAAAATTTTTTTCCAGCAAGCCATTTCGAGAAACTTCACATTCTAATGTGCTGTTGGTAGACAAAGTACAATTCAATGTACCACTGTACGTTTCTGGTGGATACCATTTACTCCAAACCATAACATGAAGGCAGCTCTATGAAAACCAAATCCAAAACCAAATAAGCATTACTGGAAAGGCTTGTAGATTGGACATTTAATTATTAAAACATTGATATCATTGTGCTATTACAGTTACCGAAATGATTACTGATGATTTAAAAATATGTACTGAAAGAAACAAAGATTAGATGTCTTTTTGCAATCACATTTGATAATAAAAATATATTTTCTCACCCGTAAATCTTTCATAGCAGAATCAGGTATCTTAGGAGGATCATCTGCATTCATCACATGCCTCACATCTTCCAAATCTAATCCTAATGCATCAGCAAACCTCACTTCCTTTTTACGATGAGGAGTCCCAGGTGGGGTTTTGTATGTCTTTAGTGAAGTACTTCTTTTTACAGGAGTTTCTTGCAAGAAGTCAAACTCCTGGCTCGTATCAAATAGCGTACCAGTTCGTGGTGTGGATTTCAGTACTGGACTGTCATGAGAATCACTATTTGGAACATCATTAACATTGGGTTTTTGACCGAGAAGTATTTTAATTTTAGTCAGATCCCTTTCTTTGCATCTGGTTTTGTTTACCAATCCTGTACTTGATACATTACTGACTTCAGACCTGTCTAAATCCACCTCTTTCTCTCCAGTGTAGTCAATACAATTTGTGTCATTTTCATGTACGGCCATATTGTCAAAGTTTATTGTGACCCTTTCAAGGTCAATGCTATCTTCAAACACCGAAAGATCTGAATTCTCACTGAAAGCCTGTGTTGAACCGGATTCAGAGTCAAAGCTGTAAGATCCAATGGATGCTGGTGCATCTAAATCTGAAACATCGGTCATCTGCATATAATCCTCAGAAAAGTTAGTTCCACTCTCATCTGACTGGATATCTAATTTGGCATCTGACAGAAGCTCTGTTTGGTTCAAATTATCACCTGCCTGTAATAATGGTGTTAAAGATGGATCCACCCTTGTCCTGTAGCCTAATGTCCCACTCTCCTCACAACCCAATGACAATGTTTTCTCTGTATCATCATCTGCAAGAGTGGAAATTATTCCAACAGTTTCCATCTCAGCTGTTTCTCCATTTGACTTTGTGATGAATTGTGACCCTGTTGTACTTGACTTTGTAGTTGTTCCCAATGAAGAGGCAAGATCCAGAGCACAGAGAGAGCTGCTGCTTATCTCATGCCAGGCAGATGTTCCCACTAATGTTGGTGATGTTATTGCACAACAAACATCCCTTGTAGCAGACGATAATTTAGCATTTACTATGTTTTTCCTGTCAGAAGCCTTGTCTGCTGTTGGAGAATATGCTGGTTTTCTGCTACTGCGATGCTTACTGGGAGAACTATTACCGGCGTCTGCACCAGCAGTCTCTGACCTTGGCTTGACCTTATAGCCAACTCTATGAAGGAACTGAGCAAAGGATTTCTTTACACACTTGTCAAATTGTCGACTGTCACCCTTGCAGTCACACAACTGTAAAGCTTGTAAAAATGCATTATCTGAGTAATATCTTTCATATCTTTCCTCATAGCTCAGATTTTTTGGTATGTATCGATATATTTTGTCAGGATTGAAATCTACCATCATAGAAACGTCCAAAATATAATAGCTATAGTAGTCTTTATACCTACTTTCCAACAGTTCTGTTTCCAAAGTTAAATTGCAAGGCAAGTTGTCCGATCCAAGTATTAACTTAGTATTACACCAATTCATACAACATATATAGCTTCCTATTCCAAATAATTCGCCCTTCCTTCAATGAACCTGTATACATAGCCACATAATATGCACGCAGATAGTACGTAGCATTTAGTACACATTAATCAATCTATTTTTTCTTCAACGTGTACACAAAGACAGACTGAAATAACAGGCATGTTTTAAAGTACATAAATGTTGTAAAGTATTCCATTGTCCAGTAGAAATGGGTATCACATATGTACGTTTAAATTTCTTCTGGTTTCATGTGAGGTTTTCAGCATGTAGACCCGGCATTATCATGAATTACATTTCCTGAGAACAAAACATGTCAATATTATGATTATTATGCAAACGACCTTGGCCGAAGTAGTCCCGAATCGCAGCCAAGTATCACTCGGAAACAGCAAAACCACACGCCAGACTTCGGTACAGATCAATGTTATGCATTACTTGCTTGTAAGATAGATATGGTTGTGTGTTATCCCACATATCTAGCTGGAAATAACTGCAACATTCTGGGAGTAATGTGGAACTATTAATAAAAAGGGTTCTGTCAGCATTACTCGTATATTGAGAAAAAGTTGTTTGCATGACTTGCAATATATACTAGTATGCTTTTCCCTTGATACTATATGAGCTTGCACAGTGTTGGTGACTCGCCAAAAATGGTAATATCTACGACTCACGGAGCAATGCTTATCCGTTATTAACTCTATTTAGACCATTATTATCATGTTTATTTGTTGTGTATGACTATTATTGGTAGTTGGTAGTATATGCGAAATTTAAGTACGCCGGTAAAATTTGTGTAATTAATCTGAACATGGGTTTCTTTCGTTTCATGAGAAACTGTAATACATTTTTAATGAACTCAAGTAGCTTCATATGTGACCATCACCCCTCCACAGTTTTCCCAATAACTAAGTTAACATTGTGACAATGAAAATTAGTCATATAGAGGTACAAACGGGACCATTTTTCAAAGCATAAAGGCGATTTGACAACTTTTTAAAAGTTTTCCCATTTTGTTGCAGTGAAATTTGAAATCTTGTCAGAATTGATGCATCAAAATTTCCTTGATCAGACAAATGCGTTCAAACTCACTGATGCACTTTTGATATTCTCATTCAATTTAATTATCAGCTATTGATAGTTTGTGTGCAGATCTGGCAAAAAAAGTTTGATAAAAACATGAGGTTTGCAGACGATAAAGTAAACTCTAAGTAAATTTTCATATATGTCCTCTATAATATACAGCAAGCAATTCACTGAAACAACCTTATAATTTATTACATAAACTTTCATAGTAACTTATCAATATATATTCCAAATATGTATACAAAATATCAGCGTTCAAAAGATTTTTTTTTCAAACTGTTATTACTTTTACAGGAGGGTCAAGGGTATTGTAATTGGATCTGTCTGTCCATGCACATAAAAACTACACATAAGATGGGGCTCACATTTCATACCATGTCTGGTTTACCCGTGGCTCTGTCTTCAGATGGTCTAGAAGGGGTCCGTCTTCTTCAACAACACTTGACTGTTCCTAACTTGCATTCTATGTTTTTCTCAAGCTTTTACTAACTTACATCAAAATGGTATTCATCAACATTCTTAACTCTAAGGTCACCTTAAACCTTTACTTAGATTACCTGTAGAGGTACCTTAGCTGACAGAATTATCCTAGATATACTGGTTTCCAAGTTTACAGTTACAGTACCAAGTATATGGAGTTTTCCTAAGTTAGAATCTAATTAACAACAAAGTATAGGCTGGCAAAATTTAAGTAATACCTTGGTGAGTAGAAAACCATTCCTAACTTGGATCTAAGGTGACCTTAGCAAAATATTGTTGATGAATACGGCCCCTGGATTGCCAATCCACATTTTTGTCAGTGCCACCAGCTCGTAAGGATTTGTACTTTCTTAAGAACTGCCTCGTAAAAATACAAAATTTTTGTTTTAAAGTGTAATTACTAGGGTTCGACCCGCTTTAACTGCATTGGGTTAAGGGTCAAATCCAGTTGAGGTCAACATGTGGAAACCACTGAGGGCCTTTAAAGCCAGGTCACACTGTGGCGACTTTTAGTGGCGAATATGCACGATCCTGAAATTCTTCCCTGTTGGTAGTAAATTCTTGGTCCATCTTCACTGTTCTCCACCATTCTCCATGGATCGTCAACTAGCTACGACAGTTTCAAACTGTTCAAAACTATCGCCAGTATTCACCGATTCGTGGCCATTTTTTAGTTCGCCATTAGAATTCCCCACTATTGGTAACAGATTCTTCTACATAGTAGCTCTGTGGTAGGACATTCTCCAGCAAATCGTACTACCTTCTTGTTCTCAGTAAATTCGCCAGATATTCTTCCTTGTTCTCAACTGATTCTTCCTTTGTCGTAGAAGATTCTTCAAGTATCGCATTCATTCTCCCCTACTTGTAGCTGATTCGTGGGTAAATTCGCCCGATATCTTCACCAGTTCGTAGGGTATTCTTTGTATATTCTTGCTTTGTCTCAGGACATTCGAAAGGCATCGTAGAACATCGTAGAGGGGTCATAGAAGTATGAAGATCTTTTATCACGTGACTACACTTTCCCACTTTTTTTTGGCGAATTTTGGCGAATTTGAAGTCGCCTCTATTCTTCTATATTCGCAGATATCATCGTAGCACCCTCGCCACTGTGTGACCTGGGCATTACTGATAAGCCTATGACATCACAGCAAAGACAACAATTCCATCAATTTTATGACAGGTTTGACACCCCTTTATAACCGCAATATTTTATCATTTACTGGTTTGTTCATTTTATCGGGGTACAAACACCTGTAAAATGAGGGAAAAGAATGAAAAATAGATTTTGTATGTCTTTTTTTCGAAAGCCTGTAGTTGTATTTCTGTTTGAAGTATTTTACCTTTGTACTGAATTGTAAAAACGAATACCCGTCTTATATTTGCAAGAATATTCCCAACTTAAAATAAAAAAACATATATCTAAATCCATTTTTATTGTTTTACAAAGTGTATGTTTCTATAATTAAAATGTTGTTATACTTACATAATTGTAAAAAAAAAACGTTGATCATTTCTTCATGTTTTCCCATGGATACATTTGCATCCTCTGTCCATAAAATTATCCATCGTGATATGACCTATACAATTGTGTTGAAAACGACGTTAAAACCCAAATAAATAAAATAAATAAATAACGTTTTCAACAAATAAAACGTAACCAATCTTACGCCACAGCAAGATTATTAATTCATTCTGACGGGAAAACCAGACAATCACAGTCGACCTTCTCGCAGTACATGTGGGAGAGCATGTGCTCCAAACAGCATTTGTTTACAAACTTCAGGAATGGGTCGATGCAATGACACGTGACTATAATTTTTCCGTGAAAACATCTTTCTCCTTCCATATTATTTAGCGTTTAAATATTTCAATCTTTTATCTTATTTTATGTAATATAAGTGTATCAAGTATAATTATTTCAACGAAATATTCTAATGTCAAAAAATTGATATGCGTGCATTGTGAAGTGAAACAGACGTGGTGGACGAATGACGATTTTGTTGAATTTTATCTTTTTTTCAGAAATATTTCAATGAATTAACAAGAGGCGTAATGTGGGTGTTCCACCACACGACTAAGGCTCCCGATTAAGGGTTTTTGAGGGTCGGTTTCAAAAATATGCTTAGTCCCAGGCTTCCTGTAAGGGTCGGTTGTGGTTGGTTGAGGCCGTGTGAGAAATCAAACATGTTTGATATTTCTCCCGACCCCAACCGATTATTTTTTCCCGCCATAAACAAAATGTCCAGTCCCAGGCTTCCTCAGGCCTCCTCAGATCAAATTTACACAGTCCTATGTTGTCCCAGGCCGCCTGCGACCCTTAGTCGCCGACCCTTAGTCCCAGACCCTCTATACCTTAGTCCCAGGCTTCCTGCGACCCTAAGTCCCATTGCAAAGCAAAAATCGGCTATCTCGGTCTGGGGACGCCTGGGGACGCCTCAGGACACCTTGTGGGGTCGGGACTTAATCCTGGGTTAGTCGGGGCTTAGTCCCAGGAGGCCTGAGGCGTCCTGGGACCCAGTCGGTTTGTCTACGACAGGATCGTGGTTCAAACCGACCAGAAAAATGGCTTAGTCTGTTCTTAGTCCCAGACCAGGGACTGTCTGGGGCCTCCTGGGGCGTCCTGAGGCCGATCTGTAGTTAATCCCAGACCTTCATACCGATTCTGTCTTCCACCCCATTGGTCAATTTTTTTTCCATTTTTTCCAAGACTACCCACGATTAAGGGTCGCCGACAGGATCGGGGCTTAATCCTTTGGTGGAACAAGGGCATAAAATTTTATGATATAGAGAATGAAAATAAGACTTTTATCTGTGCACATGATGATGATCTACTATAACTTTGAATTATAATGAAACATTTATTGAGGTTTTTAAACTAAATTTATAAATGCAGGCAAATCTCGAGATTTATCTTCAGATGATTTGTAAGACAATGAATAGTTGCTTTAATCTGTGATCGGCTAAGTTAGATAGCTTAATTTTTATTCTATCCAGCATGGGTAGCAACTACAGAGCAGCATTTGGGCATGATGATGTGGTGGATGGCACACCCAGCCAGCACCCAACCAGCACTACATGAGACCAACAAGGATCACAAATTTGAAAATTTTAATTACTTAAATGTAACTTTTATAAGCTACAAGCTTACAATGTGGAACTGAATGCTGATCTCAGATGGCCGCAGGCATCCGGCCAACGTCTAAGAAAAATAGACATTTATAGTTGGCTGTAGCCTCAGGTTGTACTCTCATGGAACTCTTCCTAATTCGTCCTCCTTTTCTCGTTGCAATTTTGAACCATACCCCTCAGCTCATCCTCACGCGGGATTGCTTTTCCTCGAAAACAAACCCTCACAGAAACCGCGAGGAATTCTGGGAGTAAACAAAGAACTACTTTTCAACCAGGAAGTGTTTTCCGTAGCATGAAAAATGCTCAAAAATAAATGTTTTCTATCATAACACTCGCCCTTCTTAATTTTCTTTAAAAATATGCATACAGATCTACAAAGTAGTGATTTTTCACTAGGAAAACATTACTTAAAGTGTTGTTTCTAGTCTTCTTACATGGGCGAAAATGGAGTAAAATCCAGTAATTATTCTACGATTTTTAAAGTGGTGATCCGTGGATTTTTCTTGCTATTAAACCTGTATAATTGCTTTGAAGATTGTCACAAATAATTTTTACAGGAAATTTGTACATTCTTTTGCTGATGTGTATGTAAGGAAATAAATGGAAATTACATGATTTCAATTCCCATGATAATATTAAAATATATTTACTGTAATAATTAATTATTTGTAATGTAAACAAATTGTAAGAACGTAGCTAATAGCATTGGTAATGCATGGGAGTAATAAAAAATTACATCCACTAACATTGAAAACGTTTTCCACTAAAATAGTAATAATAATGATAGTAATAATATCTTTATTAAATTTTCCATTAGTATACCTGTAAACATTTATTACATAATTTACAGTAAAATCACAAACAATAAATCATGGATTATGTGAAAAGGGAAATATTGTGAACCATGGATATTTCAAGCTATTAAACCTGTATAATTGCTTTGATGGTTGTCACAAATAATTTTTCAAAGGAAAATAAATTTTATGAATGTAAATTTATATATATTTGTCCGCAAAAGTCATTACAATTTGCTAGAAAGCTGCAAAAAACATTGGTAATACATGAGAGTAATAAAAAATAATAAAAAAAAATAACATTAAAGATGTTTTAAAAATAATAATGATTAATTTCAATTCTACATACCTATACATGTATACATTGAACAAATGCTTTATATGCTTGAAAATTACAAATATTATTTTATTATTTATTTATTTTATTTATTTATTTCTTTTTGCATTGGAATTATAATATATAAATACCAATAATTACATACAAAAACGTCAGCAAAAACAAATAAAATACTCAAAAACAGCTGCATGAAAATTACAAATTATACATGAAAAGCAACAACATGAGTCATAAAAAATATCATAATTTAATACAAAGCACAATAATTTGGGTTTCTGAAATCATTAAATAGGCCACATTCTTTTATATAACCAATAATAATTTTTACTTTCTCAATTGCGAAATTATACTTTATTTAACTGGCCTACATTAACTTTTACTTCCAGTTATTACAGAATTATATGTACTTTAATTAGGCCTTATGGGACAATATATTAAATTATATGCAATATTATATTTAAAATCAGGGTATAACTAATATCAGACATAGCATATAAACAGCAAGATGACCTTAAACTCTTTATAATGCAAAAAATATTTTGAATTCTTTCCATGCTGTTAAAAATATCTGCTTTCTCTAAAAACTCTCAGAAATCATTTTTTTTATTTGCAATGTATATAAATTTAGGATTTTTATATATGTATCAAACATACATAACATAAATAACTCTAAAAATTAATGTTCATCTGTAAAAATAATTTTCCTGCAACATGTTAGCCATACATGAATTTCCGATAATATTTTCCATATAGAGATGATTCTCTTACATTAAAATTATTTATAAATTATACATTATAAATTATTAATAGGTTTGAATATTGTATGCAAACCTCTAAAATATTTGTAGCCAGGAGTATAAAAGAGAAATAACATATCAGGTGTATAGGACTTAAGATTTTGATAAGTTAGATAAGGAAATCTTTAAATGACAAGATAACTTCTGACAAAAAAATCATGACATATTGCCTATAAATTGGATGTGCTGCAACTCTAGATCGATGCCACGTGTTGTAAGCTTTAAAATGATGTATCACTTGTCAAAATCGAGCAAACATTAACAATTTTATGAATTTTTAAACTATTTTATACGATTGCTCTAGGGTAAAAATCGTTTTTAAAAACTATTCTTGTTGGCGTATTAATACAGTAAAGTGGTGCGTAGGTACACAGCGGGCCATAGACACGACGGTTTCTGAGAGAGATCTTTTTTCGAGAGGAAAAAGTCTCGCGAGAGAATGCCCCCCCCCCCCTTCTTTTCTTTCCGAGGATAACTGGTCTGAGGGGAAGGGTCTAGGACTTGTTGTGCCACTACTACTGGTCCCAAATAAATATTGTTGTCGTTGTCTGACGAAGTAAGGTCTTTTAGGTAAAAATTTGTAAATGTGTTGTGAGCTTTCCACTGACCGGCTTGCATGTTATGGTCTACCGATATCCCACCGTTATAGGCCTCAAAGGCCCAAATGTCATGCACTTTAACTTGGACCAAGTCCAAGGCTTGTTGGTCTGCTTGTTTATAACAAAGTAGGATGGTTTGTTTCAACCAAGAAGGGAGTGTAGCGGGTCTGATGTCTGAGGTGTGTCCTTTCTTGAAGGAAATGAAGAGTAGGGATCGAGACCCTCTCAGGCCTTTGGTTCGATCCAAGCAATACCTCAGGGCCTGTACCGGACACAAGGTCCTGTCTTGTTTGAATTGCCTATCTACAATGGTAGTCAAAGAAGGAATAGTCACCGGAGATACACTTTGAGAACCTTCTCTTGCTAGTTGGTTTTTGGCTATGAAATCAGAAGAAGGGAACAAGGCAACCTGGCCTAGATTAGATATATTGTTTGCAACCCAGGCATGAATTTCATTGCGGCGCTTGCAGGAGGCCAAAGCGAACAAGAAAGCAGTTTTGAGAGTAAGATGTTTGAGGTCTGAGTCTTTCATAGGCTCAAATGGTGCTTTGATGAGCTCATTAAGTAAAACAGAAAGATTCCATTTTGGAAAATTCCTGAAACTTTTGGGGCAATCCCTGTGAAAACTAGAGAGCAACCTGTTAAGGTCTGAGCTTTGGGAGATATGGTGCCCAGCTGGGCCCAAGGTGTCAACAATAGCAGTCCTATAACCATCAATGGTCGAAGGGCTTGTTTCACAGAGGGAGTGGAGAAATCCACCGAATTTTCTCTGCACCATTTTTTAAATAGGGCCCACTTTGATTTATAGATGGTTCTTGTTGATGACCTCTGAGGGGCAGCAATTCTCTCTGCCACCTCCACAGAGAAGCCTTGTTCTTGGAGTTGTCCACTCCTAGAGACATGGAGGTTGAGATGTGGATTGCTGTGAAACACATAATTGTGGGACTGTTTGAGAAGAGTTGTTGACACTGGTTGCTGACGTGGGATCTCTGTTGAGAGCTGTACTAGGTCCCAAAACCAGGGCATCCTGGCAGTTGCATTGTCTGATCTTTTGGATCACCCTGTGAAGGAGAGCCGTCGGAGGGTAAGCATAAGCAGTGAGACCCGACCAGTTTATGTTTAGAGCATCTATGTCCCAAACATTCTGGTCTGGGACTAGAGACATATACAGTGGCAGTTTGTGGTTCAGCCGAGTGGCAAATAGATCTACATGGGGGGTGAACCACTTCTGACAGATCTGTTTGAACACCTGCGGATGCAGTGACCATTCTGTTGACTGGACTTGGTTTGACCTGGACAGTAGGTCGGCCATCACATTCAGACAGAATGTGTCTGGCTCTTATTGTTATTTTGTAATGATGGCACCAGATCATGATTTTCCACAGGAGAGCACACATCTCTGCCGAGTGGGTTCCTTCTTGTTTGTTTATGTAGGCTACCACTGTTGAGTTGTCCATAGCAACCAGTACTGCTTGGTTTTGACACTGGTCCTTGAACCTTTGAAGGACCAGGGATACTGCCTTCAGCTCTAGAACATTTATGTGTAGCCTTTTGTCCCTGTCTGACCACAGACCCTTGGTGGAGGCTTGCTCTAAGTGAGCACCCCAGCCTTCGTTTGAGGCGTCTGTAAAAAGTTGGATACTGTGGTCTTTGGGATGAAGGTCTGCGCCTTTCATCACATTTGTGGGATTTTCCCAGTCTAGGTGTGCTGAAATGGTTTCTGTCCAAGGAAGGAGGTTGTCCAACGACTGAGAATATCTCCAGTGCTCCTTGAGGTGAAACTGAAAGGGCCTCATGTGAAGTCGTCCCTCCGGGACCATTTTCTCCGTTGAGGCGAGCAACCCAATTAGCGACATCAAACGTTTTGCAGTCAAAACATCTTTTGACTTGAGATGTAGGATCAAATCCTGAAGTTTGAGCCATCTCTCTTGAGTGGGTTTTACAAGGACTGAATCTAGATGGTATTCGTAGCCCACGAACGAAAACACTTGAGCAGGTTTTAGTTCTGACTTTTTTTTGATTTATTATCCACCCTAAGGATTGTGTCAATTTTACCACTGTCTGAGTGTTCACTTGGGCTTCTTTCTGAGACTGGGCCCTGATAAGCCAGTCGTCCAGGTACTGGTGAAGTCTGATGCCCCTTGCAAGGGCCATCAACTTCACTGTCTTACAAGCATTGTAAAGACCTGTGGGGCTGTGGCCAGTTCGAAAGGAAGGGAGGTGAACTGGAACACCTGTGACCTGTGGCAAAACCGTAGGTACTTCCTTGAGTTTGGGTGGATGGGGATGTGTAGGTAAGCGTCTGATAAGTCTATTGACGACACCCATTCCCCTGGAATAAGAGAGGCCCTGGTGGACTCTGGTGTTTCCATTTTGAACCTTTCTACAAGTAGGAAGGTGTTTTGGCCTGCTTACTGGCCTCCACCTTCGGTGAGGCTTGGGGACTAGAAACTGGCGACTGTAAAACCCGAGAGATTTTACACTTTCCACCCTTTCTATTGCGTTCTTTGACAGAAGAGACTGGATGCAAGAAGCCACAGCTTGTTCTTTGTGAAGGGCCTTGTATCCTAAATAAATCAGGGTAGCTCTGACCAATTTTCGTTTTGAGATGAATGGCAGAACGTAGCCATTGGTGATAATGTTTAATACGCTGTCTGAACATTTGTTTATTTGCCAATCTCTTCAATTCATTTGCCACACCCTCGCCCCCTAGGATGAGGTCAAAATGACCTCTGGAGCCTCTGTTGTTCGGTTTCCCCCTGACTGAGGAAAACGATTGATTACTGCTTTGGGAGGAGTTGCCCCCATAGGGGCGTTTCCTGTAGGTCGACTTCAAACTGTGTTAACACTTCTCCATGGTAATGTTGCAAGAAGAAGAAGTTTTGGCAAAAGCAGCAGTGAAGTTAATAGTAGAGAGATTCTGCCTGGCCTGATGTTCCAGTTCCTTAAGAACTGGTAGGGGAACTTTGCCCATAGGGGCTCCAGAGGACTTGGGATAGATACAGATTTTTGAAAAATCTGTGTTTAATTCTTGCATCTTCAAAGCAAGGCTGTCCCACCTTGTACCACTGTGCAGTGGAGGGAGGGGGTTTAATGTACTTTCCTTCAGGTAAATTAGATGCCAGGAAGTCTTGTTCAAATTTATCAAATGCATCCTTTATATGAGACCTGAGCGGGAGCATAGCTGGAGGGCCTCTTGGCCTGAGCTCCTGTTGGCCTTTCTTGTCATCCAGGCCCAGAACCGAAGTGGAAGACCTAGGCATAGTCTCCCTGGGATCAGGGAGGTTTAAAATAATGTCTGAAGGTTTCCACTTCTTCAGCATATGGAGAGGGTAAGTCAGCCATGGCTACTTCCCTGTAAAAAAGAGGGTCTGGGTCATGTTGAGGTTGGTCTAGTTCAGAAGGGGCCCTAGGGGGCTGAGAAGACCTTTTCTTGTGAGCAGAGGACTGATCCTCCTCTGAGGATGAGAAATATATTTGGCCCGAACCTTGTGTTTGCGTTTGTCCGAATGTATTTTGGCTCTGGATGAACACACCTGTTTGGGTTGTTCGGAAAGATCTGAATGATGATCCAAACCAGGGTTCGGATCAGAGCCATGTTCGGATTGAACATCTCCGAACTGTGGAGGAAGAGAAGGACCATACAAGTCCAACTCCATGGCTTCATCAGTACGTTCGGACTGAGTATTCGGGGTGTTCGGAGCAGAGTTCGGGGGCAAATTATCAGATTGTTTATTGTGGCCAGGCTTTGAAGCAGAAGTGGAGCTCTGATCTAACTGAACTTCTTTTTAATGGACTGCATTTCATCTCTTAAAAACTTCATTGCTTCAAGTATAGAAGCCTGGAAAGCCCCCATTTGTTGTTGAAGTTGGATGTTAAATTGAGAACCCAGGGATTTTTCAAGTTTAGATTCGATCTTCTGTTGTAAGGCCGTACCTTAAGTAAAACCATACCGGATTGGTGGGACAGTTTTAGCTGGAGTTTTTAAGGACAAAGCCTCAAAATGCACGGGTTGAGGGTGTGGAGGAAATGCAAAAAGATTGTCAGCAACACCCTCAAGGTCTGCATGGGAACCAGAAAAATACTCCGCATCCTCATCACCCAATAGATCCAAGTCGTCCTTGAATGTATCTGTAGCCTTCTGTTTCCGAACGTACCTACGCCTGTTTTTGATTTTTAGCAATTGTTCTTCAGAGAAACCTGAACAGATTTCACACGGCTTTTCTGAAGTAACACAGGGATCATCACCCTTGTGAGCTTCCCTACAGGCGGGGCAGTAATTATGAGAGTCGAAGGGCAGACAGAAATGACGACATTTGCTGGATCTAGGTTTATCTTTGCTTGCTTGGTGGGACATTTTTACAGCAATAAAAAGAACCATGCAAGCTGAACCGTAAAACTCACAAGCTGAAAAGTTAAGAAATACTTATCCTGTTGAAGTCAAACTTTCACAGAATATACTATAACATTAATTACAAAAACTGGCTAAATAAAAACATCCAACAATATATATACTGAGATATGAAGGAAAATAGAAGTAAAAAATCAAACACTTCCAAATCACGCGGCCAACAAGAAAAAGAGGACGAATTAGGAAGAGTTCCACGAGAGTACAACCTGAGGCTACGGCCAACTATAAATGTCTATTTTTCTTAGACGTTGGGAGGATGCCTGTGGCCATCCGAGATCAGCATTCAGTTCCTCATGGTAAGCTATTGTAGTGCAATAAAAGATTTCTTTTATAGGCCCCAGTTTTTGCAAATGTTTAAACAATTTAAAATCAGACAGCTTATTTAGACAGCAGATAAACTGCAATCTTGTAAAACATTTCTGTTTACTCAAATATCCTGCTACACTCACAAATATTCATACAGTTTATGTTAAATTGCAATAGTTTAAACTGGTTCAACAATCACTTCTGGTGGCCTTTGTTTCAGTTACTCCCTACTACTAAAGCACATATATTGACACAATAGTATTAAGTAAAGCAATTTCCCCTTGACAGTAAGTCAATTAATTACAGTATCAACACACTCAACCCTTGTCAACCCGGATTAAGAGGGTTCAAACTACAAAGGGGGTTGAGCCAATCTGCTTCAATCCACCCCTTGAGTGGGGTTGAGATGTACCCTTGTCAACCCGGATTGTGAGCGTTCACACCTAATCCCAATCTGCTTCAATCTGTGTCAACCCGGGTTGAATCACCAGTCTGAACGCCCAGTGTGGGCCCCACAGTTTGAACATGGGCCCAGATGGCTTTTGCAAATGGTTTTGTGGTGGGACCAGTATTGGCTCTGTATTTGGGTCATATGTGGGCCTGACAAGGGTACTATATGGTAAATGGATCAGATTCCTTTATTGTTTCTACATATAGGTTCAGATGTAGGAATGGCTATCACCCATTCAGACTAGAATCCGGGTTGACAAGGATTGAGGGTTGAAGCAGATTGAAGCAGATTCATGTCAATCCGAGTTGAATGTCCACTCTACAGAGTTTAATCTGGATTGAAAATTGTCAAAAGCTGAGTACAGTAAAGCCTTTAAAATTAACTTTATGGAATGCATGTAAAAGTTCCTTAACGCCAATGTTTTTTGTAATACGTACAACTGTATGAAATATTACAACTTCATATTGTTTGTTATATTAATTTATTTATTAAACAATTCTACTAAATCAAACACAAAGATTGCTTAACTTTTTAGCAATTGATTAATTGCAGCTTTTGATATAAATCAGCTTATTCAGTTTTCATGTTATATTTATAAATTGACATTTTATGCTTAATTGCAATCATGCCAAAATCACACAATAATTAATTTGGTGTCATTTATTTCAACAAGTACTTCTCGCTAACAAAGGATTAAGATTAGACTTTCCTCAAGTCCTTTTGTCATAGGTATTATATGAGGACTGAATGACTTTTTACCAGAATGTGAGGCTGACAAACGTTTGTATTTCAGATAAGTCTTTGAATTAGATTGATTCATAATGATTCCATGTATGTCAGATTTGGTGGAATGAGAAATACAAAGACTTGGAGCAAGTCTAGATTAAGATAGATATATTGATATATTAATATTAGGTTAAGCAAATGCTGCAAGGCAATAAGTCAGTTGTTTACAGTACCAGTGCATTCAACCTTTGTCAACTCGGATTGAGAGGGTTTACACTACAAAGGGGGTTGAGCCAATCTGCTTCAATCCACCCCTTGAGTGGGGTTGAGATTTACCCTTGTCAACCCGGATTGTGAGCGTTCACACCTGATCCCAATCTGCTTCAATCTGTGTCATCCTGGGTTGAATCACTATAGTCTGCACACCAAGTATATGGACTGGATGTTTTTTAAATGTGCACTACCAGCATACAAGGTCCAGTTACAGTTGATTCGCATATAATACAAGCTCAAGTATGAGTTGTTGCAACTGTTGTGAGCTGTGTGAACAGGCCCAGTTTCCTTCACACTTTGCTCACTACATTCTGTTTAATATTTTACCTGAAAGTATTTTAATATATTTTAATACATCCTTGGAAAATAATGCACAATATAATAATGAATCATTGATGCTATACTATAATTATCCATTTTCCAGGATGTAAAATATACAGGAGACATTCTTCCTAGGAGGTATTTTATCAAGGAGGCAATATCTGATAGATAGAGAAAAAGCAAACTATGCTTTGCCAGTATATAATCCAGTTACGGTCAGTAAATTATCTGATGATATCATTAAGTTTATTATTCCTGACAGCCAGTTCCTTGAAGTCTTGCTTCTCCAAATAAGAGGAGAAACAATAAAATATTCTTGTGCCTTAAAAAAGAAATCTTGTGAGAAGGAAAGCACACTCATTAAAGAAATTGAATCCCTAGAGAATAAAAATGATGAAGTTAACTATGTTCAATTGGAAGAAAAAAAGAAAGAGCTAGAAATCTTGCGTACCGAAAAACTCAAAGGTCACATGATAAGGTCTCGGGCAGAGTGGCTATGTGAAAGTGAGAAACCCTCAAAATACTTTTGCGCATTGGAAAAACACTTGTACTCTGAAAAAACAATAAGAAAATTAGTTACTGGTGATAGAAACATCATAAATGACCAAGTTAAAATTCTAGAAGAAGTAAAAAAGTTTTATCAGAATCTGTTCAGAAAAAAAGAATGCAGAGAATCTGAGCTGCATTTGAAAAACTTGGAATCTCTGTCAGGTTTGAATAAGCTTTCACAAATTGAAGCAGAATCTCTTGAAGGTCTACTAACAATTGACGAAATAAGTCATTCTTTAAAACTAATGAAAAACAATAAATCTCCAGGTATTGATGGATTTCCAAGGTTTTTGGGGCAAAATTGAAATTTTTTGTTTTGCGATCTTTAAATGAAAGCTATGAAACTGGACAACTATCAGTGTCACTTAGGCAATGTGTCATTTCATGTCTCCCAAAAGGAGACAAACCAAGATATTTTCTCAAAAATTGGAGACCGATCTCACTTTTGTCAGTGATTTATAAAATAGCTTCATCTGCATTGTCCGCAAGGCTGAAATCTGTCCTTGAAAAGATTATCTCACCAACACAGTCTGGGTTTGTTGCTAATTGTTTTATTGGAGAAAATATATGCATAATTTACGATATAATTCATTATACAAAGAAAGAAAATATTCCAGGTCTTTTGATGCTCATCGACTTTCAGAAGGCCTTTGATTCAGTCTCATGGAGGTTTCTGCATTCAGTATTAAAATTTTTTGGCTTCAGAGAGAGCTTTCAAAAATGGATAGAAATATTGAATACAAATGTAAAAGCAAGTGTAATGCAATGTGGAACCCTGTCTGACTTCTTTACCATAGAACGAGGCTGTAGGCAAGGGGATCCAATATCTTCCTACCTATTCTTATTATGCGCTCAAGTAATGTATTTAATGATAATTCAAAATAAGGAAATCAAAGGTATCAGTATTGATGGATGTGAACATAAAATTACCCAGTTTGCTGATGACACAACTTTAATTTTAAATGGCACCAAACAATCACTAACTGCTGCTCTAGATACCCTCAAAATTTTTGGTTCTCTATCTGGCTTAACGATAAATGTCGATAAAACTAAGATAATATGGATAGGAAATAAAATCAATTCAGCTGAAAAAATGAATATTATTAAAAATCTTGAATGGGGAACTACTAAATTCAATCTTTTGAGTGTCAACTTTTCAGTAAATCTGGATGAGATGGTAGACCTCAATTACAATCCTGTAATTGCAAGTATTAAAAAGTTACTTTCTAATTGGAGTCACAGATATCTAATGCCTGTTGGCAAAATAACAATAATAAAAACATTGGCCTTATCAAAATTGAGCCACTTAATTTTATCGATTCCATCTCCAGGAATGGATATAGTAAAAAGCTTAGAAAGCATTTTTTTTAAATTCATCTGGGACAACAAACCCGACAAGATTAAAAGATTAACACTGAAAAAACACTGTCTAAAGGGTGGCCTTAATATGATAGATCTCAATAATTACATAGCTGCCTTGCAATGTACTTGGATTCGTAGAATGTATGTCAGCTCCAATGCAACTTGGTTAACTGCAGCAAAACCGTATATCCAATCTCCAACAAATCTTGTTATGCTAGGACAAGAACATACTCTGAGTGTTGCAAGAAAATGCAAGAATAAATTCTGGTCACAGGTTTTAAATGCTTGGGGTAAGCTACTGTGCAAAGTCAAAGTCAAAAATATTAATAGTGCCCTTTGTAGCCCTTTGTGGTACAATCCAGCAATCTCAAAGGCACAGTTATACTTACCACATTGGCATAAAAAAGGAATATTAACCGTTGGTGATGTGATGTACAAAAATGGTGCATATATTTCCCAGAACATGTTAGAAAAAGTATATGGTATTAAAACCAACTTTCTAGAATACCATAGAGTAATCACCTGTGTTAATGGACTTTTAGCAAAGTTGAAATTAAAATGTTCTGAGAATGTGAAGCCAAATTATCCAAACAATTTGAGCCTTCGCCTAAAAGCAAGAAAAGGAAGCAAAGACTTCTACAGAACCCTGACTGACACTGACAGCCAAAATAGGCCAATTTATTCCTTCTGGGAAGAAAGTTTCAAGACAACCATTTCATATTCAGATTGGAATAAAATATTTAAAACTTGTTTCAAAACTGTTAAAGATAACTTCCTCATATGGTCACAGTATCATATTTTGTACCGAATCTTAGGAACAAAGGACTATTTATTTACAATGAAGATAACCACTGACAGAACCTGTGCTTTTTGTGGGAGTGGTGTAGAAACAGTTAAGCATCTATTTGTAGACTGTGAAAAAGTAAAGAAATTCTGGGGTGAAATTCAAACCTTTATCAAGCTGAACCTAGCAGTCGATTTTCCAATAAATGGGATAAACATTATTTTTGGACTTTTTGCAGAAAATTCACATAGTGCTTTAAATACAATATATATGGCTGCAAAAACATACATCTTTCAAAACTCTAAAAGTAATGGCCAAATAAACCTCCAAAATTTTATTAGATATTTAAACAAAATATACTTAGAACAGGAATATGTTGCCAGACTTGAACAAAATTATGATGTTTTTCTGAAACAATGGAATAAATTTAATAAAATGTTTGTAGGACTTAAATAAAATCTCTAGAATTGAACAACAGGCAAAGAAAAAAAAATTGAGCTTGTAATGTACTTTTTTTAACGGTTAAATTGTTTACCAATATAACTTGAAATTGTATAGGTGTATTGAATAGCTGTATTTGTGTTATATATTCTAAAACATGTTGTGATAATGTCATGATAATGTGCATGTCTTGTTTTTGTTCTTGTTTGTAATTGTGAATTGTCAACTTTGTAACTGAATAAAAAAATAAATAAAAAAAAAACATTTAAGGAGACATTTTTTCCCAGGAAACTTTTTCCTGGATTTAAATGATTAACTCATCAAAGCTCATTAAATTGCAATACAAATACATTTTACAAAATGAACAGTAAAGGATTGATTCAAGGCTTACTTTATAAATACATCCTTTAGAATTACTAAAATTATCTGTAAAATCAAACTATTACAACTTCAAAATCTTTTGATCATCAGAATTTATACCTAAAATTTAGCTATTATAAAAAGAAAACTCTGACCCTTAATTACTCACATTTGTGTCCAAATTTGTCTTTATGTCCAACATTTCCCTGCATCCCCCAAAATTTAAACATGCAAATTTAAGGTGCTTGCATCCCCAAGCTCAGAACCCACAGAGATGTAAATCACAAACTCATTGCCATACTGATTCACCTTAGCCATTTTTCAGATGGCGCAAGCTAAAAAAGCTACATATCCTGGTCAAAACACACTACACAATGAAATCCACAGTTAACTGATATAATTAAACAACCGCATTATTTAAGTGATAGAGAATCCTGTTCATCATGAATTCCCACCACAAAATATTATAGTTTATTAATTAGGCCTTATTTGCACAATTCTGCAAATTTAATCGATTGTTTAACATATAACTTGGACAGGGAAGCCAACAAGATACACTGGCGAGCTCCTGCAGGAGGCATCTGGCAATGGGTAAGGAGGCCATTGACAGACCACATCATATCAGGCCAACCAGGCGAGCTGGCGAGCCGAGTAGACAGCTTCTAGTAACACATTTGGCATGAAGACTTCATCACAGGAGGCTCGAACCCACTGGTAGAGCAGTTAACCACCAAGTAGGAGAGGTAGACCAGCAGTGATGGTGGCAGCAAGGCATCGGGAGAGGGAGCCCCCACAACCAGGCAGACCTGAAACTGAAAAATCTGACAGCCAGCATGATATTGACAAGTATAAGGGGGGGGGGGGGGTAAGCTTAGGGTGGGGGGAAAATTTTCATGTGTTCAGGTCACCTTCTACATTCAAAGTGACCAGTTGACCAGCTATTGGGAAGGTCGCGCTTCACTGACCAATCACAGAGGTGATATCAAATGCACATGGGCACAAGAACCTACAATAAAAAATTACATTAAGGTGGCACCAGGACTGAGCCCTGAGACACCCAAATGTCTCCCAGCACAGTCCCTGTTAGGCCCCCCAATAAAGACGCACTGATTTCTTCCTTGAAGGCCATGTGGGTCAAAAGATTATTGTCAGAAAATACAGACAATCCATATGTTGAGAAATGGAAAGTTCTTGCTTTGGCCAATGCTGGTATAACGGATCAAACTCTGTTACTACACAAACTAGATCCAATTATTTCTAGAAAATGTCAAACTAAATTCTATAGCGATGTTCTAGAATCATGGTTTAAGTTCTTTGCGGTTGCTCCAAATAGCTTAGAAGAAATTCTCAATGAGAAATTGACATATAATAAATATATAACGGTTGGAGGTAAAGTAATAGAACCAAGTTTCAGAGTTATCAAGGAGACAGGGATAACCAAAATAGGTCAACTATTTCATCACCAAACTTTGCTATCAAGGCTTAATTTTGAACAGAGATATAACTGCCATTTGTCTGACCTTGACTTTAATGCTTTGATATGTGCTATTCCATCAAATTGGAAGCTTAAACTTAAAACAGAGAACAGGCTTGACAAAACTCCTGTCTGCTATGATATCGGCCACCTAAAAATAAACTTGAATAACCTCACAAATAAAAAGGTTTATGAAAACATAACGTACAGCAAAAGTATTCCTACTGCAGAGAACAAGTGGGTGGAGTATAACCCTTTTTTAGAAAAGACCGACTGGTCCATTATCTATAAGATACCCTTCAAAACAACACCAGACATTAGGCTGCATAGTTTACAGTTCAGTATTTTTCATCGTTTCATAGGGTGTAGCTATAATTTAAGTAACTGGAAAATAAAAGATAGTCCCTTTTGTACATCATGCTCACAATTAGATACCGTGGAACATTTTTTCTACTACTGTGAAGAAGTACAAGTTGTTTGGAGCAGTCTAAAAGAAGTAAATATCAATATTTTAAGGCTAAACTGCCAACTTACAGTTTTAGAAATTTTATTAGGAATTCCCTCGACAAGTTTACTTCATAAAGTACTAAACTTATTAATATTAGTTGGAAAACAGTGCATCTATGTGACAAAGAAGAATGAGAAAAATATTACTTTAAAGATCTTTATTAATTTACTTAAACAACAGTTAGAAAGTGAAATGTACCTTATTGCGTTAAACAAGAGTAAAAATGGTGAATGTCTCTGTGAATTATATAAAAAAGTAATGAAATATTATAAAACAAAATGACAAGTAAATACTATCTACTTATGGTAGGAATTTAATGTAAATGTAATCTACAAATAACCAATGTGCTATATTGTGAAATAAAATATTTAAAAAAAAAAAAAAAAAGATGCACTGGGGTTATATATATTTATTATACAACAAATGTTGCTACTAAAAATACTTTTAAAGACATATAACACAAAGGACATGAAAGAGTACATAATGTATGTTAATAAAGGAGTACTAAAAGCTGACATTATAATCTCATTAATATAGATCTGGAGCCCCCCCAATGACCCCAATCGAACTGGGTTTGACCTGAAGGTCAAATTATAAACTACTATCTGAGGTCATATCTACTTGATTCCGGGCACAAGTTGCCATAATAGAGTCCCTTGCTCTGCACAACTACTGCCATATTATCACACATAATCTGGATGGACTTGTTGGCCCAGCGAGGGGCCCAAATTTTAAGGGCTACCACCACATTAAGAATCTCTAAATGTGCAATATTATAGTCATTGTAACCTCTGGGAATGCGTAAAGCATATACATAATTATCATAACAACCACCTAAACCTTCTAGAGAAGCATCTAGATATATATGCTTATGAAAGGGGGGGGGGGGGGGGGTTGATGATAGAATGTGATTCCATTATAAGAAGTTAAGAATACTTGAAACCATTTCAAGTCCTTGAAAAATTCAGCCATCAGACAGATATTCTGATCATTATAGCTATCTTTCAGTAGCTGAAGCATATGGTTGAGAAAGTATCTGGCCAGTCTAACACATTTTGTAATATACAACAATAATCCTAATAATGATTGTAACTCATTTTTGGTAACTATTATCTTATCCGACCATGCATTACATGTTTGACATATTTCCTGTAACTTATTATCCGGAATTGAGATACTTCTGTTAACAGTGTCAAACATGATACCTAAACATATGACCTTTGTACTAGGAGGGCACAGTTTCTTAGCACTAATGTCAAGTCCAAGTTCCTGGAGAAGATCCAACAATATTTTATAAGAATAACCTATGTTGGAAGGCAATCCACAGTATATGAGGTCATCAATGTAATTCATGAGTGCATTATGACCATTTTTATTCATATTAAACCTTACAGCATCGCTTATCTTACTAAAGAAAAAAGCACCCAAGCGATATCCGAATGGGAGAGAAAGATCCAGATAGAGCTTATCCCTATGCTGCAAGCCAAGTAGGTCAATATCTCCTGGATCTATATACGGATATGCCTAAAAGCTCGGCTAGTATCGACCTTAAAAATTTCAGCCGAAGGACCCAGTTCATTGAGTGTTCGTATAATGGAATCAATAGATGGATAATGCATCTGAAAATTTGTGCCCAAATATGTATCCTTGAGTATTCCATCATTAATGGAAAAACCTTTTGGAAAACTCAGATCCATAATAGTCCTTCTGGAATTAGAATCTGACTTAGCCCTAGTCATAAAGGGTGATATATGGATATCAAAAGGCTTGTAATCTAGGGGGCCTAGCATAGCTTGGAAGCTGACTTCCTCTTCGATGTATTTGTCCACATGATCCAGATACAATCTAGCAGAGGCATGGTTGATAAATGTACTTTGGAGGTCTCTGGATCTGTCAAAATCAAGGGGAAATCCGAATTCGATCAGATCCGGAAGCTGCTGGTCGAAATAGTCGACTAAATGATGCCTCCAACTACTGACATTCAAATTGGTTCGAACCGGTATCCTAAGTCCCAAGAAATTAGGAAGTCCTGACTGTCGGATGAGCTTGTGAGCAGTTACGATATCTGGAATGCTGTCCCAGTATCTTGTAGGACCCGTATAAACCTATATAGGGGCAAGGGGAACGCAGCCAAACTTGGTGCCAATTTGCTCTTTACATTTTTGGTATTCCGGAATTGCACTAAGATCAGCTATGGTCATTTTCGGATCCGGTTGTACAATGGTTTGTTTTATGCTCGGATCAGGTTGTAACTGTTGTTCATAAGCATGGCTATCTACGGTCTGTGAGTCGACCTCACCTGGTGTGTTACCTGGACTTCCTGATTGTTATCAAGTAACTGAAACCTATTACTTGTAGCTACGGGGTAGCATTCACTCACCTGTGTGGTACTAGCCTGTAGTTGTTTATTTGCAAGGTTTGAATCTGCCTTACTAATCATAGCCTTATCATGCTTTTCCATGTAGTTCTGACCCACGTTGTGGTACTTTTGTTTATTAATACTAACAATACTTCCCTTGACCTTAGAAATATTGGAATCAGTATTAACCACCAGCTATTTGAGTGCATTTTGGTCACCTTGCAGTGCTCTATGGTGTGCAGTGGTGCGACCAGTACCACTTTTATGACCATTGTGATGTTTTGAAAGTAACACTTGGGCATAACTTCTATGGTCTCTGACTTTAAAAGTTGCCATAGCAGATTCAAACTTTTGCTTTGTGTAAGCTTTAGACCAACCTGAAAGTGCCACCAAATCTTTGTGAGAATATTGAGAATTAAGTACAGTCCTGACCTTATGGACATGACTCGAACCCAGGGTCATGTCCAAGGTTACTCTTTTTTGCATTCTTGCGACATTCAGTTTGTGGGTGAGGGTAAGATTTGCCATCCGTAACCCAGCGTGACATACAAACATGCTTGTACAATACCCCTTTTGTTTCATGAGTCTGTTTGTGAGCACAACTACCTTTATTATAAAAGACACAAGTGGTGACCTTGCCAGATGAAGACTTATCTTGACCTTTTTGAGCAGTACTTTGAGTGGTAGTATGTCTTTGAGCATGAACCCTGCAGACTTTTTTCAGTTTCCGACCAACTTTTGATCTCACCTTGCTCCATACGGCATAGCAACACCGCATGGCTGGCCTTTGCCGAAGCCCAGGAGAAGTCAGTGGCGTCATCTAATAAGTCAATGACATAATCCAACATATGCTCCCTAACAGCCATATCTGACTCCTTCCTGATGGTTCGGCAGAAGCCAGCCATCCACTGAACTGGTGACAGCTGATTATAGGTGACCCTATCCTTATTTTGGCCTGAAAGTACAAATTCATGTGGCCACCTGACTTTATGGTTGACGAAAACGTCAACTGATCCACCCCTTTGTGACTTTAATTTAGTCATAACTGGTTTGACGTTATCTGCCAAGTGTCTGAGCCTACTTTGGACCTCTTCTTGGACTCTAGTCTAGCCAAATTTTGATTAGAATGTTCAATTAATGCTGATATGTCAATATCGGATCCGGAGTCAGATAAATCAGTAACCACTTGCCCGGACTGTGAAGAGTCAGCTCCCTCCCCCGACGCCGTCAAAAAATCCACATCTGACGCCAGCTGGAGTTGGATTGGAATGCAACACTCCCCTCTGTTCCTCAAATTATATCTACCTTCATTCATGTTTACATATAAAAAACTAAAATCAATTCAATAATATCACAGTAAAAGTAGAAGGGAAAATTTTTTCATGTGTTCAGGTCACCTTCTACATTCAAAGTGACCAGTTGACCAGCTATTGGGAAGGTCACGCTTCACTGACCAATCACAGAGGTGATATCAAATGCACATGGGAACAAGAACCTACAATAACAATTACATTAAGGTGGCACCAGGACTGAGCCCCGAGACACCCAAATGTCTCCTAGCAAAAAGTTTTACATGCATTAAACACTTTGACATATTATGCCCATGTATGGCCTTCATGGTGTTCATAAAGCTGCACACTTATAGACGAAAAAGGTGTTTGTAGTACATAAATGTAATGTAAGCTTTTACATTATTTTTTGAAATGTGTAATTAATGTTAATAAAACAATATTCTACAAGCACAGAAGCGTTAATCAGTTTATGGATCTAATTTTGGTGAATTTTTTACTTTGAACCTCAATAACACAAAAAGTATTTCCTATATTTTCAATGTTAGTACCTCAAATAATAGGTGTGTTATCCCTTTATTACTGTGCCAAATATTAATCCCCTAATATTTATGCAAATATTAAAAATATTACTTCTTCTGTCTCTATTGCTCAAAACCTTTGAATCAGTTTATGGGTCTACTTCGAAAAAAAATGTCACACTTGACTGAACCCCCAGCTGTTTCAAGTTCACCATATATAGAATGTAACCCAAGGACACTGACCAAATTGTGAGACTATTTTGGCCAAGGATTTTGTGAAGTGGTGTGTCTTCAAGTAATTTAATTATAAAATTTTAGTGTGTTTGATGTATAATTACAAATGTAAACACATATTTATGTTTGGGGTGTTTTATTGCAACATCTTTATTTTTCTGTTCTCACTCTCAATAAAATATAACAGACCGGGGAAATAGCACTTGGCACCATTACATAAAGAACTTATATTGTAAGTTATACTTAATGTGCAAGGCAAATGACACCTAAGAGAGCCTACGGCACTTGTCGTACTTGATTTATCGGCTGCCTTCGATACAATCGACCATGATACTCTTCTGAAATGTCTTAAGTCATAGTTTGGTGTGTGCAGCACGGCCCTAAAGTGGTTCTCCTCCTATCTCAGCCACTGATTTCAGGCAATTAAAATTGGGTCAACCCTCTCAGAATTGCATGAGCTGTTGTTTGGAGTACCCCAAGGCTCTGTCCTTGGCCCTCTGCCTTTCTGTCTATACACCACTCCTTTGAGTAAGGTTATACAAAGGCACTCTGATATCAAGTACCATTTTTATGCTGACGACACTCAGTTGTTCGTTTATTTGTCCTACAAAAATGCCACCTCTTCCTTTGATAAATTAAATTTTTGTCTTCATGATGTTCAAGAACGAATGTCATCAAGCATGCTTAAATTAAACCCAAAAAAGAACAAAGTTCATCATATTTGATTCTCATGCTCAGCTAAAGAAATTAGATTCTCACCTCCCTGTTAGGATATTTGGTAATCTTTTGCATCCATCAGCTGTTGTAAGGAATCTGGGTGTCTGGTTTGATACTAATTTTCCCTTTGCTGATCATGTCCGCAATATTTGTAAGGCTTGCTTCATTCAAATGTGTGATCTCAGGTGGTCAGGCAGTACCTGAAAGATGCTGCTGCTGTCCTAGTGGCAAATGCCATGGTCAGCAGCCATCTCGACTTCTGCAACTCTCTTTTCAGAAGTCTATCCAGTTTCCACATGTGCAAACTGCAGTGTATTCAAAATACACTTGGGAGGATTGTCACAAATTGCAATAGATACTCACAGGCTAGTCCTATTCTCAAAAAACTCCATTGGTTCCCAGTTGAATTTTGGTGTATTTTTAAAACAGCCACTTTGGTTTATCAGTTTCTTCACAGTGGTCACCCAAACTATTTCAGCCCTCATCTGTCTATTCATTGTGGAAGGTATGGCACAAGATATAACCGCCCAGATAAGAGGTTCCTGGAGGTTCCTCAATTCTACCAATCTGCGTACAAATAAAAAAAATACTTTGGTCACAGTTTTGCTTTTGACGCTCCAAACCCTGGAATAATCTGCCTGATGATGCACGTTCTGCTCCAACTCTTGCCTGTTTCAGGAAAAAACTAAAATCCTATCTCTTTGATAAAGCTTTCCCACCTTAGTATCTAAATTTACTGGCGTCTCCATGGTGTCGACCTGGCTATGTCTCTGGAATGATGATTATTGAATTGGACTTGGTGTCGCACCTTAGAGTCTGCCTTGGCAGAGATTAAGCGCTATAAAAATATAGAATAAAATAAAATAGAATGTATGCAAAGTCTCAAACAAGGCAATTCAATAGCAATGGCAAATCATTGTTAAATCAAAAGTTGTAAAGCTCTAAAATTTATTTATTGAAATATTGCTGTCAATGGAAATAACAGAGTTAGGTAGAATTACCTATAACCAGAGTACTTGAGAATGCACACCCCTGCTAATGCATGTAATAATAAGTAAATAGGTAAATCCAAGTTATTTTTTGTATACAGCTTATGATCCAGATCACTCTAAAAATTGAACGGGATATAAGTTGGACACAGGAAGATCCAACTAGTAGAATTTGCATAATCTTGCTAACACACAAACACACAAAGAGACAAACAGACAGTTATAAAAATAATACCTCCTTGGCGGTGGTAATATTCAGTTGCAGCAATCCATATATCATTGTCAAAATGGTCAAATATTAGTGCAGAAAACATTTTGACAGACTCAAGGTCAAAGGTCTGACTAAGGTCACAGTATGACATTGCACATCTATTACCCCTAACCAATATCCCTACCAAGTATCAACATCCTAAATCTAACGGATTCTGAGATACAGGCCAAACAAGATATTTACCTCTTCCCACCTGCCTGCCGCCTTCTTGTCCGCACAGCTAGATGCCATGGGTGAAAACAATACCTGCATTTGGACAATTTGAAATCATAATTTGGTCAGTCCTAAGTGACAACAAGTAATAGTACATAATATTGTGAATCTGTGAAGTGATAATTGTAACATTTTTTTCAAAATAGACCCATAAACTGATCACAAAGTTTTCAGCAATAAGAGGCAAAGAAAACAATGCACATTATATTTCTATAATATTCAGAAAATGATATCTGGTACAATGATAGTGGGATAACATCTGAGCTATGAACGTGAAAACAAATGAAATACTGGATGTGTTATTAAGGTTCAAATTAAAAAAGACAGCAAAATCAGGTCCATGAACTGATCATTATTTCCACCAAACAACACTTCATTTTCTAGAAATATAAACATAGAAACACTACTTCAGACTTAAAATTAGTAGAATAGGCTCATTATTTGATTACTGACCACATATAATAATGCCATATATGGTACACTTCACATAGTTGAAGTATTCATTCAGTGTTGACCCTTTTTTCAAAATAGACCCATAAACTGATTCAAGGGTTTTCATCAATTAGACACAAATAAAGTAATATTTTTAATATTTCCATAAATACTAGTGGGCAAATATTTAGCAAGGTGATAAAGGCATAACACACATATTATTTCAGCTATCAATATTAAAAATGTATAAAATACTCTTTGTGTTATTGAGGTTCAAAGTAAAAAATTCACCAAAATTAGACCCATAAACCGATTACTGCTTCTATTGCAAGATTTTAGTTGGGTTTCAAAATGTTATTTTATATGGTAGTGATGAGGCTGCAATTGTAAATATGTGCCCATTAATGACCTTTATCAGTCCCTTATATACATGTTATTATGTTAATACTTCCTACCCAAGGGACAATTGCTAATCTGGTCAGCGCGAGCAGCCCCACCAAACAACAGAAAAAGCCGTCCTGTGTTATATGTCAGCAGGACTGGTGTAAAAGTAAATCCTCCCCCACCCTTGGGGTGGAGAATTTCTTAGTAAATCCTACCCCCACCAGAAAATGCTACCCCACCTCCTCAAACTGAAACTTATTTAGGGCTAAAATGAAAAAGTCTTTAAATTCTTGGGTAACTTTATTTTACAAAAACCAACATATTATACACAATTAAATTCACATAAACCAACATATTATGTATAAATAAACTCACAAAAAATAAATCACTTTATTATTAGGGACACTATTCGTTCTCATAAAGGGGGCTGCACTTTAAAGCATAGATATACTTTATGTTATGACCAATCTGTGAAATTGGCCAATTCGTGAAATAGGCAAGAATTTTGCCGAGTCCGCGAAATAGGCAACCAACTTGCCCATTTCATGAAATAGGCAAATTATCCAGTATTTGCTTGAAATGAGCAAAACTTTGGTTGCCTGTTTCATGAAACGGGAAATACAGTGTATGAAAAATAAATTTTCATGCATAAAAGTATTTTATTATTTTCATGTTATTGTAAACATTATCTCATACTTTATTTTCATATTTTTTTTATAAAACTACAATATATATATGACATTATGTTATTCAAATAAAAACACCATTCTTCAGCTTAAATATCAAATAGACATTAAACATATACGTATTGTAAATAAATAGCATCTTCAGTGATTATGATTTACAAGTCATAGCATATTGTCTTGTTATATATCCACATTGTCACAAAATTTGTGCTAAACCTTTAGACCACATTATCCAATTGTAACCAGACCTCAGGACCTGTGATTCCAGAGGGCATAAAATTTTTGTGACATAAATAATGTAAAATTGTAGGTTGTGTAAATAAGTTAATAAGTTAAAAAAGTAGATATTTTATTAATGCTACTGTGTAATATATTAGTTGCATTCACATAACTATCAAAAAACGTTAACATATTTAAAAATACTGAGACAGAAAAACACAATTTATTTACCTTTTTCTTTTGAACTAACAGTTTCAATATTTGTAGAATTTGTTGTATTCAAATCTGTATTTTTAGAATTTCTATACACAATAGGAAGTTTCTTAAAGATATTGGCAAAGTTTTTTCTTCATCTATGCATGGAAATTATATTTTCATACATAATGCCCCTGTTCCACCAAAGGACTAAGCCCCGATCCTGTCGGAGACTCTTAATCGTGGACAGTCGGTGAAGAAAATGGTAAAATGGGCGGGAATACTGAATCGGTACTAAAGCCTGGAATTAAGTTCAGATCGGCCTCAGGAAGCCTGAGGAGGCCCCAGGCGGCCCCAGACACTCCCCGACTGTTTTGCAATTAAGAACAGATTAAGCCCTTTTTTTGGTCGGTTTGAAGCACGATCTTGTCGTAGACATACCGACTGGGTCCCAGGAGGCCTGAGGCATCCTGGGACCCAGTCGGTAGCCCCCCGACTAACCCCCGATTAAGTCCCGGCTTCTTCAGGCGTCCTGAGGCCTCCTCAGTCTTCCCCAGACCACGATGGCCGATTATTGTTTTGCAAAATAACTGGATTTTCTGGGTATATATATATAAATTCTGGGAAGTAATTATCATTACTTGTCTATGAACACAGCAGGATGCCAGCTTTCAATGGAAGACATCTTCAGCAACAAATTAGGGTTTTTTTTATTTTTTATTCAGTTACATATGCTGATGTATTTGCTATTTCTACGTCGACCACAGCAACCACCACAAGCACCACCACCACCAGCCATACAGAGACCTAGAAGAAGGCACAACATGTGGGTCAGGCCATGGCTACTACAGAGAGAGGAGAGGGGGGCCTACCACAACATTATGGCTGAACTGTATGCCACAGACACTCCAGGATTCACCAATTTCATGAGGATGACCCCTGAATTCTTTGAAATGATAAAGACCAGACTGGAACCACGTCTAGCCAGGCAGGCCACCAACTACAGAGCTCCAATCAGTGTTGGGGAAAAGTTAGCCCTCACCATCAGATATCTGGCCACTGGAGAGTCATACACATCATTATCCTGTCAGCTCAGGGTTGGCAGATCCACCATTTCCAAGTTTCTACCAGAGGTCTGCAGGGCCATCCAGGATGAGTTCACCAGAGAGTACCTCAGATGTCCTACTACTCCAGATGAGTGGAAAGAACTGGAAACAGAATTCAGGATCAGGTGGAATGTTCCACATGCCCTGGGAGCCCTTGATGGAAAGCATGTGGCTCTGAAGAAACCCAAGAACTCTGGAGCCCTGTACCACAACTATAAGGGATTCTTTTCAATAGTAATGTTGGCCTTGGTTGATGGACAGTACAAGTTCAGATGGGTGGATGTGGGTACAGCTGGATCTTCCTCAGATGCCCAGATATTTAATACCTGTCACCTGAAGAGGAAGATTGATGATGGCAGCATAGGCTTCCCTGACCCAGCACCTATAACCCAGGGTGGTCAAGATGTCCCCTACTTCATCCTGGCAGATGATGCGTTTGCCCTGAAGACCTGGCTGATGAAACCCTATGGCAGAAGGATGCTTTTGGCATCGTAGTCTCAAGATTTAGAGTCATGATGACCACTATTGAACTACCCCCAGAAACAGTCAGGGATGTGGTCATGACCTGTGTGGTTCTGCACAACATACTGAGAAGCCAGTATCAAGGTCAACATGGTGCTCAACAGCCTGGTGGTGATGATGATGTGCCTGGTGATGGTCGGTTGATTGGTGGTGCTGATGATGGTGGTCGCGACAGAAACCCTGCCAGAGAAGCCAAAAGACTGAGGGATTACCTCAAGGACTACTTCAATAATGAGGGAGCAGTGGCCTAGCAAGATGGCAGAATATAACTGCTACTGCAGTAACCAGTCCTTTTCAGGACTAATAACCAGTCCTTTTTAGGACTACCAAATATTCCAAAAACAATTAATCAGCTGTGCTTGTTCAAAATAACCCAATCATCACCAAACATAATTCACCGAACCAACAAACAGACAAACCCAATGCTAAACATATTTCACCAAACGAACAAACAGACAAACCCAATGCAAAACATAATTCCTACAAAGAAAAACAGACAGACAAACCCCATGCCAAACATAACTTGGTAAATGGAATAAATATTGCATATATTTGGAAATCTACACCCTAGTTTCACATTTGGTTTTTATTCTGGAGAAATAACTGAAACTGAAAGTTTTTCCTTTATTGCAAATCTCAAAATTGAATTTTTTTATTCGACCTCAGGGAAATTTACAAAAAATAACCACCCAAGTGGTTCTGTTTGCAGTATGGTTTATCTGTCTGTTTGTTGTGGGGAGTTTTGTTTGCAAATTCGTTTGTCAGTTTGTTGGTTGGAGGTTATGTTTGCTATTGGGTTTTTCTGTTTGTTGGTTGGGGGGTTATGTTTGCTATTGGGTTTGTCAGTTTGTTGGTTGGGGGGTTATGTTTGATATTGGGTTTGTCTGTTTGTAGGTTTGTGGACATGTCATAACATATTTTTTTATATCTCTAGGGATGGTGTCAGTGTTGGACTGTTTCATTACAGAATTAAAGCTATCCCATGGATTTTAAACTACAAATGGGCAGATTATTGGCCATATTAGGAGTTTATTTATCTATTTTTTTTCTATGTGGCCTTCTTTTGTTACGTGTATTACCATGGGTTATTTCTTTCATGTTTGGGGTGGTGTGGGTGTTGGGCTTTTTTTCTTTTTTTTTTTTTGTTTTGTGATAAGTATTTGTACTGAACCATTATGTTTTGGGAGGGGAATTTAAACAACTTGCAGCTGAATAATTGTTTTTGGAAGATTTTGGCGGCCCTGAAAAGGGCCTATGGGGGGTACGAGACCCACCCGGACTGGCTGGCTACTGAGGAGGCTGCTGCTGTTGAGGCGGTGCTGTGGTGGTGATGGTGTAGAGCTGCTGCTGCTGCTGTTGCTACTGCTGCTGCTGAGGCTGCTCAGTGATCTGTGTTGTTAGATCTGGTAGCTGGCTTAGTATTCCACTTAAGTTGTGTCTGCTGCCCTCTCTCGTCCTGTAATGTGAGAACTGATGGAGGGTTTCCAAAGCCAATGGGGCTGGGTGTATAGTAGACATAACTGCTGGAACTGCTGCCTGGGTGGAACTAAACACCTGTTGAGTGGTTGTTGGCAGTATCCATAATACTCTGTGACTCCTTGGTAATAGTGGCTGATCTCTTGGGTAGAACTTGACGTCTATGAGTGTTCTTTACTTCTTCAATATCTCTAAAAATTCTGCCCTTGAGGTCCTCAAATTCCTCTTGGGTCATCTTTTCAGCCTCTGATGCCACGTAGTCAAAGAAGGGCTGCCTGTCTGACTTCTGCTGCAGGAAACCTGAGATCAGTGTCCTCATCTGGTTGAAGTGCTCGAGTATCTTTGAATCTGTGGAAACTGGTGTAGATGTAATAATTGGTTGACTTGCACTCTCCCTCAGGACACTGGACTCAAGATGTTCTGTATCAGTAGTAGATCCACGTGATTCTTCATGCCTGCTGGTGTTGGGACTGGCCTCGAACCCAGAACTTCTGTTGGCCCCCTTGCGTCTGATGTGGGTCTTAAGGAAACCCATCTGCTGGTAGACCCAGGACTGTCTCTTGGTCATCTCCCTTGGGGCTTGGCCAGACTGTAGCTTGGAGAGCTTTCCATAGTGAGTTCTCTGTGACTCAAACCACCTTCTGACATCAAAGGGCTGGAGCTTCAGTTCTGCAGAAATTTCTGCCCAGAGAGCCTCCTTCCTATGTCTGTCTCGAAATGTCCATGCTCCTTGTCGTACAGCTCTGGGTGCTCCTTCACAAACTCAACAATGGCAATTTCTTGACTGTCAGTGAATGTAGCATAAACCCTGGCTCTCTTGGCTCCTGAGTGGCACTCTGAGTCTTCCTCACACCTCTCATCTTCTTCGCAAGCTTCCTCAGTAACTTGTAAGCCTTCCTCTCTCTCCGCTATCCTTTCTTCTCTCTGTTCTGTACCCTCCTCTGTCCTTTCCTCTGTCATCTCCTCCAACTCTCCACCTTCCTTCTCCCTCTCCTCTTGCCTCTCATCCATCTTCTTCTTTCCTCTCTTTCCTCCTTTCTCTCTCCTCATAACTCCAGTGAATATCTCAAAAAAAAAAGTAAAAAAAACTGAAATGTGTCTCCTAACTGTTAAATTTTCCCTAAGCTCAAGTAAAATGTGAAATGTAAAAAAACTGAAAACCCCTAAGCAGTAAGTGACACACGTCTCTCAGTAGCCAACCAGTCTAAACACAGAAAGCGTGTGCGCGGTTGCTTATATAGTCCCAGACGCGCGGAAAACAGTCGGTGCTTAATCGGTACTTAGTCCCAGGCCTCCTGGGGCGTCCTCAGACCGTCGCAGACTAAATCTGTGTGGTCCCAGGCGGCCTGAGGAGGCCGGTTTGGGTCGGCTTCTCTTTGTCGGGGCTTAGTCCCAGACCCAGATTTCTTAGTCCCAGGACACCTGATATGGTCTGAGGCTTCCCGGGACTAATGAAACCGATTCCCTTTCATACGCATGAAACTTCAAAGATCTGTTATGAGTCGGGGACTGACAAACAGGCTTCTTGGGACTAAGCTACGGACGCCTGGGACTATGGGTTGCAGGAGGCCTGGGACAACATAGGACTGTGTAAATTTGGGTCTGAGGAGGCCTGAGGAAGCCTGGGACTGGACATTTTGTTGACAGCGGGAAATGAGAATCGGTTTGGATTGTGAGAAATATCAAACATGTTTGATATTCCTCACGGCCCCAACCGACAACTACCGATCCATACCGAACGCCTGGGACTAAGCAAATATTTGAAACCGACTCCCAAAAACCCTTAATCGGGAAGCTTAGTCGTGTGGTGGAACACCCACATTAGATTGTCTATTTCATGAAATGGGCAAGCCACAATTGAATAAATTGCCTTTTTCACGAAATGGGCTAGTCAGTTGCAAAATTCTTGCCTATTTCACGAAATGGGCAATTTTGCAGATTGGGCGTAACATATATACTAGAGTACACTTTAAAAGCCCAAGCAGATAGCAGATTTCATGTAAAGGTATGCAAATGCAATTATATCGGTTACAGTTAAATAGATGACATGACCTATTGCCCTTTGATCAGTTAATAAAAGGGGGTGTTCTCTCAGATCAATTAAAGGCATGTAAACAGAATTTGTGTAAGATTATGACAATTGTACTTGTAAAGCTAAAAACATAAATGTAGGAATATTCACCCATATTGACATGTGTATTAAAGAAAAATCCATTTGTATGACAAAATCTGTTTAGTCCATGGGCTATTATCCCAAAATTAATAACCCAAATTTATTAACTTAGATGTATTATTATTCACTACACATGTACTAAGTTTAGACAAACATACATTTATGAGATATCAACAGTTTATCTTGGGGGTATTTATTTATTTGTATATTTAGAATCCCAAACCAATAAACTTAAGTTACAACCAGACTTTGTATAAGATCATAATAATTCCACTTTTAAAGGGTAAGAAGTCATTTATAATATGTAAACTGTTTATTCCTAGGATGGGGGTAGAATTTCCTGGTGGGGTAGGATAGAATTTCCTGATGGGGTAGGATTTAATAGGAAATTCTCCCCCACCCCCCGATGGGAGGACTTACTAGGAAATCATACCCCGGGGGTTTGAGGCAGTGACCCCTGCATTTCCAAGCAAGACTGTCCACACTGTAACATTCTAACCACTGAACAAAGACAACAGCTAGCTACCCATTCTTATCAGAAGAAATAAAAATGGCGAGAACTGAAAGCGGACAAGTCTGAAAGGGTAGAAGACGACGATAGCTCAAGTAGCACCATGGTAGATCTAACTCTAGTCTTGGTTTTTGGGTTGGCGAAAGAGCAAAAAACACAGAAATCTCCTGAAAAGCCTGTGGTCAAAGAAAAGGGCAAGAAAGAAACACTCTACCCCTTAAAAGCCTCCCAAGTCGTCTACTGACAGCATGTTAGAAACCCTTGACCAGAAATGTTCTGAACATTCCAGTCGACTAGAAGCTTTGCTGGTAGCAAGGTCTTTGGAGAAATCCAGTCAAAAACTGACCTTCCAGACTGTGAAAATGCTGGCGAAGGCTCCACCAAAGGCTCCACCAGCCAGTGAAGTGAAGTCAGCCGAGCCCTTTTTAGCACAGACCGAGCCAGCTGACCAGGTTCCTTCTTTGCAGAGACAGGTGCCTGCACATCGGGTACAGAGGCAGCCAGGCAGCTCACCAACTCTGAAATGAACACTGTCTCGAATCTAGAACCCACTTACCAACTTTACACTACTGGAGAAGCAGAAGAGGGAGAACTGTCCAACCTGGAGCAAGATCATGCCACTTCTGATGTTAACCAGGCTCTTTCTGAAGAGCAAACATACTGAGAGAATGCATGGTGCCAGATCTTTCATGGGATGGAAGCATATCCTTGACGTCGACACTGCCACTTCTGATGCTGACGACAAACCCTTTCCAGGGCCTAAGCAGCCAGTAGGAAAGATCTCTGTAAACTTACTGACAGAAGACTGGCTCTGTAAGAAGATGGAGAAGTTCAGCCTAACCCTTGTAGAAGGCTATCCATCTAGGAGCCAGTGGTTTGCAGAGAGACCAGCATGTAAAGGTTGCCAATTCACAGAGCAAGTGGTACAGGCTACATCCCAGCTAGGACAATTAAGTGGAGGGTGCCGGGTTCAGTGTCATTTTGGTACAATGAGTCTGCAAAGCTGAACAGCAGTTACAGCCAGATTACTAGATTCTCAAGGCTTGCTACTGCAACACCGACATCTCGCACCTTATCTCAAGACACTCTTAGAAGATGAGAGAAGGCAGCACATGAATATACATATATTTGCAACCAGGCTGCCAGATTTAGTAGATGTCTGAGCAAGGTGCAGCAAAACATACAGACCCAGGTGAAAGTTATACAGACTGAGCAGAACAAGCGGAAGTTTTCCAGCAAGATGAGTTACTGCCACTGATGAACTGCAATATCTACTGAACATTAACTCCAGTATCAGTCAGTGTATGGCCAAGACGGAGTCTGGCATCAAGCATCATACACTGTTTGCATTCTGACAGGCTCCTTTCCACCTAGCCACCCTGTTTCCGGACAATATCTTGAAGAAGGCAGAAGAGGGCTTTGACCAGTACTAAAGTAAGAGACACTAACTCATCAAGCCATAAGAAGGATTGGTATCAACCCTATGAAAGGTCTGAGAAATCCAAGTATAGTAAGTACAGAAAGCCAGCAAGGAAAACTATTAGTTCCCTTGGCCACAAGAAAAGGGGCAAGTCAAGTGGCTACTCATCCTGATCAGCCAAGGGTCAGTCATCGTATAAATGGCAATTACTGTTTAAATGTTACAGTGTGTGCACAGCGACTGACCAGGAGCAAGGAGACTGTAAAATCTTGTCAAGACAAAGAGACTGTAACATTTTGCTAGACTTTAAATGCATACTCAGTTGTTGTTAAACATGTACATGCTGTTATAGGGCAGCCACAAAAGGAAGGCATATGTCAAGATATTGTTCTACAAAAGTCATTAAAATATGTAAAAGATGTTTCCTGTGTAGATCACTTGAGTTTTGTCCAGAATGTCAAAATGTCAGTTGTTGCTCCAGATCTACCTGTAGGGGCCAGATTGCACCAATTTTGGGAAACTTGGGAAGCCCTATGGGCCGGTCCAAAGGTCATAAGAATACTCAGAGAAGGCTACTCTCCCCTTCCAGAACCGACCAAACCTAACGAGGTCACTGATCATCATAAGTGGCTATGTATATTCCCTCAGGAACAGCTACTTGATAGAGGCATTCCATGCCCTTATGCAAAATAATCCAGAAGAACTGGTTAAAACTCAGAAATTTTAGGCTTCTTCAACCAACTTTTCCAAAACTCAAACAACCGGTGGAGAACTATACTGGGTATCAGTTTCCTGAACAAATTTCTAAAAGAGAAATTCAAGATGTAAACACCAGAAACAATAAGAACCTCCCTCCAGACAGGAGAATGGGTAACATTCATAGACTTCAAGGATGCCTACTTCCACATACGAATCCAGGAAGTACCTACATTATCACGTCTAGGGTCAGTCCTACCAATTCAAAGCACTATCTTTTGGCCTGTCCACAGCTCCCATGGAGTTCACTGTTGTTCACTGAAGGAGGTCAAACTAATGGCTTCACACAAGGATATAAGAATCTACCTAGACGACTGGTTGGTCAGAGCCAGATCCCACCAAGCCTGTCTCCAGAATACACAAAAACTAGTAGCTCTGTCAGGAGCTGCATTGGATGGTGAACAGAGAAAAACCAAAACTGGACCCCAAACAAGTCTTCAACTGTGTAGGCTACCAGTTCGATCTACAGGAAGGTCAGACCAACCCCAGAGCATTGGAAGACCTTAAATACAAAGATAGAGGAATTGCTCTCCAGACCGACCTGTCTGATCTGACAGCTGATATTCCTAAAAGGATTGCTAACAGCCAAAGAAAAACACGTCTACCTAGTTCGGCTCCACACACAATGGTACTTGAAAAACAACTGGAGGGTACCAGAATCACTAGAAAACGCAATCCCTATTCCAAGGTCACTCCACCCTCACTTAAAGTGGTGGCTTCAGGAACAAAACGTTCTTCAAGGCCAAACATTACACCCCCGTCATTCATGCTCTGCAAATCTTCACAGACGCATCAAAAGAAGGATGGGGCACTCACTTAGGGGAACACACTACAAGGGGAACCTGGTTCCTTCCAGAAATCAAGTGGCACAAAAGGCGGCCTTCTTGGCCCTAAAAGAGTTCCAAGACCCCTGCTTGAATCAAGTAATACTCATAGCTACAGATCTCGACAACACCACAATGCTGGCCTGCATAAATAAGGAAGGAGCCATAAGGTCGGGCCCACTGTGTGCCCTGCTGTGGAGGATCCTGACCTGGTGTTCCAGGAAACAGGTTACTCTCAAAGCCCGACACATTCCAAGCTGGCTGAATATGATACCAGACAAACTATCCAGACTAGGCCAAAGCATCCAGAGTGGTCTCTCCTTCCAGAGGTCTTCCAGTTGATATGCAACAGGTGGCATCAACCTCAGATAGATCTATTTGCTATGACGTTCAGCAACAAACTGGCTCACTTTGTGTCACCAGTACCAGATCCCCTGGCCTGGGCAATCAATGCACTCAGCCTGTCCTGCGAGGATCTAGACCCATATGCCTTCCCACCATTAGCCATCTTGGGAAAAGTGATGTTTAAGTTGCAGGACTACCATTGCAGGAGAATCATTCTGATTGCTCCAGGATGGCATAACATGCCCTGGTTCTGGGATCTAGTGGCTGTGTCAAGCCAGATCCCCTTGTGTCTGCCCAACCTGCCCTGTTAAATCTAAACCTGCATACTTGGCTACTAGAGCCTCAGCTATCAAAGTGCAGGGCTTCTTTGAGGCAGTGGGAGCAATAGTCTCAACCAGATCACTCTATGAGGCAAAGTTGACCATTTTCACAAAGTGGTGCCACAGTAATAGGTGGACTTCAGGCCACCACCTATAAATTCCATAGCTGACTTCCTGCTGTATCTGTGAGGCCGGGGTTCAGTTCCCCGCACCGCCTCAAGTGGGAAAGCTGGTAGTTGCTTGCCCGTTGGTCGGCAGTTTACAGTATAGAACCCTAACAAACTGTATGTACTGGTTTCCTCTGCCCTTCGAACTACCCGTCGTGATATGACCTGTTCAGTGTTGAAAGCGACGTAAAACCCCAAATAAATAAATAAATCCTGCTGTATCTGTTCCAAGACAGGAACTTGCAGCCAAGTACCATTGCTGGCTACAAATCAGCCATAGCAGACAAATAGGGAAATGTGCCCATTAATGTCGGCAAAGATGAGAATCTAACTGGTCTCTTGGATAGTTTCCACAGAGACAGACCCAAGGATTGGAGGGGCATCCCCTCCTGGAACTTTTCCCTGGTGCTGCACCAGCTTACAAGACTCCCTTTGAACGCCTTAAAGAGGCCTTGTTGAAGCATTTGACCTTCAAGACTGTCTTCCTCTTTGGGTTCAGGCTTTGGTTTCAGGCAAACGCAGGAGTGAGATCCATGCTTGGCTAAGTAAGAACATCAGACACAAGTCAGGTGTCTCTTTACTCCTCACCCAGCTTTCTTTCTAAGAACCAGCTGGCCAAAGAGGGTCCAGACAGTGTGGTCCCAGTGATTATTCCAGCCGTGGCTCCAACTCTGGATAAATCACTCAAGGCTGATATGTCCCTATGTCTGGTCAGAGTCCTGCGCTACTACTTGGATAGGACCTCAGACCTCAGGCAGAACAAGGACCTGGTCTTTGTCTCCTTCAAGTAAGGTTTCAACAAAGATATCTCCCCTGTCACTATCTTCTCACAGATCAAGCAAACAGTGATCCTATGCTATGAGCTCTCAGACCAGGAAACCTTCAACCTACATCAGGTTAAAGCACATGATGTAAGATGCCTTTGCTGCTTCTAAGGCCTTCCAGTCAGAAGTTTCCTTAGAACAGCTTTTGTCAGCCTGCCACTTGAAGTCACATAACACATTCACACAATTTTATCTGAAGGATGTGCCTTGGGCTGATTCAGAGCTCTTCCATTTGGGCCTAGTAGTGGCTGCTCACCAGATCCATCAGTGGCCCAGTAAGCCAGGGAGATGTCTATATATGTATATAGTTACAAAAAAACTCTGACATGCCTTCCTTGGGAGGTTTATTTCCAAAGATTGAACTGATTCTCCTCTACCTCAGAGCAGGTCTGTAAAAAAGGGGGAGGGGTAACGTCAGTATGCTGCCGTGACGGCACCATGGACACCGGCAACCAACCTATAGGGAAAACTGGCGTCCCCTTTAAAGCCGCCATTACTTTAAAAATTTTAATATTTCCAGTTCACTTGTAGTCCCTAGTAACTGACTCGCCTACAAAGCGGAAGTTATTGTCCATTGGGTAGGATGTATTAACACAATTAAATTGCAAATTTAATAATTAAATTCAATTTTTATAAGTTTATACTCTAACCAATGCACAGGCGAGGCCCTCCCTACCGACCCTGCTATCAGTTTACTGGGGTCTAAATAGGTTTAAGGAAAACAATGCTAGGTTTAAGGAAAACAATGCTATGAAGTATGATACACCACTTAGCAAATGCACAGTACCTGCGCATTTGAAACAGAATTGTAAAAGTGCGCAATATCAAATGCAATATGTTGTTTTATGTTACCAGACCGGTCCTGCCGGTGGATAACAAAGGATGGCTTTTTCTGTCATTTGGCGGGGCTGGTCACGCCAACCAGTTTAGCAATTCCCCATTAGGTAGGGTATTAACATACAAAAATTTAATTTACTTATTAAATTTGCAATTTCTGGTCGGTAAAACTAATTAAACGTATTAGATTACTTTGTGAGACATGTAACAAATTTAATTTTAATACATTAATCACAAAAACTTGGTGATATTTTTACAGTTATAAAATGGCCTTTGTATATGGTAATAATGAGGGTCCCTTGTGTGCATATTATGCCCAGGTGTGACTTTTACAGGTTTAATATAGGTGTACACCTTTATATAAAAAGCGTCTGTGGTGAGTTATACTTCTCAAAGAGGGCCTTTGTTATTTTCTTATTGTTTTTCACACAAAATAAGACAACGTGATTTAATTGAGAACACTTGTAACATATATTTATATTATTCATTATTTATATATGGGGTCTCTTTGGGTCCCTTATACAGGTAAATTACCCAGTAAATGTCCGTTATGGGACCCATATTAAAAATTGTGACAATTGATCTTCTGTTTGCCACACTTTATAAAGTCCAAATCAAGGTGATGTCAAATGAATCTGACATTAAACCTATTTTTCATCATACATATTTTTATACAAATTGGACCAATATTATGCCCCCCTTGGGCCTTTGGTGCCCATATGTTTTCTTTATAGGACCCATAATATTTTTGGCCCGCCTATAGCCCACGTAAGTCCCTTATGATCAGGTTTGCTGGGCATGCACCTGAAGCTAATTATGGGTTCGAATTCAAGCTCGGCCGGTTTCACAAAAGGACTTAGCCTGGACTTAGACTTAAAGTTAAGACTTTTGTCTTTAATTCAAGCTAAGTCTGTGTTCTTAGACTTAGCGGATTTCACAAAACAGCAAACTCTTGGGTTTTGGCTAAGTCTAGGGCTCAAAGTTAAGTTCACCTGCAAGTTTGCTTAACTTTTGTTAACAAAGACTTAAATATGGCTGCCATAAATTTCTGTCCACTTTAAAATGTGAAATGGCTGTAAATAAAGTATAAATATATAAACAACAACTAAAGAAGTCTTTGTGAAGTTTCTATGTGGTAACAAGTCTTTCTATTTCAAAACAACACTTATCCTTAGATAAATGTGTCAAATGAACGATATATGTCATTTCATATATCTCAATAGTATATTTGAATAGAAATAAAAGGTCACATGACACAGAAAACCACTGTGCTTATTTGATGAGCTTTGACTTAGCTATGTCACCCATTGTGAAATCCATTTAAGTCCCGGACCTATCAGACCAAAGTCTTAGATTTAAGTCCCTGACTTAGCCAAAAACCTGGGGCCGGTTTCACGAAGCCTCCTTTGTTTTTTCCTTCCTTGAAATAAAGGAAGGGGGATTTCTAACCTTTGGCAAGGCTTCCCTTAAATCCTGTTTCACAAAGCCTCATTTATTCAAACTTACCAAAGATTTTCCTTAAAACAAAGGAAGGGCAATTCCCTGTATAACCACACTACTTGGAATTTCCCCTCCATTACTTATATAACCCTCACACAATTTATTTTAAATATTAAGAGAGTAAATTGCATTTTAGCATTTTAACTATTTTAAACTTGGTACATTAGGTACATTTTAATTTTCAGATATATTATTTGCATTTTTTTTTCTTTTGGGAGTTGTTTCCAAAACCTATAACCACACCAATGTTTTTCTTTCACTGTAAGTACATGTGTACTTGCGCACTTATTTTGTACCTAAATTACCTTATGGAGGCAATGTCCTTATTCTAACACTGCTAAAGATCAGTAAAGTCAGTAAATCTATATTTTACTATATTTTAATAAATTTTGTAAAATGCAGATTGGTTGTGATTATATTTTGCAAATTAATACAGTAGGTCACATGACAATTTTTTACCCAAAGTAAGGGAGGGGCCTTTTATGTTTAAGGAAACTCCATGAATATGTTTCTCACTTCAAAAGTTTGAACATCAATTTTTCAAGAATTAAACAACCAAATTATATGAAATAAACAGCAAAACATTGTTAGTGGATGTAGGTTTGACAATAATGTTTCAAGTTCTATATATTTAGGTGGATTCACTTTAAAATGTTCATTAAAGTTAATAAACATTACTTGAAGGACACTTCCTTAAATCTAAGGTAGGTCCTTAGCTTCCTTGAAATTCAAGGGAGATTTCAAGGTCTCCTTTAAGGAAGGAGGCTTTGTGAAACTGAGATTTTTTAAAGGAGGGAGAAAATCAAGGAAATCCTAGAATTTAAGGTGACCTTATCTTAAGGAACCTTCGTGAAATTGGCCCATGGCTAAGTCTAAGACCCTTTGTGAAACCGGCCCCAGGCCTTTATATTACTATGATAATTAAAAACATTAATATGTGGGTTTCCCAGCTGAGATTGTATCTTAGATAATAAAATTAATTTTATGTGTGAATATATTCTCGCTTACCATAAATAATGTGGCATATGGAGGTTAAAGAGTCTATATACTGTAAAATTTACGAGAGGGAAAAAAGACACATTTTGGCTTTAATCAAAGCAGTATTGATTTCTTCAGGGGCCGATTTCACAAAAGGACTTAAGTCCAGATTTAGGCTTAAATCTGAGACTTTGGTCTTAAATTTTGTCAAAAAACTGCTAAGTCTGTGGTCTTAGACTTAGCGGATTTCACAAAGCAGCTAAGTCCATGAAATTGCTAAGTCAGTGGACTTAACTTTTAAGTCTGGGAGGTAGTGGGCTTAAATTTTGTAAAGAGGACTTAAATATGGCCGCCATAAACTTTTCTCCACTTCAAAATTTGAAATGGCTGTAAATAAATTATAATTATGCAGAACACCTCACTAAAGTAGTGTTTGGGAAGTTTATATGTGCTAACAAGGTTTTCAATTTCAAAACAGCACTTATCCTTAGATAAAATACATTAAATGAAGAATATGTGGCATCAATATTATAGCCTGGTATAGTATGTTACTTTTATTAAATCTGTAATCACAGAGCCAATCAATGATTTGAAAAGCTGAATGATCGGCCCTAAACTTAGGATTTTTATCAAATGCAAAATAAAGACCGAAACATTTACGTTTTTCCATAAATAAAAAGATAAAAGTCAATAAACTTAAAGATAATTTGAACAGAAAAACACAGATATTGAGCTTAAAACTATTGTCTGCACAGGGCCTATTCTAGATAAACTAAATGAATAAAACTAAGTTAAAGAACAACTTGAAGCTCTCAGCATGAAGGAAGCTTATAGCTCTTTTTTATTTATTTATTTGGGTTTTAATGTTGCTTTGAACATATTGTACAGGTGATATCATAACGGGTAGTTGGAAGGGCAAAGTAAACCAGTACATACAGTTGTACTGTAAACTGCCGACCAATGGCAAGCAACTACCAGCTTTCCCACTTGAGGTCGGGCCGGAAACCGAACCCCGATCTCAGAGGTGGGAGGCGAGAGTGTTACCACTCTGCCACCGTGGCCCCCATTTCTCTTCTATGAGATCAAGATGCACAGTTTTTGGTGGGTTTAAAAAGCTAACTACCCAGCAGACACAGACCTTTGAAAATACATTGATTTAGTGTTGAAAATTGATCGTGACATTGATGTATGCTTTGTCGCAACTAAATCTAAGTTTACTGACATGAAAAAGTAGTATTTTAGACAAGAAATGCTGGTGATTTAGTTTTGAAAATTGATCCTGACATTTAGGTATGTTTTTTTTTCTAAGTTAAATTTCTGACATTGTAAGCAATGGACAGAATAACATGTTGCTAATGCTTATAATTTCAAAATGGTTATTAGTGCAATTAATTGTTGAGAATTTCTTAAAAATAAAAAAATATATGTAGTAAATGAAGTGGGAGCTAAAACGCCATATTGTCATGTTGAGGTAGCCATACCATTCACATTAAGGTAACCATTACTTTCAAATGTAGCTGCAAACTTTTATAGCACTGCTCAAAAAAATTTCACCATCCCTATAATTTGTAGGATAGAAAACACAAATAACAGAACCAAAGAAGTTATTCAAGGGGACCATAATCCAACAGTGATGGTGGTGATCAGTAACCTCTACATGAAAACAAATACGTGCCTCTGACAGGCCGCTTAATTATTATGTAAGTAATACATATATATTTAAGAAAACTGCACAGTACAATCGTTTCTAAGTATAAGAAAGGTATATTTACACAGAATAAGAAAAATCACTTCTCCAAAACAGCAAGAACCTGAGCTCTTTAGTTGTAACATTTTATCACTCTGAGAACACAATAGCCCAGTGATGTCATGGAATTCATAGTTTTATCTTTTCAGGTCTCCTTGCTGCACTCACTCCTAGGTTTGTGGCTAAAACTAATTATCAACAGGACCACACTCCTTTCTTAATTGCATGGGGTGGGCTTGTCTAGCTAGGTCCACTCATTTGTGGTCAAAACAGAAACTATTTAAGAAATGTGGTAAAGCTATACTCATTTACCTTGATTTTTATTCTTTTCTTCCAACTACATTCAAAATATGAAGATTTTGAAAGATAAACAACTAAGTATTTTCATTTTACTTGAAAGTTTGTGGCATAATTTTAGTTTGTCTCTATTTGCAATGACTGTTTTTAATGTAATACTTTAAAAGCTTGACAGGATAAAAGAATTGGACACAGAAAACATAAAAGTCATTCTTTTTTTTACAATATTGTCAAGAAGTTATCAGATAATGGAATTGGATTATCCTAATATATAGACATAAAATAATGGATATCTAGTTGGAAAATATAAAAGATCATAATATATAACCATAAGCATGATGCAACAATTATGTATCCTCAGTGAATATGTCATTACATATGTATAAAGTAAATGGAAAATTATCATTTCACTTATTAAATAGCTAGCCATATGAGAACCAATAGTTACAGCTGCGTCATGAGAAATAAAAAAAAATAATTGCCATTATTCCATAAAAAGAATAAATCTGCATTGGACCTTATCTGTTGGATTCAACCTGATTTCACCAGAAATGGGTTTATAAATATATTCATCTACTTTGTTTTTTTTTTATCTGGCACAATAAATGTTATAAAATTCATTCATTTTAATTTAAAATCACCTCCAAAATAGTGAGACCTGATGACCAGTTTGGTTACAAATAGGGTTAAGTTTAAAATGATTTGAGAGCATGACCTGCCACACTTGATATATAATCCAAATTTCAAAGAGGCAGGTCAAAGGTCAAAGTGATCCTTAAGGTCACTGATGTTAGTCAAACAAAGATGAAAACTTACAGGTACCCCCAGAAATTTTAGAATATGAAGGCAATCAGGTCTCACTTGTTCAGTGTGTTTAGCAACATACATGTAGAGATTAACTTTACAAGAAACTGTACATGACCTTTAAATGACTAAGGTCATAGGTCAGGGCCCACATACGTGGATAATATGAATTATGACTGTTAATTTACAAGAAAACTGTACAAGACCTTGGAATACTGCTAGATGAAAGGTCATATAAACCTGAATAAATCAGTTAAATATTACATCATTTAAGTTAAGAAACTGGTGTGTACGACCTTGAAAGAGCTAGTGAAAGGTCATAGGTCATGTACCATATATGTTAGCTATGATAAATAAATTTTTTTACATTAAAATATGGGTCTTTCGGTGTAATGATGACACCTGCCAGGCAATAGGTGGCTAGGAGATTAAGCGCTATGAGAGTGGGATAATTGAAAGATTAAGACGCTAAGAAGTTACTAGTAAGATAAATGTTAAAAACTGACTAGATTAAAATATGTATCACATTTTACATGCTGATATCACAATCATTATATAGAGGAAGTTGCAGATCCAGCAGGTCACTAAGATTAAGTAAGATAAAATAATAAAAATCCATGAGTGATCCAAGCATTCTATATGGTCCTTGGGCGACAAACCCTATTAATTCATGTCCAATATGATATGGTATTCATGTAGGTCCCACAAGGACCTGATATTACATATAAAGATTATAACACAATAAAGCACACTGAATGGTGGTGGTCATTGTGGCACCCTCACTCATATAAGACTGCCTTAGTGGCCGAACTTTATGGCCTTTGCTTAACAATCATTAGCTCAAGCCACAATTATACTTTGACCAGGAGGCATTGGTGCCAGTATATTCTTTATTATGTCCACCCAAAAATGGTGGCCATTTTGAATTTTCGAATTTTTGCCAAAAATGGCAAAACACAAATTTGCTTGTATCTCCTTAAAGGATGACTTCAGCGTTTTTGACATACATATTTTTTAAGTGTAAATTCAAGCTTTATATATTATCAATATACTGACAACGTTTTATGTGTCAAAGTTGCCTATATCTGCTGTAATTTGCATTTAAAAGTACAGAAGCACTGCCTTATTTGGGTAGTCACATGTTCCCTCCCGAAAATTGCCCAGTGCACATGAAGTAAATAAACATGTGTGGGTGACATCATTTGTGTTCACTTGCCTTGGTTTTAGCTTAGAACTGTTCTGATATATACTGCTTTTTACATTATATTATCTCTTATAAAATGGAGCATTTCAAGGACATAGTAAAAGTAACAATGTTCTAACTGTAGTTTGAGCCAATAAAACTTACAAAATGTGTGAGTTTATAGAACAAAAGATAAATATAACATGATCCACTGTGGGGGTGAACTGCAGACACTAATACTGAGAACAAGCACTGTTTATATTCTTTGCTGTGAACAGTGTATATTTATAACACTCTCTTCTTTTATCAACTATAAGATGTGAAATGAGATGAGTTTCTGGTAAATGTTTCATGGTGAAAGAAAATACTGCAGTATCAAGTATTATCTGGGCCATCTAGCCTTTTTCTGTGCAGAAAGGTATATCAATTCAGAAAAGCTTCAGTTAACATTTGTTTCACTCTATAACGTGCACACTTATTAACTTTGGAAATCTAAAATTTAGTTCATTTACGTGAATATTTAATTTTAGCATATTATTTAACTATTGAAATAACATATAGAGAAATAGTCCAGAAGGCAAATAAATATATTAGTTCCTGGTATTTACAAATATATAATCTCAAGCCTTCAACAGGGATGTATTTTGTAACTGCTGAATTATACACTACTTCTTCTGTTTTAATGTTGCTTTGAACACTGTATAATAGGTCATATCACGACAGGTAGTTTACAGGCAGAGGAAACCAGTACATACATGGTGCTGTCCTTTAAACTGCCATCCATCAGTAAGAAACTACCATCTTTCCCATATAGGGTTCTGGGTTTGAACCGCCTACATCAGAGATGTAACTATATTATAATTAAGGTAATTCAACTCCAGACTATTACTATGTTCTGTTCCCCCCACCCTTCCAATTTTCCATCTATCAAATCAGAGAAATATTAATTCACAGTATTAGATTATTTTTGTGCATTTTAATGAGGTTTTTTGCAACACAAGTGCTGTCCACCAGTTCTGTCCAAAACAAGTGTGTCTAGAGGTTTCAATAAATGATCCAACATATAAACTACATGTATGTGACGAGAACAAAGAAAATGATCAGTCACAATAGTATGTAAATAGATGGTTATAATTTAGTTTTTACTTAAAGTGTAGAAGTTTTTACTTGACGATTCAAAAGCACTTCTAAAATCACATGAAAACATTAACTTAACTCTTATTGGATATATTAACTTTTTTTTAAAAAAAAATTGCTTAACTCTGGTTTTATTATTTTCTATAAACCTCCAGGCTGTCATCTCTGTGGTGGTGGATTTAAATATATGATATAATGGAATAAATGATGATCCTGTGTTGCAATGTGACCTTATAATTATGATAAAAGTGATAGAAACACTCAGCTTAGAGCCAACTTTTAAATTTACATCTCTCTCCTTTTAGCAATTTTGCCTTGACCAAGGTTGTAAAATTGAATAACTGACTATTTTTGAACAGCCACATTATCTACATTTACTGGCCTCAGCATCTAGATATCAAAATTCAGCTGAGATCATGCACAGATGACCTCTATGTCTGAGATAAATGTGGATAAATTGAAGAGAAGAGAATAGTAAGAGAGAAAAATATAGGTTATGTTTTGATCATTTTGAAAAATCAGAAAAAAAATCTTTTCTAGTTTTCTTTTACTAATTATATAATTCTTAATTTTATCCTTCAATAACTATGTACAATTTACCATTTTAAACTGACAATTGCAAAATTAAATTGAGGAGACAAAAACAGATATACTGTATATATAGCACTGTTTTTATCCCTGCATACACAGCCCATGAACACATATGATGCAAACACACCACGTGACTGGTGAAAAGAGCCGAAGCAGGCAGTTGTAAATTTGAAATTTATCTCCTGTTATAAAAGCTTGTTTATGAAGTAAACAGACTACTTTGGGTACTAATAGTACCAGATACATGTTTTAAATAGGCAAGAGTATCATATCCTGTATTTAACTCAGAAGTGAAAAAAAGCACTGAAGTCATCCTTTAACCGTGCGAGATGGAGCGATTTCGTCGAAATTTTCGATCCACAGGGTATCTAAAGAATGTAATCTTTGCAATTTTCAAAAACTTTCCCCCTCCCCAAAAATGGCGGCCATTTTGAATTTTCGAATTTTTGCCAAAAATGGCAAAACACAAATTTGCTTCTATCTCCTTAACCGTGCGAGATATAGAGCGATTTCGTCGAAATTTTCAACCCACAGGGACGGGCCACAGTGGCAGAGTGGTAACACTCTCGCCTCCCACCTCTGCGGCCGGGGTTCGATCCCTGTCATGGCCGTAAGTGGGAAAGCTGGTAGTTGCTTGCCGTTGGTCGGCAGTTTACAGTACAGAACCCTAGCGAACTATATGTACTGGTTTCCTCTGCCCTTCCAACTACCCGTCTTGATATGACCTGTACAGTGTTGAAAGCGACGTAAAACCCCAAATAAACAAATCAACCCACAGGGTATCTAAGGAATGTAATCTTTTCAATTTTCAAAAAATTTCCCCCTCCCCAAAAATGGCGGCTATTTTGAATTTTCGAATATTTTGCCAAATATGGCAAAACACGAATTTGCTTCTATCTCCTTAACCGTGCGAGATAGAGCGATTTCGTCGAAATTTTCAACCCACAGGGTATCTAAGGGATGTACTCTTTGCAATTTAAAAAAAATGTCCCCCTCCCCAAAAATGGTGGCTGTTTTCAATTTTCGAATATTTTGCCAAAAATGGCAAGACACGAATTTGCTTCTATCTCCTTAACCGTGCGAGATAGAGCGATTTCGTCAAAATTTTCAACCCACAGGCTATCCAAGCAATGTACTCTTGGCAATTTTCAAAAAATTTTCCCCTCCCCAAAAATGGCAGCCATTTTGAATTTTCGAATTTTTGCCAAAAATGGCAAAACACGAATTTGCTTCTATCACCTTAACCGTGCGAGATAGAGCGATTTCGTCGAAATTTTCGACCCACAGGGTATCTAAGGAATGTAATCTTTGCAATTTTCAAAAAATTTTCCCCCTCCCCAAAAATGGCGGCCATTTTGAATTTTCGAATTTTTGCCAAAAATGGCAGAACACAAATTTGCTTCTATCTCCTTAACCGTGCGAAATAGAGCAATTTCGTCGAAATTTTCGACCCACAGGGTATCTAAGGAATGTACTCTCTGCAATTTTCAAAAAATTTCCCCCTCCCCAAAAATGGCGGCTATTTTGAATTTTCGAATATTTTGCCAAAAATGGCAAGACACGAATTTGCTTCTATCTCCTTAACCGTGCGAGATAGAGCGATTTCGTCAAAATTTTCAACCCACAGGCTATCCGAGCAATGTACTCTTGGCAATTTTCAAAAAATTTTCCCCTCCCCAAAAATGGCGGCCATTTTGAATTTTAGAATTTTTGCCAAAAATGGCAAAACACGAATTTGCTTCTATCACCTTAACCGTGCGAGATAGAGCGATTTCGTCGAAATTTTCGACCCACAGGGTATCTAAGGAATGTAATCTTTGCAATTTTCAAAAAATTTTCCCCCTCCCCAAAAATGGCGGCCATTTTGAATTTTCGAATTTTTGCCAAAAATGGCAGAACACAAATTTGCTTCTATCTCCTTAACCGTGCGAAATAGAGCGATTTCGTCGAAATTTTCGACCCACAGGGTATCTAAGGAATGTACTCTCTGCAATTTTCAAAAAATTTTCCCCTCCCCAAAAATGGCGGCCATTTTGAATTTTCGAATTTTTCCCAAAAATGGCAGAACACAAATTTGCTTCTATCTCCTTAACCGTGCGAGATAGAGCGATTTCATTGAAATTTTCGACCCACAGGGTATCTGAGCAATGTACTCTTTGCAATTTTCAAAAATTTTCCTCTTCCCACATATGGCGGCCATTTTGAATTTTCGAATTTTTGCCAAAAATGGCAAAACACAAAATTGATTCTATCTCCTTAACCGTGCGAGATAGAGCGATTTCGTCGAAATTTTCGACCCACAGGGTATCTAAGAAATGTAGTCTTGGCAATTTTCCAAAAATTTTCCCCTCCCCACATATAGTGGCCATTTTGAATTTTCGAATTTTTGCCCAAAATGGAAAAACACAAATTTGCTTCTATCTCCTTAACCGTGCAAAATAGAGTTATTTCGTTGAAATTTTCGACCCATAGGGTATCTGAGAAATGTACTTTTGGAAATTTTCAAAAAATTTTCCTCTTCCCAAAAATGGCGGCCATTTTAAATTTTCAAATTTTTGCCAAAAATAGAAAAACAGAAATTTGCTTCTATCTCCTTAACCGTGCAGGATAGAGTGACTTCGTCAAAATTTTTGACCCAACCAATGCAAAAAGGCATGAAGCTGAAATAATTTACATGTACACTAATAAATATTTAAGCATCATTGATATATTTTACGAATGAAACAGGGTCTTGTAAGACTACTGTACAATTTTGGCGAAAGGTTCATGGGGTGGACATTACACATGATAATGTGTGTTCTTCTATGCTATCCTGTTTCTATTCACATGTCGCAGCTACTATCAACAGGGTGTCCTATTTCTAGTTTAATAATGAATATTTTAATATTAGCTAATTTAATGAATATGCAACAATATGAACTATTTAATGTTCTTCATCAACAGCATCCTGGTACAGCATCTCTAGCCACAGGACCAGGATCCCACAAGAAGGTGAAGTGAAGGAGAAGATATACACACATATTGTGTCCATTTGAAGGAATGATGCAACATATCCACAAACTGATACACTCCAGTGACATATATATATATATAACAACAACCATCTACCTCCACCATCATTACGCATGGTGCTCTGAAACAAAAAGAAAAGCAGTAGTCTGTTCTACATACATAGATGGGGGTGGGAGTAGTATACATAAGGGAGGGTAAGTTTTCAGATGTTTCCTCGTGGGTAGTCAGCATGCAAATGGAAGAAGCATGGTCAGTTATTTCAATTGACCAGTGGTCAGCCAATCAGAGGCTGCCATATTACAGGACTACGAAATTTCAAAATTTTTTGACAATTTCGTACTGCTGACCCCCCCAGTGCTGACCTTGCCGACACCCCCATGTCGACTCGAACAGCACCCTAGTGGTCAGAAAAGAAACACCAGAAATGGGTTTATAAATATATTCATCTACTTTGTTTTTTATCTGGCACAATAAATGTTATAAAATTCATTCATTTTAATTTAAAATCACCTCCTAAATAGTGAGACCTGACGACCAGTTTGGCTACAAATAAGGTTAAGTTTAAAATGATTTGAGAGCATGACCTGCCAAGGTCAAAGGTCTGAAACAATACCCAATACACTTAATATATAATCCAAATTTTAAAGAGGCAGGTCAAAGGTCAAAGTGATCCTCAAGGGCACTGATGTTAGTCAAACAAAGATGAAAACTTACAAGTACCCCCAGAAATTCTAGAATATGAAGGCAATCAGGTCTCACTTGTTCAGTGTGTTTAGCAACATACATGTAGAGATTAACTTTACAAAACACTGTACACGACCTTTAAATAACTAAGGTCATAGGTCAGGGCCCACATACATGGATAATATGAATTATGACTGTTAATTTACAAGACAACTGTACAAGACCTTGAAATACTGCTAGATGAAAGGTCAAATAAACCTGAATAAATCAGTTAAATATTACATCATTTAAGTTAAGAAACTAGTGTGTACGACCTTGAAAGAGCTAGTGATAAATAAATTTTACATTAAAATATGGTTTACATTAAAATATGGTTCTTTCTGTGTAATGATGACAAGCACTAAGTAGGAAACTAGGTATATAAAGCAGCCTTGAATGCCCTGGGGAAGAAGTAGGGGAAGAAGACAAGTATGTCCAAATAACATCCGATTTCCCTGGGGAAGAAATAGGGGAAGAAGACAAGTATGTCCAAATAACATCCGATTTCCATGTGCCATGTTTCATAATGTGCTCTAAAGGCACTCCATTCTGGAATGCCCAAGAGGCACCAGCGCGGCGGAAGTCATGGAATGTTAACATTTTTGAAAGACCTAAGTGAAGAGAAATGTCTTTGAGGTGCTTTCTGGCCACAGAATCAGTGAAGGGAACAAGACCCTGGGCTGTAGGCACGACAAATAGAGGCTCATTGTGAGATACCGGGTACAACCGTATCATTCTGTTCAGGGCCGCAATGGGGCATAAAGGTGTATCTTCTAATAGTGGAATGGGAATGGTAACAATGTCCTTTCTATTTTGCAAAGTTTTAGACCATTTAATTAAAAGGACAGCACCATTTGGTGTGAATATGTAATCAGCTCTAGCCAATTGTCTTGTGTGATCAAAAGTGGTCACAGAATGTGGAAGAATATTTGATAAGCATAAGAAAGGGAAAAAAACAAAGCAAGTACAAAGGCTTGAATATTGCTGGAAACTTCAAGAGATCACATGTCTGAACAATTTTTGTTAAGAGTTGTACATCCAGCAAGGAGCACCTGAAAGGAGCCAAAGGAGCCTGTATCCTAAGTGATTTGAGGTATAAGGCTAGACGTTCATCCCTGAAAGGGTTAGTGTAAAAACCATGTAGAATGTGATAAGCTCCAAGAGCAGCCATGTAATTGGCTATATTTGTGTAAGATTGAAAGTTCTGGAAAAGATATTCCATGAAAGACAAAAGAATGAAAACATCTACCTGATGATGGAGCAGCCCAGCGGCCACCCTGAAAGATTGGAAGTCAAGCTACATCCTGGCATACTGTCACTTCGTGGCTGGCCTAAAGCCATCTAATAGCCTATTGGAAGCCAAGGTGACCAGCTGGACTGCCTGTGGTGGAAATTCTGGAATATAAGAAAACTATGTAAGAATTAAATATCATAATTTAAAAGTGTGAGATCTAAATGAGTAGGGATCCAGACACAACCAGGGACTAGGTTTTGCAATTTTTCATTGTCAGCTAATGAATCAATCCATCTGGACAGAAGATCTGCAGTTACATTTTTCTGGCCAGATATATGTTGAACTTTATGCCCCGGTTCCACCGAGCGACTAAGCCTCCCGATTAAGGCATTTTGCCAGTCTCGAATGAATCTTGGGTCATTCTCCGACCGTCGCTTAGAGTCGGTAGCTGTCGTGAGCAATATCAAACATGGTTGATATTTTCCACGACTGCTACCGACTGCCTTAATTGTGAACCTTAATCTTGTTGAATCTCCGACAGCCACAGACTGCCGCAGGTGGCCTCAGACAGAATCTTGAGCACTCTCCGACAGTCTTATACAATCTGCGACTGCTAGTCGCCGACTAAAAAATTATTGTCCCAGACAGTCTGCGACTGGTAGCCGACCAACAGTTATAATTTTCCAACACTTTCTTAATCGTCAACCTTTAGTCGCAGACTGTCGCGGACATCAAAAGATTGTCTGAGGCAGCCGGGGACAGTTGGCTAATAGTCGCCTACCATTCCCAGACTGACACAAGATTCTTGCATGTGCCATGTTCAAGACTGTAGCCGGCTGCCCCAGGCCACCGCAGACAAAGAAAAGTGTGCCTGGGAATGTCGCAGATTGTCTGGGGCGGTCTGAGATCAAAGGCAGACTAAGCCCAAGATTGCTGTCTGCGCACATTGGATGCGCAGTTGTTTGTCTCGTGGTCGGCAACTATAAAAAGAGACCCCAGCTTGTTTTCACCTCATTTATGGAACTGGCTGGCTACTGAGAACGTTGATTGTGTCTAACAGGGTTTTTATTTAGGGGATTTCAGTTTTTATTTGAATATATTAGTTGAGCTTATGGCAAGTTTTACAGATAGACAGTTTTTTTTTTATATACAATGTATAAGAGGAAAAGAAAGAGCAAGCAGCAGGAGGAGAGGAGAGAAGAGGCTACAGGGGAGGAAACAACTACTGACTCCAACACTGACACCATTGTACAGCCTTCAGCACTCCACTCTCCACCTAGTGATGAGATACTGCCAACTACTGAGGCAGCCGTTGATGATGAGGAGGAGGAGCAAGAGAGTGCAGCACCTGTAATTTCTAAGAGATGTATGCTTGTGACAGCATTTACAGATAGAGAGGAGGATGCCATCATTGAATTTTTGCAGAATCACCCAGAAATATACAACAAGGAGCATGAGAGATATGCAGACAAATATCACAAGGAAGCTCTATGGGTACAGATTGCAAAAGAACTGAGGCTAGATGTGAAACGCTAGTATACATCCAAGAGGACAACTTTTGGCAAGGTGTCGAAGAATAAGTCTGGACAGGCTCCAGCCAGCTACACACCAAGACAGAAGTGGGTTTACGACCGCATGTCCTTCATCCGTTGTCACATCCAGAGGAAGGGAGAAAGCAGAACAGCAGGGCTAGATGCCAGTACTTCCAGGGTGCACGACAGTACTCGTTCCAGTACGGACGTTGAATTACTAGACACAAGTGGCCGACAGGGATTACCTATGACGTCGACGCCGTTATCCACAGGGCTAGCTACAGACCCCAAGTTACTTGAACATTTTGAAGCCATGAGAACTATGGTGTCCAAGTTTGTGGAGAAGCTGGTGCACGAAAGGACCCTGTTTTTCGACTTTGTAGCATCAGAGGTGAGCAAGTTGAGCCAAGAGCAGTACCACACTCTGAAGGGGCAGGTCTTCAACGCACTGCAGAACGTCACTGCCAGCAACCTGAAACCTGCAACTCCAAGTCCAGCTCCAACCCCAGCTCCAACCCCAGCTCAACCACCGACTCAAAGGCAACCGACACCACTGTCAAGAAGAACAGCTACTATAACTTCAGATTCACAGACATTGGGGATTTTACCACCACAAGCAACCACGACAACAGCGACAGCTTCAGGTTCCAGCAGCAGCCTGGTTTACTACACACCATCGCAAGTGGGATTTGTACAGGACGAGAGTAGCCATCACAACTTGTCAGGATTTTTGAGTTTCTCCACCCATTTTTTTCCAGAATGTCCAAGATTGTACAGGAATAAGGGTCACAGACTGAATCGCCGGCCAATCGCTCGGTGGAACAGGGGCATTAATTTGAAAATTTTTGATAGCTGATATAAGCCAAATGTTCCTGGCACATACTGCAAGAATCTTGTCTTTGCATTTTCCAGTGGTTAAAACCTCCACTACTGCCTGGTTATCACACCAAATCTGGATTCTTTTGCTGGCCCAATAATTGGCCCAAACTTTACATGCAACTACTATATTCAATATTTCCAGATGAACTATGGTATAGCCCATGTAACCTCTAGGCAAAGGAAGACTATAAACCATGTTATGGAAAACAGCACCTAACCCTGTAAGAAAGGCATCTAAGTGCATTTGTGAATGACATTGACTCTGATGGTAATAGGTGACTGCATTATATTGAGTAAGAAATGCGTCAAACCAGCCAAGGTCTAGGAAAAATTCCTTAGTTAAGAGAATTTTTCTTAACCTCATGATTATCTCTAAGTAACTGTAACATTCTATTTAAGAAGAATCTGGCTGGCTTGACACATTTAGTTATATAGACGAGTAAGTCAAGTAATGACGGTAATTCAGTCTTACTACAGAAGTCTTCAGAAACCATTTTTACATGTTTTTATGATTTCTTGTAATTTCTGTTCTGGTATAGATATAGTTTTGTTAACTGAATCGACTAATATACCTAAACAGATAACGGAAGTAGCTGGAGAAACTAACTTCTTGTGACTAATATCTAGGCCAAGTTCTTGCAATAGATCTAGCAAAAACTGATAAGAATTATGTATTTCAGAGGGAAGGCCAGTATATATAAGGTCATCTATGTAATTAAACAACCCTCTGTAACCATGTGACGTCATAATATACCTGATTGCATGAGAACACCTCTGAAAAAACAAAGAACCATGATGAAATCCAAACGGTGTCGATACGTCAATATAGTGGTGCTGATTGAAACTTGAAAGCCTAATAAGTCAATGTCTGCTTGGTCTACTCTAAGATGCTGAAAAGCTTGGCTAATACCTATCTTATAGAGTTGGGCAGCTGGACCCTGCTTGACCAATGCTTCTGTGATATTATCTATAGAAAGATAATGCAAAGAATAGATAGTATCAAGATAGATATCTTTTCTAACACCAGAATTAACAGAATAGTTGGGTGGCCAACTCAAATCCATAATTGTAGGTTTTTTGTCATAGTCCTGTTTTGCCCTGGTCATCAGGAGAGATATATGCAAAGTAAAGGTACTGTATCAAAAGAGCCAATTGTGGCTTCATGCTGAAGCTCTTCCTCCACATACTGCCTAACATGTTCAATATCCGCCAATGCAGAAGTATGCTTATTGTAAGTGGACTTGTTCTAACAAAATCCAGTGGAAATCCCTGAGATAATAATAATAGAATGTGATAAGAATCTCTGAGATTATATGCCCACCTATCAATATTTAGATGAGACTTAACTGGTATTCTACATTTCAGATAGTTATGGGTACCACTATTCTGAACTAAAGCATGAGCTTGTAATATATTGGGAATATCTTTACAATATACAGGAGGACCTTGATAGAGTTTAAGAGACGTCTCAGGTACAAAACCAAAGTATCCCCCAGTTTGTGATATGCAACTTTGTTTTTCAACACACATTCCTGAATTTTTGCATTCCCCAACAATGTTTTTTACATTTTGTGGTTTGCTTTGTAAGTTGTTTCTATTATCTGGTTCACAGTTTCCGGTAATAACTAGATGAGAATCAGTCACATGATTATCTAAATCTATCACACCACCCTCTTGGTGCTGAATGATAACATCATGGCTATCTAAATCTGTGTAAGCAGATTTTTGTGAACTATTAAGCACAGAATGTTTTGCAATCTCTTCATTCCGCACTAGAAACTTTGAATCTGATACTCTGGGGGCCACATTTGGTTTTTTACTAACCTTAGCATGTTTGTTTTCAACAGTAACTCGAAAATTGTGAAACCCCTGATTATCAAGCGATTCATGATCTACCGCATTTTGCAATACCTGAAATCTATTTTTTAATTTGACTTGATCATCAGTATCTGACGATTTGCAAACCACAGTCACACTGCTTCCATGATTTGAAACTTGTACCTGATTTCTTTGCTGTTTGACCAGTCTTGTGTGGTGAGCCTTTGTTTGAGAAAATTTCTTACTATTTTGATTGAAAGTAACCGTTCTAGTTACAGAATGAGTAAGCTTATTTTCTTTTAAACCAGACTTGACATGTGACTGATTTATTTTCCTACCCAACAAGAGTGCTTGTGCATACGTTCTACCTGGTTATATTTTTTGAAAATTTTTCCAATCTTGAAACCATTTGAAAGTCAAAGTCTTTGATGCCTGACATTCCAATACAGCATCCGATGAATTTTTATTATAATAAATCCTATTGTTTCCAATCAGGGTATGTCTCGGAACTGGCATACCCTGACCTCGTTTTTTGCAAGATTTTTTCTGTTTTTATTCCGACATTCATGCTCTGGGTGAGGATAAACCTTCCCACCCATAGCAAAACATGCTGCACAGATTGCTTGTATGTGACCCCTTTGGTATCATGGGTACCTTGATTGTAGTAAGTACATAGCATGGACTTGTTTGTCTTTTGATTCTGTTTTTTGAAATTTACAACAGCAGGAGATGGAGCAAGGTGTCTCTGAGCATTTGCACGCCTAATTCTATCATATTTTTCTGTATCTGTATAATTGTTTATGTCACCTTGTTCCATTCTATATAATAAAATGGCGTGGTTGGCCCTTGCACATCCCAGGAAAAATCCTGTACATCCTCAAATAATGAAATCAAATGATCAAGCATTGAATCTTTATTTTCAAGATTTCTTTCCTCTTTCATGATGCGACAAAAGCCAGCCACCCATTGAGGCATAGATAACTGATCATATTGTACACGTTCCTTCTTCGAACCAGCCAGAACATATTCTTGTGGCCATTTAATTCTGTTTGGGACTACCACTTCAACGGATCCACCCCTAAGTGATTTAATTTTTGTACCTGATCTGTTATCTTCTACCAAATTTTTCAATCTCTGTTCAACTTGAGCTTGAATATATGCATCATTTCTCAAAAAATACAAATCTGGAAGCGACTGAGCAGATACTTGAGTGGGAGGCAGTGTGACTTGGGTATGAGGTACAATAGTTTTCTTTGTATTTTTACTTTTCAGTTTTGAAACATCACTACTTTTCTTTGTTTTTTTTGTTCTCAATGGCACCTAAACGCTTACTGATACTTCCTAGTTGTGTCAGTATTTGCAAATTAATCGCCTGTTGAGAAACAGCGTCAGAATTTAAACCCCTAGAGTCATTCGAACTACTTGGTACTTGTTTATCAACCCCGGTACTTTCGCTGACCTCTGTTTGTTCAGTATCTGACCCTGCATTTGACATACTATCATTATTTTCACTACCCGAATCGGAATCTGACACCTGACCTGGTTTTGATGTATTCTGTTGACACTGCAAAAGTCTCGACATAAATATGTCATCTGACACCTCAAACTGGACAGGTAATGTAACAGCCTCACTGCCACCAGAACGCAAATTATATGCTCTCTTCTCAGATATGGAAAGCAATGATAAACAACAAAAACAAAAAACCCTAAAAATCTATGTAAAACTGCATAAAATGGTGGTGGTTAAGTTTTCAGATGTTTCCTCGTGGGTAGTCAGCATGCAAATGGAAGAAGCATGGTCAGTTATTTCAATTGACCAGTGGTCAGTCAATCAGAGGCTGCCACATTACAGGACTAGGAAATTTCAAATTTTTTTGACAATTTCGTACTGCTGACCCCCCTGTGCTGACCTTGCCGACATCCCCATGTCAACTCGAATTGGATCCAACTAAAATGGTTTGCAAAATCTGCATAAATTGAAACTAGATTTCACCTTTGGATTCGACCTGATTTCAAAGTTGTATGCCTGCTTGGTATGGATTTATTGAACTCGGTAGAGAAAAACCATAATGCAAAAACATTGTACTTTTAAAATGAGCCAAAAGATTCAGATTTGCAAAATAAAAATTCCATAAATCTCTGATAATGAGAATAAACTAAAGAACAGAAAAAAATCTAGCTAATAATAAAAGTCTTGGATCAGATGGTATGCCATAGGTTTTTAAAAACTTTCTGACCAGAAATAAGGTAAAGATGTGCATTAAAGTTTTCAAAATTCCTTCATCCGGGGTGAACTTAGTCCCAGTCAAAAGCAAAGTGTTATACACCTAATACCAGAAAGAACATGAATCTCATTGACCTCGAATCCTGGAGATCCCTCACAATTTTGACTACCATTTATAAAATTTTAGCTAAAATGCTCAGCACCTAGTGTTACAAATTGGTCTGAAAAATCAGAATCAATTAATTGGTACTACTTAGAGATCAATTACCAAAAACTACAGAAAATTATTTAGCAGATTCCCATGATCTATTCATTTCATATACTTATAATTTGCCAAATACAGTACAATCCAAGATATATAATGTAGTAAACATTTAATTTTTATTATTCGACAAAATGTGTCAAAAGTATTCATGGCACATTGCTGAACTGTTACAGTAAATGAGGTCTGATGGATGGTCAAGGTCGTTATTTCCCATTTACAGAGAGTATGCGTGTTATGTATGAAGCAGTGGAAGTTAAAATCAACTTACGTTGAACTTACTTTGTTGTGTTAAAAGATCTTCTAAAGATCTACAGAAATTACCAATTTTAGTTTTAACCAACAGGAAGTACCAGTGAAAGACATAAAATATAGGAATAACCCCCGACCAAGCCATAGTATACTAAGACAAAGCCTGAGGGGTTTATTATCTCAAACCATGGTAAAATTCTGAATATAATGTTTTGGAGGGTGTTATTCTTATTCTAACATGACAAGTGTTTAAATTTTATAAATATCTTTTATTTTTGCATTTTCAGACAGCCATAATGAGCGATAATAGAACCGGCTATGTTTTGGTAATTTAATGCCCAGGTCCCACAGTGGTAAGGATGCTGTGAATATATTGGCAAATGTGGTAGAATGGCCAAGAATTCCAAATTGCAGAACTTCGCTGAGAAGCCCAAAACTGTGGTCACATGGTTAAAAATCCAGAAATCTACAATGTCCTGCAATCATTCCACTATGCTTCCATGAGGTTTTGCTAGGTCTCTGCAAACACCTTGCAAACTGTTCAGGATTCACTGAGAATTTTGTACGGACTCTGCAATCTTAGAAGATGGAAGTATGACAGACACAGAATGTGCTACAGGTTATTGAAAATTGCTTGCGACTACATAGGAATCTTTTGAGATCCAGAACGATGGGCGATGGAGATCCTGAGATACTGCTGCAAGGAGTGAGGAACCATTGATAGTAAGCTGAGAATGATTCGTCGATCAGATACTTTTTCAGATAAATAGCTGCTTCTAGATCCACAGAGGCAGATCTAGGGGCATACAGGGCACACTCCCCCATTTCAGAGTTTGAAACCTTTGTCATGGGACTTTTATCCCTGTCCCCATCCCCTCCAATCCGCGATTCCTGGATATACCCTCAATTAGGGTAATATACCTGTTTAAAGTGTCACTTATTATACCTGTGTTATTGTTAAACTGTCCCAATATCAAAGGGGATTAGGCTCTTTTGTGCCAGTACTAAGTTAGGTCTCATCCTCAAACAAACTGAGGATTACATCTTTTGTGGATAACTTTGTAAACTTTTTTGTTTACCAGTGTATGTGTAAATATGAAATATACAATTACTACTGTAGGGTGTTTATGGTGTGCAAATAGATTGCAGATCAATATTTGAGGAGGGGGTAAAATGGGGGTGAATTTATAGGTTGCAGATCGATGGGGAGGGGGGATTTGAGGGGGAAGTGTGGTGACATGTGTATTGGTTTATGAGACTGAGGGTTTAAAATTTGGGGAGGGGATTTTGGGGGAACAAGTTTGGTGACATATGTGTTTAGGTTGCATGAATTGGGGAAAAGGATATTGTGAGGCTGAGGAATTGCTCCCCCTCCCACAATGGTGTGTTCTAAATGTATGTTTGAAATTATCCCTGTATGGTGTGTGTTTTTTTCCTGCTTAAAATCTATTTCTAGAGTATATTGTGAATCTCTGCTTTCACTGAATTACATGTGTTTTTTTCTATCCTTTTATTCCTTTAACCAAGTCATTTCACAATTATCATTAAAACCAGGTTATTCATATTATTTTGTTTTTGAGTTATTTATCCGATTTTTAACCTTTTCTTTATTGAGTCATTTCATAATTAGTTACAAAATTCTGATATATTTTTCAACAAATGATACTACATAACTTTTTTCCTGAGAAAAACAAAACAAAACACATCCTTACTTTTTGAGTTCCTAGCACAAAATAAAACATCAGACTGACCTATTGACAGAAATTTTTGTGAGCCCACCCAGTTGATTAACACTCTCACTAATTGATTTGCAACCTATAAATTTCTACCAGAATTTCAACACCTGTGTCCTCTTTAGTTTAAATTTCTTCCCACATTGAATGGGGTTTTGTGTTTGCTAACAAAATGGTTAAATGGTTTTTCAGAAAAGTGTTTGTGGAGTCACTTTAACTTACTGTGTATATGATTGTTGTTTTTATCTACAGAATAGAATATTTTATATTTAATAATAACATGACAATAGAGCCATCGTTTTAAAGTCTAAATATTTGGGTAAAATTCATCAAGTTGTATCACACCAAAAACATTAACACAAGAAAATTGTTGTTTATGTCAGGATTTGTTCATTTATTTTACTATATCTCTATAATAAATGTTAGACAAGATAAGTGTTTAATCTTACCACAATTATACAACATGAATCCATGAAAAGTGCCCTCCTAGAAAGGTGCACTCCTAGAAAAGTGCCCTCCTAGAAGACTATCCTCCTTCTATTTTGAAGGGGTGGAAAACTGCCCTCTTTTTCTCAGATGATGTACTGTGAAATTACTTTAAAATGTTTTATTCAAAAACTAGCTGCTCAGGCTCTCAAGATTAAAGGTACAGTTAAATCTTTTAGTGTTTGAAGTGTGTTTTATGTGAATTCCAATAGCTGCTCGGGCTTTCATGATTAAAGGATCAGTTAAATCTGCTTGAGTTCCTGAGAGGTGTTGGACAGTGAATTAGACTTTTCTATGGATATTTGTGGTCACATAGATGTGGTTCTGTCAATGTTTATTATAAAAATACTTCTTATGTATGCCTATGGATGTTAAATATGCCTATCTATGTTAATCTTGGAGCCCAACTTAGGAGTCAGCCCATCTTAAGATGTGCTATAGCCCAACTTAGGATGGACCAGAACATACTAGCCCAACTTAGGATAAGTAAAGTTAAGAATGATTTTAAAGCTAAAATTTAATATTAACTAGCTTACTTCTGTATTATCATAAATATATGTATCTTAGAATTCTCTGAATTAAATGTCTATAAAATGCTTATAAAATATTTTATGGTGTATCATTGGAAAAAAGGAGGGCACTTTTCCAGTCCCTCAAAAGGAGAGCACTTTTCTAGGAGGGCAGTCTTCTAGGAGGGCACTTTTCTAGGAGGGCACTTTTCCGTGCACCATACAACATATATAAAAAATTCTTATAAAATTCATAGTGAATATTGCCTTTCTTGGAATCAAAAATTGAAAACAAGTACTAACCTGAATGTAGTTATTTTTCAGTACACACTTTCAAAGTCTTAGTACACTTACAAATTATGATAAATATGACCCATAAACTTTTTTTTGTGTACAAATATTTGGAATTGTGTATTTATGTGACTTTATGCTTTACACTTCTGATACAAAACAGTCAAAGGCTATGATATTTTAGATGTCTAATTAAAGCAAAGGTAAAATTTGAATGCTTATAGTTTTTGAGTGCATGTGTTTGTTGGTCTGTGTTTGTGATTACTGCAAAATAATGAACAGATCTTTACAATATTCCAATAACAAGAGGGTCAGAGATGCCCAAAAAGGCGGGTTGCACAAGCAGAAATAAGGTTAGCAACTGCTGTAATTAAAATTTCAAAACAAGAAAAGAAATGTTAGGTCACCCAGTTAAGGTGTAAAACGTGTAATCTAGGTTACATAATTGTATCTATGCTATAAACGGACAAATGAACGGACAGAATTACAACAATTTTGAAAGGAGCCTAGCTATGATGGTGATCTATCTCGATGTCAAGTTTGAATTCAATTGTACAAAGAGTTTTCGAGTCTGGAAATGAAAATGTTGATGGACAGATCTACAGATGTCGGACACATCAATCTAATAGGCGGGTTGGTTACATGCAACCCACCTAAAAAACATAATTTTTAGTAATTCCCCCTCTACTTCGAGGTCTGCACTCTACGAATGCTTTCAAATTCTATCATGGGGGCGTAGTGGTAACATACTCAAATCCTACCTCTGAGGCCGGATGTTCAAACCTCAGACCCTATGTGGGAAAGATGGTAGTTTGTTACCAATGGTCAGCAGTTTACGGTACAAAACCAAGACAAACTGTATGTGCTGGTTTCCACTGCCCATAATGCTTCACATCATGATATGACCTATACAGTGTTGAAAGCGATGGTAAAACCCAAAATAAATAGATAAATAAACTGTATTTTGAGCTTATGTTTTTCAGTGCATTTGCTTTTTATGTTTGCAATTACTGTAAAAGTAATGAACAGATCTTTGTGATATTTTTACATTGGTACATCATGGTAAAATGAAGTAAAGATTAGATTTAGGGAAATACTAATAAATATCCTTAATTTTCAGAAATCCTTCCCTCTGCTGTGACAGAGGTCTGCGCTCTACGAGTGCTTTCAACTTTTATCATAACTTTCAGCTTAGGTCATGATTCTAGTGAGCAACATGACAATATATCACATAGTACTTTAGATGTGGTTACTTTCAATAATTTGATCAATCATGCAAAAGAAATGTCCTGGACAAGTACATTATGTTAATTTTATTGTACATAATATATTCATCAAGTATTTTAGGGAATGAATAAAACATTTACCATCAATGATTTTTTTTCTTTTTAAATTGTGAAGTAGATGTTTACAACCATTTTACAACCAGTGAGAATAACAACAGCTATTTAAGACCTGTTAGTAGCTAAATACACAGTAGCAAACCCATCAACATTCAGTGTAAACATATGTTAATAATGTGAACATGCATAAAAAATTTTATATTAAATAAACTCTGCAAAGTATTGTCCAATTTTAAAAGGTCTTTTGATTTCCTTCAGGTCTTTCATCCTCTGTATGCGAATCTGATTCCCCGTCCGTACTTTCTGATTCAAAACTGCTTTTGTCATCCTCTTCTTCCCTCTCAATAAGTTCATCAAACAATGACGAGTTCCATTGTAAGACTAATTTTAAAGCCTCTGGAAATTGGTAATGTTTTTTATCCATTAATCTTTGGATATCTTGCATCACCTCCCGGTGAATCATACTCCTTTTTTCAAATTGTGCACTGTTGTCAAAATATCAGCATAGTGTTTCATAATACCCTTTCTATACTTCCAAAATAAGTCTTCTGTAGCCTTTTCTCTTGTTTCTAGGTTGAAATAACCATCATTTTTATATGAGTCAACCTTTTCAACATATTGGTCATCATATTTTTCATACACTTGTTGCACTATGTTATGACAACCAGATTCATCAGGTTCATCTGTATTTTCAACACACAGCCTTATATATTGTGTATTTAAATTCATAGTTCTGTTTTCTTTACCTCGGTGTTACAAATTTTGCAGCAGGCAAATTACACTCAAATTACAGTGGTGAGAACCTTCAGTGTAGATTTCACATATATCTACATTTTTGGTACTATCTTTCATAAGGTCGTCATAGATGTACAAGGTAGGCTGGCCATCAGGATCCCGCTGTCCAATACCCTGAATAAATTCAATATAAGGAATAGTTTCTTGTAATTCGGTGTAAGCTGATTGCCATCTTTTGTAAAACCATAAGATCTTTTTAGGGGAGGCTTTATCATTATTTCAGCCTGCTGCAGTAAATGTTTCATCCAAGTGGTTTTTCCACAAGATGTTGGTCCTGCTAATAACATTGTGAATGGATGCCTAAACACAAAGGGATCCTCCAGCTGATACTTTCAAACATGGATGAGAATTTTGTCTCAAGATATATCCTGCATCAGATGACAAACGCTTTGCTTGTGCAGGGTTAGATGTTGCATATGTTGCATTAGGTGTTACATGTGTTGCATTTGAAACATCAGGGGTTACATGTGTGACACCTGAGACATTAGGTGTTACATGTGAGGTATAAGGTGTTATATGTGTTGCATTTGAAACATTACGTGTTACATGTCTTACATTGGGTGTTACATGTGTGACACATGAGGCATTAGGTGTTACATGTGAGGCATCGGGTTTTACATGTGTTATATCTGAAACATCAGATGTTACATGTGTTGCATTGGGTGTTACATGTGAGACATTAGGTGTTACATGAGGTGTTACATATGAGGCATCAGGTGTTACATCACACAATACAAACTGCCATCTTAATAGTTTTTGCACCCGGACTTGTGTGACCCAACTGTTAACATTGTAGCTTAGCCATACCACTTTACAAAAAGCTCTGTTTTGGGAACATTATAATTCAGGCAATTCCGAAAAAATTTAGAAGCAATGCAAAAAAGATATTGGAATATGTAAAGAATAGTATTTTGTGGACTGATAAAGGTGAAATGGTGATTCAGGGTGAAGCTTACCCAGAAACTTATATAGCCGATTTAGTGAGATATAGTGAGAGGGAACATGGTAAATTTCCCCAAAAGACTGCCAGAACTTATAAATTAACAATGACAAAGAACAATGTCAATGTTTTTTCCAGACAATTGGTCTTTTCCTCACTATCACAAATGTGAATTTGTATAAGTAAATGAGTAATTTTTCTTCCACAACAGAATTTAAAGGTTTGTAAAGCATCACAGTTTACTTGGATAACACAGCCAGGGACTCAAAATCCCAAACAGGTAAAACCTCTTTCCAAGAAAATTGAGATTTGACATAACCAGTTGGAGAAATGTAAGGATGAAAAAAAGATTCAGTTTCAAAATTTTAATAAAAAACACCTTTTTAATGCCAGAGGAAAAACTAGATTGGTAGAGGCAGCTCGTCATAGTGTGGAGTGGAATTGGTCTTTTCTATCAAAATCGAATCCACAGAATTGGAAAGTGAAAAATGTTCTGCCTCAAACATATCTTCAGTAACGGTTCTTTTAAGTTCATTGTATGTTTGCTGTTTGCAAATTGTCATGAAATTTGCATACTTCTGTAATACTTGGACCGTTCTTGTTTACTTCTGAAAAAGTTAAAACATATTTACCATATTAATCACTCTTGTCATTTGTGTTCATTGAATTGAAGCCTTACTTTTCTTGCACATGATATTGTAAAACAAAATTGTTGATAATTTAAAACATATTGGTGTATATTTTATTTGGGGTTTTTATGTCGCTTTCAACACTGTACAGGTCATATCACGACGGGTAGTTGGAAGGGCAGAGGAAACCAGTACATAGAGTTCGTTAGGGTTCTGTACTGTAAACTGCCGACCAACGGCAAGCAACTACCAGCTTTCCCACTTGAGGCCATGACGGGGATCGAACCCCGGCCTCAGAGGTGGGAGGCGAGAGTGTTACCACTCTGCCACCGTGGCCCCTCATATTGGTGTATAACATGAATGGGGTTAAATACTGGTATTTCAGTTGTGTAATAAGTTTAGGGCAGCAAGGGAAAGTGCATATAACTGTAAACATAAATACAGTCATGGTTTTGCAGAATATGTGCAGTTTCTCTTGTTAAAGTCAAGTTATGATACAAACATTAATATAATCTAGGTTTGAAGTGGTCTCAGTTAAGATTCTTGCCGGCTTGTATCACAGGATTATTTTCTATTTTTGAATACAAAGTGGAGGCTACGGTGGCAGAGTGGTAACACTCTCGCCTCCCACCTCTGAGGCCGTTGGTCGGCAGTTTACAGTACAGAACCCTAACGAACTGTATGTACTGGTTTCCTCTGCCCTTCCAACTACCCGTCGTGATATGACCTGTACAGTGTTGAAAGCGACGTAAAACCCCAAATAAATGAATACAAAGTGAAGATCTTCTTCGTATTCATCTTCTTTTCTGACAAAGGGAATACAGCTTTCAAGCATAAGCTAGACAAACTAGATAAACTTTAAATACAATACATAATTGTAGAAATCAATACAAAGCTAACAGATTAACATTTTTATGTCAGAAAAAAGGGATGTCATTTTCATATATAACCAAATCATAGTATGTTTTAGTGATGGTAATCGCCTTGAATTTGCATATTCGATTAATCGTCCATTTTTCAGACTGATAATAGAGTCAAAATCAATTATTTTACTCTATTAATGGTTATATTATGACAAAAACTTTCCAGGATGAAGTGTATATCGATCCGGTAAGAATAAAGATTTTCAAACATTTAGAATCTACCAAAAACACTCACTTCCTGTAAATATGGCAGTAGACATAAACAAACACCAAAATTGTGACAAATCTGTCAATTTATTATAGGAAACTGCCTAAAATATTCTTAAACATGTGGATATTGAGATACACAAGGACAGATCACGATACATTTTATGAAATTTTCACTAATAACGATGAATCGATGAATAACGATGAATCTATAGCTTTTTATAGTGCGAAAATAACCATTATATAGTACTCCTGGTGTGTGTGTCTTTACTACAAGTTATTGACACTATTGTGTGTCTTATTTTAATTAAGCAAAGCTAATTTTCATCTGAAAGTGCCAGTATATTTTTCTTTTATATATCTTGTGAGATGGACATTTGTATAGGTGCTTCATGCCATTATTTGTTTTAATATATCTCAATCTAAATAAAAGAGATTTTAAATAAAAGCCATTTTAAAAATTGATACGCCAATAGATTTTCAAATAAAATTACAACAACAGAGTTTATTTCCATGCTTGTCCGGTTAAAATTGTCCTTTTGAGAATGATTATTCATTTTTTTGTGACAATGTGACAATTCACATTAAAACTCAATCAAATCAAAATTAAAAATCAATAGCTTAATTTTGTCCTGAAGAGAGTAGCATAAGATATTACTTTACATAATTGTCCAAATTATTTTACATTACCACATCTAAAGTACTATGTGATATATTGTCATGTTAATCACTAGAATCGTGACCTAAGCTGAAAGCTATGATAAAAGTTGAAAGCACTCGTAGAGCGCAGACGTCTGTCACAGTAGAGGGAAGGATTTCTGAAAATTAAGGATATTTATTAGTATTTCCCTAAATCTAATCTTTACTACATTTTGCCATGATATACCAATGTAAAAATATCACAAAGATCTGTTCATTACTTTCACAGTAATTGCAAACACAAACAAACCGAAAAACATAAGCTCAAAATACAGGTTATTTATTTATTTTGGGTTTAACATTGCTTTCAACATTGTACAGGTCATATCATGATGTGAAGCTTTATGGGCAGTGGAAACTAGCACATACACTTGGTCTAGGTTTTGTACCGTAAACTGCTGACCATTGGTAACAAACTACCATCTTTCCCACATAGGGTCTGGGGTTAGAACCGCCAGCCTCAGAGGTGGGATACCAGTATGTTACCACTACGCCCCCATGATAAAATTTGAAAGCATTCGTAGAGTGCAGACCTCGAAGTAGAGGGGGAATTACTAAAAATTATGTTTTTAAGCGGGTTGCATGTAACCAACCCGCCTATTAGATTGATGTGTCCGACGTCTGTAGATCTGTCCATCAACATTTTCGTTTCCAGACTCGAAAACTCTTTGTCCAATGGAATTCAAACTTGACAGGGAGATAGCTCACCATCATAGCTAGGCTCCTTTCAAAATTGTTGTAATTCCGTCTGTTGGTTTGTCTGTTTATAGCATAGATACAATTATGTAACCTAGATTACACATTTTTCATTTCTTAGCACATCTAACACATTTACCTTAACTGGGTGACCTAACATTTCTTTCCTTTTTCTTTTCCATTTCTAACATTATTGCTGCCTGCACAACCCGCTTTTTGGGACATCTCTGACCCTCTTGTTATTGGAATATTGTAAAGATCTGTTCATTATTTTGCAGTAATCACAAACACAGACCAACAACACATGCACTCAAAAACTTAAGCTCAAGATATAAGCATTCAAATTTTACCTTTGCTTTAATTAGACATCTAAAATATCATAGCTTTTGACTGTTTTGTATCAGAAGTGTAAAGCATAAAGTCATTAAAGTAAATCGCACCAGGGATAATTCTGAACACCAAAATATTTCATAACCACAGAATGTCAATACACAATTCCAAATATTTGTACACAAAAAAAGTTTATGGGTCATATTTATCATAATTTGTAAGTGTGCTAAGACTTTGAAAGTGATTGTACTGAAAAATAACTACATTCAGGTTAGTACTTGTTTTCAATTTTTGATTCCAAGAAAGGCAATATTCACTATGAATTTTATAAGAATTTTTTATATATGTTGTATAATTGTGATAAGATTAAACACTAATCTTGTCTAACATTTATTATAGAGATATAGTAAAATATATGAACAAATCCTGATATAAACAAAAATTTTGTTGTGTTAATGTTTTTGGTGTAATACAACTTGATGAATTTTACCCAAATATTTAGACTTTAAAATGATGGCAAAATATTCTATTCTGTAGATAGCACAACAATCATATACATAGTAAGTTAAAGTGACTCCACAAACACTTTGCTGAAAAACCATTTAACCATTTTGTTAGCAAACACAAACCCCCATTCAATGTGGGAAGAAATTCAAACTAAAGAAGACACAGGTGTTGAGATTCTGGTAGAAATTTATAGGTTGCAGATCAATTAGTTAGAGTGTTAATCAATTGGGTGGGCTCATAATAATTTCTGTCAATAGGTCAGTCTGATGTTTCATTTTGTGCTAGGAACTCAAAAAGTAAGGATGTGTTTTGGTTTTTTTTCTCAGGAAAAAAGTTATGTAGTATCATTTGCTGAAAAATATATCAGAATTTTATAACTAATTATGTAATGACTCAATAAAGAAAAGGTTAAAAATCGGATAAATAACTCAAAAAACAAAATAATATGAATAACCTGGTTTTAATGATAATTGTGAAATGACTTGGTTAAAGGAATAAATGGATAGAAAAAAACACATGTAATTCAGTGAAAACAGAGATTCACAATATGCTTTAGAAATAGATTTTAACCAAGAAAAAAACACACACCATACAGGGATAATTTCAAACATACATTTAGAACACACACAAAAGGGACAACAAAGTTCTACAATAAACCCCAATTGTGCTTTGCACCATTGTGGGAGGGGGAGCAATTCCTCAGCCTCACAATTTCCTTCTCCCCAATTCATACAACCTAAACACATGTCACCAAACTTGCTCCCCCAAAACCCCCTCCCCAAATTTTAAACCCTTAGTGTCATAAACCAATACACATGTTACCACACTTCCCTCTCAAATCCCCCCTCCCCATCGATCTGCAACCTATAAATTCACCCCATTTTACCCCCTCCTCAAATATTGATCTATTTGTACAATTTAAACAAATGAAGTCACTCATCCCAATTAATAATTCATTACTAAACTTCTGTTTCAATTAGAATTTGCTATAGTAGCTACAATAACATTAAATTGAAAAAAAGTTAAATTCAGAAAAAGTTTAATCAAATTTAATCAATTCATTTTTGTGTTTTAAGGGAAAATGATTAAAGAATCTGTTATTTTAAAATGAAAAAGTTGAAAACAAGAAATATGATGACATACAAATTGAGATTAAAGTATGTTCCTCTCAAGAAGTGTTTTTTTACAGTTATACAATTGTTTATTATGGAAAACCCCTTTGAAGTTTATTTTATGGTTTCATGTTATTTTGTTCATAATAGTAAACTGCTGTATGTGTCTGACAAATGGGGGTGGAAAAAAGCCTAGTAGAAAAAAAGGCTGCAGAAAAAGCTACAGTAGAAAACTAGGGTATCAACAAATATTCCTAGTAGAAAAACCCCTGGAGGTGTTGGAAAAATACCCAAACCTATGTTACATGGTGTATACTACTTGGCAGTGCTTCTGTAAATGTGTTCTGTAGTAAGAAGGCTTTTATACTGAGGTATTTTCTACTGCAGGTTTTTACAGAGGCTTTTTCTGCTAGAGGCTTTTTTTAGAGGCACGATATATTAAGTGTTTTGTTAAGATTGGCATTTTGTCCCAAAAATGGCCAGTATTTTGTCCTCCCTTGCAATTTTGACTGGCGTTTTGTCCACCAGCATTTTGTTCGCTGGTGTTTTGTCCACGCACCACATGATATGTCCAACTATGACTTGCCCAAATATGACATATCCATACCCACAACAATCCATGCCCCACTTTGGAAAATCCTGTATGTGCCTCTGATCCAGATTTCATTTTTTCATACCTTTTCAACCAAACACATTGAGTATTTCTGGGGAAATGGCAAACCATTTACAGAGACTCAGTCTTTTGCAGCAGATTCATGAGGTTCAGAGAGATGTGAGGAGCAAGACATATTCTTAGCCAGAATTATTAATGAGAGCTGAAGAAGGTGTGAACGCAGGGTCCAAAGTCACTGGATCAGACCTTGGCTGATCAGACAGCTAAATTATGGGCACTAAGACAGACTTATGACTGAATTGCAGAATGAAGATGTGTCAGCCTTTCATAATTTTGTTCGCATGGACCCTGCTATGTTTCAAGAAATTCTTAGAAGCATGGGTCCAAGAATTGAGAAGTTTGACACTTGGGTACCACAAAGCCATCAACCCAGGTTACAGACTTGCCATTACACTCGTGGCAACCATAGAGAAATTTCCATGTGTGCTGTGATGCCATTTTTGACGAATACACAGATGAAGTAATGCATTACCCGAGGACCAGTTAACTTTCACCATACCTTGTGGGCAATAGATGGCAAGCACATGGTGATCAAATGTTCTAAGGATGGGTCATTGTTTTTCAACTACAAGGGGTCAGGTATCATCAATGGTACCCTACAGGTCCCAGCAGCTGAACCACTTCCCGGTGATGACCATCCAATACCATACTTTCTGACTGGGGACGATGCCTTTTCACTTCACACATAGCTGATGAAACCCTTCAGTAGCCGTGGGCGTCCAGATGACCAGAGAATATTCATCTAGACTTTCAGGCACATGCCGGGTTGTGGAGAATGCATTCGGCATCATGGCCAATAGATTTGACTGTTTGCTCACCACTATGAATCAAAATAAAGACGCTGTCACCTCAGTTGGATTGGCTTCTTGTGCATTGCATAATATAATGAGGATTCAATATCCAGGTGTGCACCAGGGTATTGGGGATGATGAGGATGATAATCACAGGCTGGTTCCTGGACAAAGGAGACAGGGTGTAAACTTGCAGGACATAGGGGAGATTACTGCTGGCAATAAGGACACTTAAATGGCTGAGAAGCAGAGACTGTACCTGAACCATTATTACAATTCATTTGTGGGTGCCACAGCATGGCAAAATGATATTATATGACCTACACTGTTTTGGCACATTTCATGGATTGTAAATACAGACATAAATCAGAATGAAATATTATGACATTACTTAGAAACTATTTTTGAACTCGGTGTCTTTCAAATAAAGGCACCTGTGTAATTTTAAAATAAAGTCTAAATCTTAAAGTTTTTAAATGCATTTTAAATGTCTCTTTATTGACAATGATATACACGGTTATGCAGAGACATCACAAAAGTGATCTCTATTACAGATCTCAAAGGTCATCTGAATGCTTGGTTGTACAAACTTCAGTGACATAAAGGTCAAATAAAGATCTCAAAGGTTATCTGAAAGTTTAATACTCTTGGATCTCCTATGAATCAAATTATGGAACAGCCAAGGTCACATGTCTTGTTATCTGTTCACAGGTAGTGAAAGTAAGGTGTGAAGCAGCTAAGGTCATATACTTTGGTATTTGTTAACAAGTACTCAAGGTGAGGCGTCAACCGGCTAAGATCCTATATATGCCTTGTTATCTGTTCACAGGTAGTGAAGGGGATGTGTGAAACAGCTAAGGTCATATGCTTTGGTATTTATTAACAAGTACTTAAAGCAAGGTGTCAAACAGCTAAGATCAGCAAGTACCTAAGGGCATTCTGTGTACAGTTAGCAGACTTTACAGATTAAAAAAAAACAATAAATAGAAAGATACAATGAACAATAACATTTAATACAAGATTAATAACGTTCTCAAAAAATATGGTTAAACATCAGTAAAAAAAATATATAACAAAGCGTGGTTAAACTTCCATAAAAATATCCTCAACAAAACAATCACAGTCTCTGGGTAAGAGTCTTGCACATAAAGGTCACACACTAAACACTGCTGTCCTTGTCCTGGGGTATCTGTGATTAGTCATCAGGGTTGACCAAAGCACAAGGTGTTAGCAGAGTGGCAGGCACCGACCCATGCAAATAAAGGAAGTATTCAGGTCTGTCAGGTTCAAGTCTGTGAAATTGATGGTCTTTCCGTCTCCATAGGTAATGACATGCTTGGTGTTAGAAGCAGAGAAGCCAGGTGTTGGTGTGGTTGAAGAAGGCCCCAGTTGTACTGACTGTGTGGTAGGGTTGGATGCAACTGTCTGAAAAAGTAATGTCTGCTGGCCTGAGGCTTGTGATGACTGCTGTATTGTGAGCTCCTGCATTATCTGTTGCTCAAACTGCTTATGCTGGAGCTCCCCCTGTCTCTGTCTTATCTCCGGGTCACGCTGTGGCTGGTCCAGCTGTTTCTGTCTCTAATCCAGGTGAAGAGATACCTTCTGCTGCTCCCTGTCAGCCACAGCCTTGGACTCGCACAAAGCAAGATTGACCAGGTCCCTGCTTCACTGTTGGAAGCTGGGACACACCTTCTCATGGATCTTGCAAAGTGCACTGGTCATCCAGCTATCCCATGCAGTCCAGTTATTCGCCTGTGCCTCGAAGTTGGTGAGTACGCGTTCGAACCTGTCCGATATCTGTGCATTCGTGTCACTATGTGCACACAGTTTGTCCGAAGGTCTGACTCTGAGCTGTGGCTTCTGTGACTGGTTCTGCAGGCACTGAATGGAGATGGGGCAGAGACAGAGTGTTGTGGAGGAGCTGTGCTGCATTCACGGAGCTCGGACTCAATGGATTCCTCTTCGACCTCTATAGTGTTGGTGAGAGATGGACTAGATGTGGAAGGTGCGACAGCAGTGGAGGCTGATGCAGTGCATGGCTGCTGGCTGCCCCAGACAGAAGATGATGTTGACTTCAATTGAAAAAGAAAAAGAAACAAATATTAAGTGACGTGCCTACAAAGATATATGAAATAATCTTATTCGTAACATTGAATCATTCAGCCAAAGTTCGTATGAAGTACTTGAGTGTGACCATATGGCTACAATCTCACTTTAAATTACTGCCAACACTTGACATCCCCAAATATTTACCAATAAATAATCAAGTGTGTACATTCTGATGATATCCAGAAAAAGTATCAGAACACACATAGTTCAAAAGAAAGTACTTGATATTATGAATGAATACTTCACTGCAGGATTCAATGGAAGGCACATGGGAAATGTGGTCCTCCAGAAAGCTGAAGGTGGTGATGATCCATGAGTCCCTGTCTGTATGCTCTTTGGTCCCATCACCAGTCTTCTTGGCAGTCAGCTTGCCATACTGGGTCCTCATGCCCTCAGCAGCTGAAAATAAAAAAAAATAAAGGGAATATGTAATTAAACTAAAAATGATAAGATGATTTTCATACATGAAGGATATAAGTTCCTCAACTTATTAAGTCATAATTATACACCCAGTATAGCAAACAATAAGCTAAAAGATACTTCACAAGGTTAAAATAAAACAAGATAGAAAGAAGTAAGTAAATAAGGCACAACTTCTAACCAATGATCATTTACATTCTATTTAAATCGGCGAATAAATTACAAAGATCCTGCCATAATGGACTCAGCCCTATCGGGCTTCGTCCAGAGATAATTCTAATTTCTTTAAATAATTCAGTGCATTCGCAAATACATGCAAACATCTATTTCCTATTAATCAACACCCCCTAAATTTAAAGTGACACTTTCTTCCAAGACAACGAATAAAAATTATTTTAATTTAAAAAAATTTTATATCACTAAATTATGAATACTAAAGTTAAAGACACTCACCAGATATTCCCATGCATCACTCTTGCCTGTACAGCACAGAGTGTGTCCTTCTTGTCCACATCACGGTATTCATACTTACCTTTGTTGTACAAAAAACTGTTGCCCTTCAACCATTCAGCCATGTCTTCTTCCTGCTCATCCGTCAGTATGACCATTTTCTTCTTCTGGGCTGGTTCGTCAGACTGCTGTGAGGCTTCTTGGGTGAGTACTTCTCCTTCCATCTCTTCTGCTTGAGAATCATCATCTGCCTGTGGTGGCTGTGTAGAATCTGTAGCAGCAATACTGTCAGGTGCTTCTGACTACTTGGCCTGTAGATGCTTCTTTCTTTTTCCTAATCCTGGTCCCTTATCCAAAAAAAAATATATATATTATTCAAAGATGGTAGCTCATTGGTAGCTCCCTCTCTGCCCTCATACAATGTTCTCCAATCCTCATCGAAATTCATCCCCTCTCTCCGCTAATTGGTGGAGAGATGGCAGCTCATTTGCCAATCCTCTTCAATTGTCGCAGTTTCGTTGCAGAAACTTTGCAAGTAATTCCCTTTTGTTCGCAGCCAGTTCTTAGAACAGTGCTGACAATGGGGGAGTTAGCTGTGAAGCCTTTGGCAAATGAGTTACGACATCAAAGAAGTTGCTATGCATTGTGGCGAATTCAGACTGGAAAGATGAAAGATGGAGAATTGCTGTGATAGTCTTGAACATCAACTTGCTGCTGTAGCGGCATGGTGAAAGTTGAAGAGAATTGACAACAAAGGGAGAACAAGGAGGAATTGGCCAAGAACAATGAGAAATTTTATACTGGCATATATTCGCTGGAAAACATCGCCACTGTGGGACCTGGTCATTACCTGGGCTTCAATTAGCCAATCAGAAATGCAGACGTAGCCATGTCATGTTAGAATGTTAAATTTCTGTGAAAAAAAGAAAAAGGAAAATTGGATGGCTTTTAAATTATAACAACATAATAATAATAATAAATAATAATAATATGTTCAAATGAATAAAATAACCATTTCATGGAATGTTTCTATTAAATATCACAGTCAATAACAAGGTTATGTACGATTGTGGTGAAATACTAGAGAGGTTGTGCACTATGTATTTTTACACTTGTAAATGTTATAACTACCTTTGTTACGTCATGAATTGTTGTATGAAACGTCATATCTTGACAGAACAACAGTAGAAATTAGCATTTTATATGCATGTGAGGTCTGAGTTACTTACATGGTTTCCCTTAACATTTTTAGTGTATTTATAAATTTGGAAAATTGCTGAGTATATGCCTAAACAAATATGTGTAGAACCATTTATAAAACTCAGTGTATGCATCCAATGTAAAATGACCAGTAAAGAAACAAGTTTTATTTACCACCCATTTCCTTGAGATGACTTTCATCCACACAAGGATATTTGAGGCCAAGCTCATATAAATTATTTTTAAACAATGCTGTGAATCATCCATGGGGTAAATAAGCCAACAACCAGCATATACAGTTTGAACCAATTATGATCAATTAAAAACAAACTTTTGTCTGCTGTGTGTTAAAAGGGAATTCTGGGTATTCTGTGAAATACATTAGTTGAGTGACATGTCCAAAACATTATATCTGAAACATCTATTTAAATACCTTTACCTTAGCTCTTCACAGATTCTTCAGTACTTATATCGTAGTGAATTATGAAAAATCCTGTAATATGAACGGTAACGTAATTCTCTGCAAATTTACGTTACGGGACAAGGAAACGTAATGCGCAACCTCTCTCAATTTAGTCAGCACCTGCCTAAAAACGAATGTCAACTGTCAATATTTACTATTTTGGTGCTATTGGCGACTAATGTTGACACTAAGATAAAAAGCGATATCACCGTAATTACTCAATGTTTTAGTGCAGAATTATTTTGTGTCACACAAGTGTCGAGTGGCACGTTTTGTCACAGATTCGACTGAAATGTACAAGTGTCAATCTTAATCTATGTCAGTTTATATATTGTGAATATTTGTACATGAATACTTCAAAATGAGGTCCTCAGTGGCTTTAAATATCAGTATAGCAGGTAAAAAAAGTCATTTTTTGACAGAGATTGCTCAAGGGCAAGCAAATTAAAATCATTTCAGATTTTGTTTCATATTCTTGTAACAAAACATTAGGGGTCGCCTCAGACTGGGAGGCCTGGGTTTGATTCCCAGTGATGTTGATTGAGACATTATAGCTCAGTGACAGAGCACTCAGTCTGTTATTTTGTTGCTATAACATGAAAAAGTAAATAAATATTTTTAAAAAATTTTTGCTTTAAGTGTTTAATATGTTAGGTGTTGCATTGTATTGGTACATATCTCTTACTGAGGGCCTAACATGAATTTAAAATAGACCTTCATAAAGGCTGGGGTTATAGATGGCGTCTGTACCATCTGGGTGGCGGTGGGCAGAATGTTGGTGGGCATTCCATAGCCTAAACCTATCCATTGATTTTCTCCAAATTTTCAGATATGATATGAGAGAACAGTGTTTATAAACAAAACAGGTGGTGCACGCATGTGCGAGATGGGGGGGGAAGTTTCTGGTAGCCATACGATGCTTTGTTTAGGAAAATAAAGGTCAAGGTTATATTTTGATGCTTTTCGGGTGGTGACATCTACTAAATGTAGATGAGAATTAAGTGAATTACAAGTATTTTTCACATTAAACTACCACATTGGTGTAAAACCCTTAATGAATTCTGATATGACTTTAACACTGCTTAATCTACATTAAAAGGCACCCGAAGGTGCAACAAACAAGATTCAAGTAAAAAGATATGAGACTAATGAGAGATATAAGAGAGATAAAAGAGTATCACATATCCCTGTCGAGAGATAAAATAGCATCAGATATGCAAGATCAAAGGTCAAATCCAGGTCACACCATGACGTTGCACACCTATAACCCCCTGACCAAGGTCCCTACCAAATGTCAACTTCCTACACCTTATGGTATCCGAAACATAGCTAAAGTCAGTACGTGAAGGTCAAATGTTTTACCTCTACACACCCTAGCCAATGTCAGTACCCAGTATCAACTTCCTGCATCTTATAGTTTCCGAGATATACCCCGGACAAGATTTTATAGGTCTAGGTCACATTGGCAAGGTCAAAGGTCAAATCAAGGTCAGACCATGACGTTACACACCTACACCTACACCCCCTAACTAATGTCCCTACCAAGTATCAACTTCCTACCCCTTACAGTTTCTGAGATACAGCTCGGACAAACTTTTTCCCCGACGCCCGCCCACCCGACTGCCCGCCCGCCCATCCGGACACCTTGGGTGAAAACAATACCTCGACAGCCCTTAAGGCCTGTGGGGTAAAAATTCTGTTTTTCAATAGGAAGCCTTGTAATCATATAGTTATCAATGTTTTACAAAAAATATATTGAAAAAAATACAAAACACCACATGGATTCATCAAAACCATGTGTAAATACGTTGGACACTATAATTCGAGAAATTTAAAGACTATTGACTAAATAAAAATTAACCAAAAAGTGCCCAAAAATATCCACGTGTACCAGTCAAGCATGAACTACTGATAAAATTTATGCAATATTCAATATTTACTCAAATGTATATTAACATCTAACAACACTTTTACTATATGACAAAATGATCTATAAACACTCTTAATGCCAAACACATACTTCTTACTTTAATATCAATCTGCATATTTCACCTCGCTTTCAGATAAAAATCTGCTGTTATTTACACCGCCATTACTTCTGTATACAAACAAGCATGACAGGAAGTATTTATTCCCCCCCCCCCCCCCCCATCCCACAATCCATCAGACATGACAAAATAACAGACTGAGTGCTCTGTCACTGAGCTATGATGTCTTATTCCACATCACTGGGAATCAAACCCAGGCCTCCCAGTCTGAGGGTACCCCTAATGTTTTGTTGCAAGAATATGAAACAAACTTTAATATGCTTGCCCTTGAGCAATCTGTCTGAAGTAATAGGTATTTTTTACTTGCTGTACAGGCATTTAAAAGCCATGCATGGAGGACCTCATTTTGAAGTATTCAGGTACAAATATTCACAGTCTTCCCATATTGATATGCTAACAAAAAGCATAAAACATACGTTCAAAATTCAGGTTTAATATCTTTTATTATCAAATGCATGAAATATCATGTATGTTCAAGAGAATCACAAGAAACTGGAACTTTAAGGTGACCATAAAATAAGAATATCCACACTTTATAAATGTGCCAAGTTTTATTTTAGAATTTAAATGCCGGGCTGTATTTTCAATACACCAAAACCTTTAATAATTAAATCTATATTATCATATATTTTCAGTACAGCAAAACCAAAACAAAATAAATACCTAAACACTAAGGTAGCCAGGGTCTTCGGTTTGTCTACTACTTCAATATCAGTGAAAAGTTATATCTTTAGAAATGGAAAATAAAAGAGCCAGAGGGGTTTATTCAAATTTCAATAGTATATGGAGACCATATAGGTCCATTAATAATTACAGTTTAAGGTCACCATAAAGTCGCCTCAAGTATCCAAACATAATTTTCTCATTAGTACAGATAAATCTAAAGAAGAATGAAGGAAAAACAACTCCAAAGTGAAAGAAATTATTCAATGGAGACTGTAATCCGGCAGCAGCGATCAGTTGAACCAATGTGAAAACAAGTAAGCCCTCCTGAGAGCTGATTCATACAGAATAATATGAGAAGCTGCAAGTCTGTCACCCTTATTATCGCCCATATTACAATGTAAATACACCAAAAATACAACATGGCAACCGTCATAAAGAGAACAAAAATATACCTTGTGTACCAATTAATAATTATTTGATACACATTTTCGAACAACTCTGCAACATTTACCAGGATATTTATTCATATTCCGCCATATTTCAGTACAAAAAACAACCATAACAGGAAGTTTTTATTCCCCCCCAATCCCACAATCCATCGGGCGTGACGTCACGGCGATTCCTCGTATGAAAAAAAATGAAACCAAAGTCCACACATTTGTTTTCATCCAGTCTTTACAAAAACGAACATATAAGTCGATGCAACCGGGAAACCTGTTAAATGCATGTGAGGGCTAGAGACAGATACGGGACTGAGTGAAGTTCCTAACGCTGATTCCTACACTGGTGGTCAATGAGATAAACGGTCCCCAGAAATTCTCACATAAAAACGGTTAAAAGGCATCCTTGCGTTGCCGGTTTCCGACGGTCTTAGGTATTTTAATCCATTTCATTTCTTTCATCATTCTCTGATGTATTTTAAAGTTAAAATTAGAAAAAAATGTTGTTTAATTGACCATAACAAATATATTGGGTAAATATTTTTAGCTATTTTATTTTCATTCAATTCAATTTCTGTATGCACAGTGTTCTAATTTTACAAATGGTTGTCTGTTATCGACGGTAAAATAAAATCAATATAAATGGTATCCAAAATATATTCTAAACTGTCTATTTTTCACATTGTCATCTGTAAATTGATAGACGTGGTTACCTCGGCTCTACTTTACTTGCGTGTAGAGCCATGGCACGACCCCACATAGAACTGGAGATTTGCATAAAACACAAATATCATACAAATGTGTACACATAACTGTTGCCACAACTATTTTGTTTCATTTTCTTCAACATTCAATCAACATGCAAACATGTTTGACAAAAAATATATGACATTTCCTGATTTTCCAGGGTTTTTGGACCATTTCTCCAAAAATTTGAAAATGTTCTTTTATTATAAAATATGTGTAAAATAGGATATATTTTGTACAAGTATTGTATTTGTTGTGTCCTTGGCTAAATATCAACTGGTTCTAATTATATTAAACCATTTTCAGTCATTTTATCAAGTTTTATTCAACAGAAAAAGATTTTTTGCAAATCTCCAGTTCTATGTGGGGTCGTGCCACGGCTCTACACACAAGTAAAGTAGAGCCGAGGTAACCACGTCTAGTAAATTGATAATTATACAAATAAACGGAATAACTGTTGCCATTATATCATAATAATGCAAAAATAACATTCTTTTTGAAAGTGTGCACATAAAATTGTTTTCCTAGGCAATTATGTCATTAAATTTTAAAGTTGGTTTTGAAGGCTGTTTCTACCATTTTGTGCCCACATAAAGCACGTGTTTTTATGTTAATGATCATGGGTATGGTTAATTTATTTTATAACCTCCAAAAACAAAAATATTTTATGGCATATTTTTCTTATATTGGCTGATGAACAAACGCATGCTTTCATTGACAATGGATTACATTAAGGTCTATTTAATAAAAATGTATGTGAAGTGTTTTGCAAAAATAAATATAATAAATCTATTTGTCTTTAATAAAATATTTTATAACTTTATTTTATGAGGATAAAATTTGCACTTTTCACGGAAATTCATGAGCGTTGCCAATGACAACTATATTTTATTTTACTTTAAAAATTGATAAAATGTTTCACTTACCAAAATCAGGATTTTACTGCATCATGCATAAACAAATTTTATTTCATTAAATTTGAAACAATATTTCCATTTAAAGGCACATAGTTTATTTTAAATAAAGGTTAATACTTGTTTATTTTATTTTTTTACTGAGATGAAAAGCACTTGGACAGAACTACAATGTATTAATGCGCGGCCGTCGATAATAGACGACCGCCGATAACAGACGACACAACGATACTGCCTTGCGCCATAAATTGGCACACTTTGGACACAAAAAGCTTAATTTAGATTGTTTTGAGTGTAGTTTCGTGAATTTATTTTTATTGAAATATGTATTGACACAAGCGCAAGTTATAAAAGCATTTTACTGACATAAAATCAACAAGATAAACGTTTTATTCTCGTTTTTAATGAGCGATAATATAATTTCTACATGAAATCAGTGCCTCAATTTGGATACGGAAATTGCCGAAGATATTTAAATTATTTCTGTTGTCACTTCCACTTCCTTATTTGTTTAGCGGAAACACACGAGTGTGGCGATAAAGAATAAAAATTAGGAAATATTCTGTCTTCCATTTTGTGCCAATTTGAGCCGTGTGTCAAGATACGAAGCCAGGCAGTATAAACAACAATATATATGACACAAACCAAATGTCATGGAAAGCTTTGTTTAAATGTATTTCATAGTTTAGTTTGTGCGATTTTGCTGTTTACACTATTTAAATTTGTAAACTTTGAAGACCGTTTATCTCTGTGACCGTTTTAGTGACCTCCCGTGTGCGAATCTGGGACAATTGGGCGGTGGACATTTGTCCAGTGACTTTTTTGAGGGGTAGGACAATTGGCCAGTGACATTTTAGATGCTGGCTTAATATTGTACCTAATTGTATTAAACATAATGTAATATTTTTATGCTGCATATTTGTGTTTTTCGTTTCATTCTAATTGTAATGCTCTGTTAAATTTTTTTAAAACATATTCGTTTTCTAAACAATTCACCTACATCTTACAAACAAGGTACAGAAAATTAACAAGATACTTACATCTATGCTTGTCTGCAGAGATCCTTTGTAGTCTAGAGCACTTTTCCTAGCACACTGCCAACTAATTGTATTTTTATTTTTTGATTTCTTGGTGTACATGTAACCTTCAAAACTAATTTTTACCCCTCCTCTGGTGGTTGGAAACAATTCCATGATTTTTAACGAACAGCACTATTTAACAATCTTTATCAAATATATTATTCTGATAGTAAAGAATTGGACCCCTACTTATATACACAGTATCCCAATACAAATTGCAATTGAAGAAAGAGCCTTTTGCACTAAGTGTAGCAATCCTGAGCAGTTATCAAAGACTAAACTTAGCATCAATTAGAAATTCTGAGTAGGAATCAAAGGGTCTTTAGTTCTTTTATGAACATGTTAATCCTAAAGCCTTTTGCATTAAATGTAGCAATCCTAAGCAGTTATCAGAGACTAAACTTAGCAGCAATTAGTAATTCTGAGTAGGAATCAAAGGGCTTTTGTTTTTTTATGAACATTGCATTTAATACAATTTTGCACAATATTAAATCAACATCTAAAAAGTGACTGGCCAATTGTCCTACCCCTCAAAAAAGTCACCGGCCAGATGTCCACTGGCCAGTTGTCCACTGGCCAGTTGTCCATCGGCCAATTGTCTGCCAGCCAGTTGTCCACGCACCCCCGTGTACATGTAAACAGTATTTTTTTTTTAATCTTAATTATGATCTGGCGAAGTGGTTAGTGGGCGTATATCACTGACAAGAATCCTTGTAATCTGTGCAATCCGGATTCAGATTTATATTCATTGGATTAGCTATATTTGTGAAATGCAGTTTTCTCAAATTCCTAATCCAAAATGAAAAAGTAAGATAAACCTCTTTTGATATAATAGAAAATCCACTCATTTTTATGTCAGCTGACTTGTCAGTTAGCTGACATATGCCGTCACTCTGCGGTGTGGACATACGCGTGAGCGACTTCTCCAAAACTACAAGGCCTAGAGACATGCTGTGTTTTTTTTTAAAAGACAGCTTATCTATCTAGGATGAAAACTTGTTCAAGACATGCAGATCTGTTTGTTCGTCTGTTTGCTAGAGCCATTATAAGTAAGGTACCCCCCCCCCATAAGTATGAAAACTTCAACACTTTATCACAATTTTCTCATTGACTATTCCAGGGATTTCTCTCATATCATGCAAATATGTACAAGAGAACAAGTAGATTTACTCGTGTGAGTATCAGACCTGGATCTTTCTTAATTATTTTTTTTATGAATTTTTGATGCATTATTTAAATTCATGAAATCATGCACTAAATCACTTATAACTTGAAAAGTATTGCATTTAGAGCATTTTGTTAAAATATGTTATTCACATACTTTTTTCATAGCTACAACATGGTATGTAACTTGGGCATCTATCTCAATAGCTAAATGAGTAATAGCTACTTTTTGACTTTTCAGTAACTTCCATCATGAGTAAAATCACATTTAACTTGAAAACTATTGCATTTAGAGAATTTCGTATAAATATGTTATTCAGCTACTTTTGGGTCAGCTATAACATAGTAAAATTTCAGACCTGTAGCTCATTGCACAGCTGAGTAATCGCTAATTTGAGGTTATCAGTGTTGAGTAAATCAGTTAGAACTTGAAAACTATTGCATTTAGAGTATCTCTTTAAATATGTTATTCCCCTATTTTTATATCAGCTGTAACAAAGCAAATTTGCAGACATGTAGCTTATTTTATAGATGAGCAATAGCTATTTTGAGGTTATCACTGTTGAGTAAATTAGTTATAACTTGAAAACTATTCCATTTACAGAAATTTGTGTAAATATGTTATTCAGCTACATTTGGGTCAGCTGTAACATAGTAAAATTGCAGACCTGTAGCTCTTTCTATAGCTGAGTAATAGCTACTTTGATATTATCACTGTTGAGTAAATCAGTTGTAACTTCAAAACTATTGCAGTTAGAGTATTTTGTTTTAATATCTTATTCACCTACTTTTGGATCAGCTATAACATAGTAAAATTGCAGACCTGTAGCTTATATCATAGCTGAGCAATAGCTATTTTGAGCTTCTCATTCTTGAGTAAATCAGTTGTAACTTAAAAACTATTACATTTGCAGTAATTTGTATAAATATGTTATTTAGATACTTTTGGTCAGCTATAACATAGTAAAATTGTAGAACTGTAGCTTATTGCATAGCTGAGTAATAGCTACTTTTATGTTATCCCTGTTGAGTAAATCAGTTATAACTTGAAAACTATTACATTTAGAATATTTTCTTTAAATATGTTATTCTCCTACTTTTGGGTCAGCTACAACATAGAAAAATTACAGACCTGTAGCTTATTTCATAGCTGAGCAATAGCTATTTTGAGGTTTTCATTGTTGAGTAAATCAGTTGTAACTTGAAAACTATTGCATTTAATATTTGCAGTATTTTTGCATTAATATGTTATTCAGTTACTTGTGGGTCAGCTATAACATAGTAAAATTGCATATCTGTAGCTCATTGCATAGCTGAGTAATACCTTCGTTGATGTTAACACTGTTGAGTAAATTGTTTGCAACTTGAAAATGATTGCACTTAGAGAAATTTGTTTAAAATATGTCATTCATGCACTTTTGAACCAGCTATAACAAAGCGAAATTTCAGACCTGTAGCTTGTGGCCTAGCTGAGCAATAGCTATTTTTAGGTTCTCACTGTTAAATAAATCAGTTGTAACCCGAATACTATTGCATTTACAGTATTTTGTTTCAATATGTTTTCCACCTACATTTTACTCAAACATGGTACTTTACTTTGGAGTGCCATTTGCAGTGTACAGTTTTTGTGTCCTTTTCTTCTTCACTTCTACTCTAAAACTCAAGACACACAGTCAGCTGACACAGATCCCGTTCTTGGGCACTGATTGCTTGTTGTAAATATGCTGCCACAATTGGCCGCTATTATTTTCCAAAGCATTATGGGTAATCCAATGAATCTGAATCCGTTGATCAACCTTAGGAGGTAGACCAACAGATTCATAATCCAGATTAGGATTCTGATCACATCATAAGCGAATTTGTTAATCTGACGAATCTAGATTCAATGGATTATGGGTATGAAATATGCACTGCCTTGATAAATGAACATTTTATTTAATGGTGGCAATAATTGGTATACCAATTATCGCCATCATTAAATAAAGGTAGAAGATACTTACCAAACAACTGTGTATGCTAGATCAGTTTCACTGCTAGCATACCCAACAGTTGTGTACGCAAGATCTATTTCACTGCTAGCGTACCCAACAGTTGTGTTCGCTAGCAGTGATACTCGTCTAACGCACCCAACGGGTGTGTACGCAAGATCTGTATCGCTGCTAGCGTACCCAACGGCTGTGTACATACACTACTGGCATACCCAACTACCATGCACTCAAGCCAGTGAACCCTATGTTCCCAATGGTTGTGCATCCTAGATCAATAGCATTTTTAGCATACCCAACGGTTGTCTACGCAAGATCTATTTCACTGCTAGTCTTCCCAACGGTTGTGTACGCTAGCAGTGATATCGATCTAGCGCACCCAGCATCTGTGTATGCAAGACCCATATAACTACTAGCATACCCAACTGCTGTGTACATGGACTAACGGCATACCCAACTATCCTGCACTCAAAGCAATGAACTTATGTTCCCAATGCTTGTGCACTCTAGATCAATAGCATTGTTAGAGTACCCAATGGTTGTGTACGCAAGATGTATATCACTGCTTGCGTACCCAGCGGTTATGTACACCAGCAATGATATCAGTCTAGCGTACCCAACAGTTGTGTACAAAAGATCTATATCACTGCTAGCGTACCCAATGGCTATGTATGTACACTAATGCCATACCTAACTATGCTGTATCAAATTAAAGCATTAAGTTCTATTTTCCCAATGGTTATGTACCCTAGATTTATGTCATTGTTTTTTTATGTCAGCTGACTTGCTAAGTGAGTAATAGCTACTTTTGGGCTCTTCAGTAACTTCCATTATGAGTAAAATCACTTGTAACTTAAAAACTATTGCATTTAGAGAATTTCGTATAAATATGTTATTCAGCTACTTTTGGGCCAGCTATAACATAGTGAAATTTCAGACCTGTAGCTCATGGCATAGCTGAGTAATAGCTACTTTTAGGTTATCACTGTTGAGTAAATCGCTTATAACTTGAAAACTATTGCATTTAGAGAATTTCGTATAAATATGTTATTCAGCTACTTTTGGGTCAGCTATAACATAGTAAAATTTCAGACCTGTAGCTCATGGCATAGCTGAGTAATAGCTACTTTTAGGTTATCACTGTTGAGTAAATCACTTATAACTTGAAAAGTGTTGCATTTAGAGCATTTTGTTAAAATATGTTATTCAGCTACTTTTTTCATAGCTACAATATGGTGAGTAAGTTGGGTGTCTGTCTCAATAGCTAAGTGAGTAATAGCTACTTTTGGGCTTTTCAGTAACTTCCATTATGAGTAAAATCTCTTGTAACTTAAAAACTATTGCATTTAGAGAATTTCGTATAAATATGTTATTCAGCTACTTTTGGGCCAGCTATAACATAGTAAAATTTCAGACCTGTAGCTCATGGCATAGCTGAGTAATAGCTACTTTTAGGTTATCACTGTTGAGTAAATCACTTATAACTTGAAAACTATTGCATTTAGAGTATTTTGTTTCAATATGTTATTCACCTATTTTGGGGTCAGCTATAACATAGTGAAGTTTCAGACCTGTGGCTCATTTCATAGCTGAGTAATAGCTACTTTGAAGTTCTCACTGTTGAGTAAATCAGTTATAATTGGAAAACTATTGCATTTACAGAAATTTGTGCAAATATGTTATTCAGCTACTTTTGGGTCAGCTATAACATAGTGAAATTATAGACCTATAGCTCATGGCACAACTGAGCAATAGCTATTCTCAGGTACTGACTGTTGAGTAAATCAGCTATAACTTGAAAAATATTGTATTTGGAGTATTTTGTTAAAATATATTGAGTAAATCATTGTATCCACTGGATAGCCGCAGTGTGTAGAGAGAGATTTCACCATTACTGCTCTGATGAAAAAAAATATTATAGCTAGCTTTCTTAAGTTTGCAGTATATATTAATAACCATAAAATGTTGTCTGGGAATATTTTTGGCCTCATTTTGAGAAACAAGATGGCCGCCACAGGTGTTTTTTGTCAGTCATGAAAAGTGCTTATATCTCCCTTATTATTGATCCTAGAGGTTTGGGATGATAAACCAACCTGTAGGAAATCATGGGGTGGGAATCTTTTGGTGTGGTCAGATTTGACCTTCAATGACCCCTCCTTCAAGGTCAAACAAGGATAGCCAAACTTAAAAGTGCTTATAACTCGCTTATTATTGGTCCCAGAGGTTTGGGATGGTAAAAAGACAGGAAATCATGGGCTGTGAATCTGTTGATATGGTCCGATTTGACCTTGGAACCCTCCTTCAAGGTCAAATGAGGATAGCAAAAATTGAAAGTGCCTACAACTCGCTTATTATTGGTGACAGAGATTTGGGATGGTAAACCATCCCATAGGAAATCATTGGCTCGGAATCTTTTGGTATGGTCAGATTTGACCTTTGGACCCCTCCTTCAAGGTCAAATGAGGACAGCCAAGCTTAAAAAGTGCTTATAACTCATTTATAATTGGTCCTACAGGTTTGGAATGGTAAACCATAGGAAATCATGGGCTGGGAATGTATTTGTGTGGTTAGATTTGACCTTGGACCCCTTCTTCAAGGTCGAACGAGGATATTGCATTTGTAGTATTTCTTTAAATATGTTTTAACCTATTTTTTACACTCAAACAATTACCTTGTTATTTTCCTTTTTTTATTTTTTTTTATTTTTTAAGGTTTATTCCCCCTTTTAGATGCGTTCAAGGAGAGCAGAGCAGAGGAAAGAGGTTGCAACCTCGCAATGCCCACCTTTACAATTCATTGCACAGCACAGTGTGCCTTAGTGTACTAGTAATGTATGCTTTTGTAAAAATTATATTATTTTGGAATCTAAACTTGAATGAAAAAAACTTTTTTTGAAATTCACATTATAAAATTTGGGAACAAACCAACTTTTTTTTTCTGATGGACTCCCAGCTACCCTTATACAATAAAGCATATAACAACATAAAATACCTTTACTCTAACATACGTTCAAGTGGTTGCCATTTGTTCTTGAATATTTCAACACTCTTATTACACATATGTACTAAGTTATTTTCAATAATGTAATACTGTTTTATAATTCTCAGTAAGTATTCTAAGCACAATCGTTTTTCATTGCATTTTGTTGAATAAATATATTTTTTTACAATATTAAACAAGCGGTTTATACACCTTCTGTTTTCAATGTCAAGGCAGCCCAGTAAAACCTTATGAGGTTCAAGATGAGAAGTTATGTCCAAATAGGGTTTCATTTTCTCAGCTAATTTATCCCAAAAGGCCTTTACTATAGGACAAAAATAAAATAAATGTTCTATGGTTTCAATATCATTATCACAAAAGTAACAGTTGTCATTGTCAGTTATCTTACACAATTTTAAATATTTGTTGGTTGGGATAATTCTTAAGAGAATTTGTACTGGAAAGCCCTCATTTTACTATCAAGAGTACATTGAAAATTCATAGAATAGTATTTATGCCAAGGGAACAGCACTGTATACGGTTGCAAGACCTGACACCATTTTGTTTCATGTGACCTATGCTTAAAGTTTTTACTCAACATGTATGAATATGATTCTTTACAAACTTTTCTCATTTTCAAAAGTGATTCTAAAACTTCCTGGTATATACAAGTCTTATGGAGTCTTTCATTCAAACCCCCTTTCCATTTTCTGGGAATACTATGCATCAGACTGTAAAAATCAACAAAATTCATTTGCAAATTGAAAGTTCTAATAAATTCATCATAACCTAGGAGACCTCCGGTTGGACTTATTACGTCATTTAGATATTTGATACCAACATTTTGAAGCTCCCAAGATCTTTTTATCAAATTTGTATTTGTAATATAATAGGTGTCCCAAATTGGGAAGGTCCTTGGATCAATTTTCTCATGAAATTCCATCTTGTATTCCATCCAGGCCGCAATAACATCTTTCCAAAATATATTTGAACATTTCCCTTGTAATGATTTCAAAGATTCAATATCCAGTTCAAAGTAAAATTTTTTATTCATTGTATTAAAATTTGCCTGAAAGATAGTTTGCCAGTTCCCATTTTTTTCAAGTATCCTCTTCACCCAAGTTAATTTTAACGCACAATTAAAAAGTTTCACATTTGTCAACTTCAAACCACCTTCATTTATATCTCTTTCCAAATATGACCTAGCTACCCTTGCTTTACCTTCCCATAAGAAGTCTGAAATAATTTCTTCAATTCTATCCATGATACTTTTTACTGGTGTTGGCAAAACTGTGAAAAGGTATACTAATTTGGGGATAGCCATAGTTTTAATAACTGTGAGTTTTCCCAAAATTGAGAGGTGAAATCGTTTGTACATATTAAAGAGTTTTTCTATCTCAGCAATTTTTATGTTATAATTCAAATCACTTACTTCATCAAGGTTTACACTGAAATTAATCCCCAATAACTGGAATTGACTGTCCCAACTTAAATTCAGGTCTTTGCAGATAGCATAGGTCCTTTTTTATGTCAGCTGACTTGTCAGTCAGCTGGCATTATGTCGTCACTCTGCGGCGTGGGCGTGGGCGTACGCGTCCGCGTCCGCGTGAACAACTTCTCCTCCAAAACTACAAGGCCTAGAGACGTGCTGTTTTTTTTAAAAGATACCTTATCTATCGAGGATGAAAAATTGTTCAAGGCATGCAAATCTGTCTGTTCGTCTGTTTGCTAGAGACATTACAAGGGGGGTACCCCCACCAAAAGTGTGAAAATTTCAACACTTAATCACAATTTTCTCAGTGACTATTGCAGGGATTTCTCTCATATCTTGCATATATGTACTAGGCCACAGGTAGATTCTCTTGTGTGAGTATGAGACCTGGATCTGTCTTACTTTTTTTTTAATAAATTTTTTTAATAATTTTTAATGCATTAACATTCATGAAATCATGCACAAAATCATTTATAAGTTGAAAACTGTTGCATCTAGAGCATTTTGTTAAAATATGTTATTCAGCTACTTTTTTCATAGCTACAATATGGTGAGTAAGTTGGGTGCCTCTCTCAATAGCTAAGTGAGTAATAGCTACTTTTGGGCTTTTCAGTAACTTGCATCATGAGTAGAATCACTCGTAACTTAAAAACTATTGCATTTAGAGAATTTCGTATAAATATGTTATTCAGCTACTTTTGGGTCAGCTATAACATAGTAAAATTTTAGACCTGTAGCTCATGGCATAGCTGAGTAATAGCTACTTTTACGTTAGCACTGTTGAGTAAATCGCTTATAACTTCAAAACTATTGCATTTAGAGAATTTCGTATAAATATGTTATTCAGCTACTTTTGGGTCAGCTATAACATAGTAAAATTTCAGACCTGTAGCTCATGGCATAGCTGAGTAATAGCTACTTTTAGGTTATCACTGTTGAGTAAATGGCTTATAACTTGGAAACTATTGCATTTAGAGTATTTTGTTTCAATATGTTATTCACCTATTTTGGGATCAGCTAAAACATAGTGAAGTTTCAGATCTGTGGCTCATTGCATAGCTGAGTAATAGCTACTTTGAAGTTCTCACTATTGAGTAAATCAGTTGTAACTCGAAAACTATTGCATTTAGAGAATTTCGTATAAATATGTTATTCAGCTACTTTTGGGTCAGCTATAACATAGTAAAATTTCAGACCTGTAGCTCATGGCATAGCTGAGTAATAGCTACTTTTAGGTCATCACTATTGAGTAAATCAGTTGTAACTTGAAAACTATTGCATTTACAATATTTTGCTTAAATATGTTGTTCACCTACTTTTGGGTCAGCTATAACATAGTAAAATTTCAGACCTGTAGCTCATGGCATAGCTGAGTAATAGCTACTTTTAGGTCATCACTATTGAGTAAATCAGTTGTAACTTGAAAACTATTGCATTTACAGTATTTTGCTTTAATATGTTGTTCACCTACTTTTGGGTCAGCTATAACATAGTGAAATTTCAGACCTGTAGCTCATTGCATAGCTGAGTAATAACTACTTTGAGGTTCTCACTATTGAGTAAATCAGTTGTAATTGCAAAACTATTGCATTTAGAGAATTTAGTATAAATATGTTATTCAGCTACATTTGGGTCAACTATAACATAGTAAAATTTCAGACCTGTAGCTCATGGCATAGCTGAGTAATAGCTACTTTTAGGTCATCACTATTGAGTAAATCAGTTGTAACTTGAAAACTATTGCATTTAGAGTATTTTGCTTAAATATGTTGTTCACCTACTTTTGGGTCAGCTATAACATAGTAAAATTTCAGACCTGTAGCTCATGGCATAGCTGAGTAATAGCTACTTTTAGGTTATCACTGTTGAGTAAATCACTTATAACTTGGAAATTATTGCATTTAGAGTATTTTGTTTCAATATGTTATTCACCTATTTTGGGATCAGCTATAACATAGTGAAGTTTCAGATCTGTGGCTCATTGCATAGCTGAGTAATAGCTACTTTGAAGTTCTCACTATTGAGTAAATCAGTTGTAATTGGAAAACTATTGCATTTAGAGAATTTCGTATAAATATGTTATTCAGCTACTTTTGGGTCAGCTATAACATAGTAAAATTTCAGACTTGTAGCTCATGGCATAGCTGAGTAATAGCTACTTTTAGGTCATCACTATTGAGTAAATCAGTTGTAACTTGAAAACTATTGCATTTACAGTATTTTGCTTAAATATGTTGTTCACCTACTTTTGGGTCAGCTATAACATAGTAAAATTTCAGACCTGTAGCTCATGGCATAGCTGAGTAATAGCTACTTTTAGGTCATCACTATTGAGTAAATCAGTTGTAACTTGAAAACTATTGCATTTACAGTATTTTGCTTTAATATGTTGTTCACCTACTTTTGGGTCAGCTATAACATAGTGAAATTTCAGACCTGTAGCTCATTGCATAGCTGAGTAATAACTACTTTGAGGTTCTCACTATTGAGTAAATCAGTTGTAATTGCAAAACTATTGCATTTAGAGAATTTAGTATAAATATGTTATTCAGCTACATTTGGGTCAACTATAACATAGTAAAATTTCAGACCTGTAGCTCATGGCATAGCTGAGTAATAGCTACTTTTAGGTCATCACTATTGAGTAAATCAGTTGTAACTTGAAAACTATTGCATTTAGAGTATTTTGCTTAAATATGTTGTTCACCTACTTTTGGGTCAGCTATAACATAGTAAAATTTCAGACCTGTAGCTCATGGCATAGCTGAGTAATAGCTACTTTTAGGTTATCACTGTTGAGTAAATCACTTATAACTTGGAAATTATTGCATTTAGAGTATTTTGTTTCAATATGTTATTCACCTATTTTGGGATCAGCTATAACATAGTGAAGTTTCAGATCTGTGGCTCATTGCATAGCTGAGTAATAGCTACTTTGAAGTTCTCACTATTGAGTAAATCAGTTGTAATTGGAAAACTATTGCATTTAGAGAATTTCGTATAAATATGTTATTCAGCTACTTTTGGGTCAGCTATAACATAGTAAAATTTCAGACTTGTAGCTCATGGCATAGCTGAGTAATAGCTACTTTTAGGTCATCACTATTGAGTAAATCAGTTGTAACTTGAAAACTATTGCATTTACAGTATTTTGCTTAAATATGTTGTTCACCTACTTTTGGGTCAGCTATAACATAGTAAAATTTCAGACCTGTAGCTCATGGCATAGCTGAGTAATAGCTACTTTTAGGTCATCACTATTGAGTAAATCAGTTGTAACTTGAAAACTATTGCATTTACAGTATTTTGTTTAAATATGTTATTCACCTATTAGGGGGTCAGCTATAACATAGTGAAGTTCCAGACCTGTGGCTCATTGCATAGCTGAGTAATAGCTACTTTGAAGTTCTCATTGTTGAGTAAATCAGTTGTAATTGGAAAACTATTGCATTTACAGAAATTTGTGTAAATATGTTATTCAGCTACTTTTGGGTCAGCTATAACATAGTGAAATTACAGACCTGTAGCTCATGGCACAACTGAGCAATAGCTATTTTCACGTACTGACTGTTGAGTAAATCAGCTGTAACTTGAAAACTATTGCATTTGGAGTATTTTGTTAAAATATGTTGTTCACCTACTTTGGGGTCAGCTATAACATAGTGAAATTACAGAACTATAGCTCATGGCATAGCTGAGCAATAGCTATTTTCAGGTTCTCACTATTGAGTAAATCAGTTGTAACTTGAAAACTATTGCATTTACAGTAATTTGCTTAAATATGTTGTTCACCTACTTTTGGGTCAGCTATAACATAGTAAAAATTCAGACATGTAGCTCATTGCATAGCTTAGTGATAGCTACTTTGAGGTTATCACTGTTGAGTAAATCAGTTGTAACTCGAAAACTATTACATTTAGAGTATTTTGTTTGAATATGTTATTCACATAATTTTTGATCAGCTATAACATAGTGAAATTGCAGACCTGTGGCTCATTGCATAGCTGAGTAATACCTACTTTGAAGTTCTCACTAGTGAGTAAATCAGTTGTAATTGGAAAACTATTGCATTTAGAGAATTTTGTATAAATATGTTATTCAGCTACTTTTGGGTCAGCTATAACATAGTAAAATTTCAGACCTGTAGCTCATGGCATAGCTGAGTAATAGCTACTTTTAGGTCATCACTATTGAGTAAATCAGTTGTAACTTGAAAACTATTGCATTTACAGTATTTTGTTTAAATATGTTATTCACCTATTAGGGGGTCAGCTATAACATAGTGAAGTTCCAGACCTGTGGCTCATTGCATAGCTGAGTAATAGCTACTTTGAAGTTCTCATTGTTGAGTAAATCAGTTGTAATTGGAAAACTATTGCATTTACAGAAATTTGTGTAAATATGTTATTCAGCTACTTTTGGGTCAGCTATAACATAGTGAAATTACAGACCTGTAGCTCATGGCACAACTGAGCAATAGCTATTTTCACGTACTGACTGTTGAGTAAATCAGCTGTAACTTGAAAACTATTGCATTTGGAGTATTTTGTTAAAATATGTTGTTCACCTACTTTGGGGTCAGCTATAACATAGTGAAATTACAGAACTATAGCTCATGGCATAGCTGAGCAATAGCTATTTTCAGGTTCTCACTATTGAGTAAATCAGTTGTAACTTGAAAACTATTGCATTTACAGTAATTTGCTTAAATATGTTGTTCACCTACTTTTGGGTCAGCTATAACATAGTAAAAATTCAGACATGTAGCTCATTGCATAGCTTAGTGATAGCTACTTTGAGGTTATCACTGTTGAGTAAATCAGTTGTAACTCGAAAACTATTACATTTAGAGTATTTTGTTTGAATATGTTATTCACATAATTTTTGATCAGCTATAACATAGTGAAATTGCAGACCTGTGGCTCATTGCATAGCTGAGTAATACCTACTTTGAAGTTCTCACTAGTGAGTAAATCAGTTGTAATTGGAAAACTATTGCATTTAGAGAATTTTGTATAAATATGTTATTCAGCTACTTTTGGGTCAGCTATAACATAATAAAATTTCAGGACTGTAGCTCATGGCATAGCTGAGTAATAGCTACTTTTAGGTTATCACTGTTGAGTAAATCACTTATAACTTGAAAACTATTGCATTTAGAGTATTTTGTTTAAATATGTTATTCACCTATTTGGGGGTCAGCTATAATATAGTGAAGTTCCAGACCTGTGGCTCATTGCATAACTGAGTAATAGCTACTTTGAAGTTCTCATTGTTGAGTAAATCAGTTGTAATTGGAAAACTTTTGCATTTACAGTATTTTGCTTAAATATGTTGTTCACCTACTTTTGGGTCAGCTATAACATAGTGAAATTTCAGACCTGTAGCTCATGGCATAGCTGAGTAATAGCTACTTTTAGGTCATCACTATTGAGTAAATCAGTTGTAACTTGAAAACTATTGCATTTACAGTATTTTGCTTTAATATGTTGTTCACCTACTTTTGGGTCAGCTATAACATAGTGAAATTTCAGACCTGTAGCTCATTGCATAGCTGAGTAATAACTACTTTGAGGTTCTCACTATTGAGTAAATCAGTTGTAATTGCAAAACTATTGCATTTAGAGAATTTAGTATAAATATGTTATTCAGCTACATTTGGGTCAACTATAACATAGTAAAATTTCAGACCTGTAGCTCATGGCATAGCTGAGTAATAGCTACTTTTAGGTCATCACTATTGAGTAAATCAGTTGTAACTTGAAAACTATTGCATTTAGAGTATTTTGCTTAAATATGTTGTTCACCTACTTTTGGGTCAGCTATAACATAGTAAAATTTCAGACCTGTAGCTCATGGCATAGCTGAGTAATAGCTACTTTTAGGTTATCACTGTTGAGTAAATCACTTATAACTTGGAAATTATTGCATTTAGAGTATTTTGTTTCAATATGTTATTCACCTATTTTGGGATCAGCTATAACATAGTGAAGTTTCAGATCTGTGGCTCATTGCATAGCTGAGTAATAGCTACTTTGAAGTTCTCACTATTGAGTAAATCAGTTGTAATTGGAAAACTATTGCATTTAGAGAATTTCGTATAAATATGTTATTCAGCTACTTTTGGGTCAGCTATAACATAGTAAAATTTCAGACTTGTAGCTCATGGCATAGCTGAGTAATAGCTACTTTTAGGTCATCACTATTGAGTAAATCAGTTGTAACTTGAAAACTATTGCATTTACAGTATTTTGCTTAAATATGTTGTTCACCTACTTTTGGGTCAGCTATAACATAGTAAAATTTCAGACCTGTAGCTCATGGCATAGCTGAGTAATAGCTACTTTTAGGTCATCACTATTGAGTAAATCAGTTGTAACTTGAAAACTATTGCATTTACAGTATTTTGCTTTAATATGTTGTTCACCTACTTTTGGGTCAGCTATAACATAGTGAAATTTCAGACCTGTAGCTCATTGCATAGCTGAGTAATAACTACTTTGAGGTTCTCACTATTGAGTAAATCAGTTGTAATTGCAAAACTATTGCATTTAGAGAATTTAGTATAAATATGTTATTCAGCTACATTTGGGTCAACTATAACATAGTAAAATTTCAGACCTGTAGCTCATGGCATAGCTGAGTAATAGCTACTTTTAGGTCATCACTATTGAGTAAATCAGTTGTAACTTGAAAACTATTGCATTTAGAGTATTTTGCTTAAATATGTTGTTCACCTACTTTTGGGTCAGCTATAACATAGTAAAATTTCAGACCTGTAGCTCATGGCATAGCTGAGTAATAGCTACTTTTAGGTTATCACTGTTGAGTAAATCACTTATAACTTGGAAATTATTGCATTTAGAGTATTTTGTTTCAATATGTTATTCACCTATTTTGGGATCAGCTATAACATAGTGAAGTTTCAGATCTGTGGCTCATTGCATAGCTGAGTAATAGCTACTTTGAAGTTCTCACTATTGAGTAAATCAGTTGTAATTGGAAAACTATTGCATTTAGAGAATTTCGTATAAATATGTTATTCAGCTACTTTTGGGTCAGCTATAACATAGTAAAATTTCAGACTTGTAGCTCATGGCATAGCTGAGTAATAGCTACTTTTAGGTCATCACTATTGAGTAAATCAGTTGTAACTTGAAAACTATTGCATTTACAGTATTTTGCTTAAATATGTTGTTCACCTACTTTTGGGTCAGCTATAACATAGTAAAATTTCAGACCTGTAGCTCATGGCATAGCTGAGTAATAGCTACTTTTAGGTCATCACTATTGAGTAAATCAGTTGTAACTTGAAAACTATTGCATTTACAGTATTTTGTTTAAATATGTTATTCACCTATTAGGGGGTCAGCTATAACATAGTGAAGTTCCAGACCTGTGGCTCATTGCATAGCTGAGTAATAGCTACTTTGAAGTTCTCATTGTTGAGTAAATCAGTTGTAATTGGAAAACTATTGCATTTACAGAAATTTGTGTAAATATGTTATTCAGCTACTTTTGGGTCAGCTATAACATAGTGAAATTACAGACCTGTAGCTCATGGCACAACTGAGCAATAGCTATTTTCACGTACTGACTGTTGAGTAAATCAGCTGTAACTTGAAAACTATTGCATTTGGAGTATTTTGTTAAAATATGTTGTTCACCTACTTTGGGGTCAGCTATAACATAGTGAAATTACAGAACTATAGCTCATGGCATAGCTGAGCAATAGCTATTTTCAGGTTCTCACTATTGAGTAAATCAGTTGTAACTTGAAAACTATTGCATTTACAGTAATTTGCTTAAATATGTTGTTCACCTACTTTTGGGTCAGCTATAACATAGTAAAAATTCAGACATGTAGCTCATTGCATAGCTTAGTGATAGCTACTTTGAGGTTATCACTGTTGAGTAAATCAGTTGTAACTCGAAAACTATTACATTTAGAGTATTTTGTTTGAATATGTTATTCACATAATTTTTGATCAGCTATAACATAGTGAAATTGCAGACCTGTGGCTCATTGCATAGCTGAGTAATACCTACTTTGAAGTTCTCACTAGTGAGTAAATCAGTTGTAATTGGAAAACTATTGCATTTAGAGAATTTTGTATAAATATGTTATTCAGCTACTTTTGGGTCAGCTATAACATAGTAAAATTTCAGACCTGTAGCTCATGGCATAGCTGAGTAATAGCTACTTTTAGGTCATCACTATTGAGTAAATCAGTTGTAACTTGAAAACTATTGCATTTACAGTATTTTGTTTAAATATGTTATTCACCTATTAGGGGGTCAGCTATAACATAGTGAAGTTCCAGACCTGTGGCTCATTGCATAGCTGAGTAATAGCTACTTTGAAGTTCTCATTGTTGAGTAAATCAGTTGTAATTGGAAAACTATTGCATTTACAGAAATTTGTGTAAATATGTTATTCAGCTACTTTTGGGTCAGCTATAACATAGTGAAATTACAGACCTGTAGCTCATGGCACAACTGAGCAATAGCTATTTTCACGTACTGACTGTTGAGTAAATCAGCTGTAACTTGAAAACTATTGCATTTGGAGTATTTTGTTAAAATATGTTGTTCACCTACTTTGGGGTCAGCTATAACATAGTGAAATTACAGAACTATAGCTCATGGCATAGCTGAGCAATAGCTATTTTCAGGTTCTCACTATTGAGTAAATCAGTTGTAACTTGAAAACTATTGCATTTACAGTAATTTGCTTAAATATGTTGTTCACCTACTTTTGGGTCAGCTATAACATAGTAAAAATTCAGACATGTAGCTCATTGCATAGCTTAGTGATAGCTACTTTGAGGTTATCACTGTTGAGTAAATCAGTTGTAACTCGAAAACTATTACATTTAGAGTATTTTGTTTGAATATGTTATTCACATAATTTTTGATCAGCTATAACATAGTGAAATTGCAGACCTGTGGCTCATTGCATAGCTGAGTAATACCTACTTTGAAGTTCTCACTAGTGAGTAAATCAGTTGTAATTGGAAAACTATTGCATTTAGAGAATTTTGTATAAATATGTTATTCAGCTACTTTTGGGTCAGCTATAACATAATAAAATTTCAGGACTGTAGCTCATGGCATAGCTGAGTAATAGCTACTTTTAGGTTATCACTGTTGAGTAAATCACTTATAACTTGAAAACTATTGCATTTAGAGTATTTTGTTTAAATATGTTATTCACCTATTTGGGGGTCAGCTATAATATAGTGAAGTTCCAGACCTGTGGCTCATTGCATAACTGAGTAATAGCTACTTTGAAGTTCTCATTGTTGAGTAAATCAGTTGTAATTGGAAAACTTTTGCATTTACAGTATTTTGCTTAAATATGTTGTTCACCTACTTTTGGGTCAGCTATAACATAGTGAAATTTCAGACCTGTAGCTCATGGCATAGCTGAGTAATAGCTACTTTTAGGTCATCACTATTGAGTAAATCAGTTGTAACTTGAAAACTATTGCATTTACAGTATTTTGCTTTAATATGTTGTTCACCTACTTTTGGGTCAGCTATAACATAGTGAAATTTCAGACCTGTAGCTCATTGCATAGCTGAGTAATAACTACTTTGAGGTTCTCACTATTGAGTAAATCAGTTGTAATTGCAAAACTATTGCATTTAGAGAATTTAGTATAAATATGTTATTCAGCTACATTTGGGTCAACTATAACATAGTAAAATTTCAGACCTGTAGCTCATGGCATAGCTGAGTAATAGCTACTTTTAGGTCATCACTATTGAGTAAATCAGTTGTAACTTGAAAACTATTGCATTTAGAGTATTTTGCTTAAATATGTTGTTCACCTACTTTTGGGTCAGCTATAACATAGTAAAATTTCAGACCTGTAGCTCATGGCATAGCTGAGTAATAGCTACTTTTAGGTTATCACTGTTGAGTAAATCACTTATAACTTGGAAATTATTGCATTTAGAGTATTTTGTTTCAATATGTTATTCACCTATTTTGGGGTCAGCTATAACATAGTGAAGTTCCAGACCTGTGACTCATTGCATAGCTGAGTAATAGCTACTTTGAAGTTCTCAATGTTGAGTAAATCACTTGTAATTTGAAAACTATTGCATTTAGAGAATTTCGTATAAATATGTTATTCAGCTACTTTTGGGTCAGCTATAACATAGTAAAATTTCAGACCTGTAGCTCATGGCATAGCTGAGTAATAGCTACTTTTAGGTTATCACTGTTGAGTAAATGGCTTATAACTTGGAAACTATTGCATTTAGAGTATTTTGTTTCAATATGTTATTCACCTATTTTGGGATCAGCTAAAACATAGTGAAGTTTCAGATCTGTGGCTCATTGCATAGCTGAGTAATAGCTACTTTGAAGTTCTCACTATTGAGTAAATCAGTTGTAACTCGAAAACTATTGCATTTAGAGAATTTCGTATAAATATGTTATTCAGCTACTTTTGGGTCAGCTATAACATAGTAAAATTTCAGACCTGTAGCTCATGGCATAGCTGAGTAATAGCTACTTTTAGGTCATCACTATTGAGTAAATCAGTTGTAACTTGAAAACTATTGCATTTACAATATTTTGCTTAAATATGTTGTTCACCTACTTTTGGGTCAGCTATAACATAGTAAAATTTCAGACCTGTAGCTCATGGCATAGCTGAGTAATAGCTACTTTTAGGTCATCACTATTGAGTAAATCAGTTGTAACTTGAAAACTATTGCATTTACAGTATTTTGCTTTAATATGTTGTTCACCTACTTTTGGGTCAGCTATAACATAGTGAAATTTCAGACCTGTAGCTCATTGCATAGCTGAGTAATAACTACTTTGAGGTTCTCACTATTGAGTAAATCAGTTGTAATTGCAAAACTATTGCATTTAGAGAATTTAGTATAAATATGTTATTCAGCTACATTTGGGTCAACTATAACATAGTAAAATTTCAGACCTGTAGCTCATGGCATAGCTGAGTAATAGCTACTTTTAGGTCATCACTATTGAGTAAATCAGTTGTAACTTGAAAACTATTGCATTTAGAGTATTTTGCTTAAATATGTTGTTCACCTACTTTTGGGTCAGCTATAACATAGTAAAATTTCAGACCTGTAGCTCATGGCATAGCTGAGTAATAGCTACTTTTAGGTCATCACTATTGAGTAAATCAGTTGTAACTTGAAAACTATTGCATTTAGAGTATTTTGCTTAAATATGTTGTTCACCTACTTTTGGGTCAGCTATAACATAGTAAAATTTCAGACCTGTAGCTCATGGCATAGCTGAGTAATAGCTACTTTTAGGTTATCACTGTTGAGTAAATCACTTATAACTTGGAAATTATTGCATTTAGAGTATTTTGTTTCAATATGTTATTCACCTATTTTGGGATCAGCTATAACATAGTGAAGTTTCAGATCTGTGGCTCATTGCATAGCTGAGTAATAGCTACTTTGAAGTTCTCACTATTGAGTAAATCAGTTGTAATTGGAAAACTATTGCATTTAGAGAATTTCGTATAAATATGTTATTCAGCTACTTTTGGGTCAGCTATAACATAGTAAAATTTCAGACTTGTAGCTTATGGCATAGCTGAGTAATAGCTACTTTTAGGTCATCACTATTGAGTAAATCAGTTGTAACTTGAAAACTATTGCATTTACAGTATTTTGCTTAAATATGTTGTTCACCTACTTTTGGGTCAGCTATAACATAGTAAAATTTCAGACCTGTAGCTCATGGCATAGCTGAGTAATAGCTACTTTTAGGTCATCACTATTGAGTAAATCAGTTGTAACTTGAAAACTATTGCATTTACAGTATTTTGTTTAAATATGTTATTCACCTATTAGGGGGTCAGCTATAACATAGTGAAGTTCCAGACCTGTGGCTCATTGCATAGCTGAGTAATAGCTACTTTGAAGTTCTCATTGTTGAGTAAATCAGTTGTAATTGGAAAACTATTGCATTTACAGAAATTTGTGTAAATATGTTATTCAGCTACTTTTGGGTCAGCTATAACATAGTGAAATTACAGACCTGTAGCTCATGGCACAACTGAGCAATAGCTATTTTCACGTACTGACTGTTGAGTAAATCAGCTGTAACTTGAAAACTATTGCATTTGGAGTATTTTGTTAAAATATGTTGTTCACCTACTTTGGGGTCAGCTATAACATAGTGAAATTACAGAACTATAGCTCATGGCATAGCTGAGCAATAGCTATTTTCAGGTTCTCACTATTGAGTAAATCAGTTGTAACTTGAAAACTATTGCATTTACAGTAATTTGCTTAAATATGTCGTTCACCTACTTTTGGGTCAGCTATAACATAGTAAAAATTCAGACATGTAGCTCATTGCATAGCTTAGTGATAGCTACTTTGAGGTTATCACTGTTGAGTAAATCAGTTGTAACTCGAAAACTATTACATTTAGAGTATTTTGTTTGAATATGTTATTCACATAATTTTTGATCAGCTATAACATAGTGAAATTGCAGACCTGTGGCTCATTGCATAGCTGAGTAATACCTACTTTGAAGTTCTCACTAGTGAGTAAATCAGTTGTAATTGGAAAACTATTGCATTTAGAGAATTTTGTATAAATATGTTATTCAGCTACTTTTGGGTCAGCTATAACATAATAAAATTTCAGGACTGTAGCTCATGGCATAGCTGAGTAATAGCTACTTTTAGGTTATCACTGTTGAGTAAATCACTTATAACTTGAAAACTATTGCATTTAGAGTATTTTGTTTAAATATGTTATTCACCTATTTGGGGGTCAGCTATAATATAGTGAAGTTCCAGACCTGTGGCTCATTGCATAACTGAGTAATAGCTACTTTGAAGTTCTCATTGTTGAGTAAATCAGTTGTAATTGGAAAACTTTTGCATTTACAGTATTTTGCTTAAATATGTTGTTCACCTACTTTTGGGTCAGCTATAACATAGTGAAATTTCAGACCTGTAGCTCATTGCATAGCTGAGTAATAACTACTTTGAGGTTCTCACTATTGAGTAAATCAGTTGTAATTGCAAAACTATTGCATTTAGAGAATTTAGTATAAATATGTTATTCAGCTACATTTGGGTCAACTATAACATAGTAAAATTTCAGACCTGTAGCTCATGGCATAGCTGAGTAATAGCTACTTTTAGGTCATCACTATTGAGTAAATCAGTTGTAACTTGAAAACTATTGCATTTAGAGTATTTTGCTTAAATATGTTGTTCACCTACTTTTGGGTCAGCTATAACATAGTAAAATTTCAGACCTGTAGCTCATGGCATAGCTGAGTAATAGCTACTTTTAGGTTATCACTGTTGAGTAAATCACTTATAACTTGGAAATTATTGCATTTAGAGTATTTTGTTTCAATATGTTATTCACCTATTTTGGGGTCAGCTATAACATAGTGAAGTTCCAGACCTGTGACTCATTGCATAGCTGAGTAATAGCTACTTTGAAGTTCTCAATGTTGAGTAAATCACTTGTAATTTGAAAACTATTGCATTTAGAGAATTTCGTATAAATATGTTATTCAGCTACTTTTGGGTCAGCTATAACATAGTAAAATTTCAGACCTGTAGCTCATGGCATAGCTGAGTAATAGCTACTTTTAGGTTATCACTGTTGAGTAAATCACTTATAACTTGAAAACTATTGCATTTACAGTATTTTGTTGCAATATGTTATTCACCTATTTTGGGGTCAGCTATAACATAGTGAAGTTCCAGACCTGTGGCTCATTGCATAGCTGAGTAATAGCTACTTTGAAGTTCTCACTATTGAGTAAATCAGTTGTAATTGGAAAACTATTGCCTTTACAGAAATTTGTGCAAATATGTTATTCAGCTACTTTTGGGTCAGCTATAACATAGTGAAATTACAGACCTGTAGCTCATGGCACAACTGAGCAATAGCTATTCTCAGGCACTGACTGTTGAGTAAATCAGCTATAACTTGAAAAATATTGCATTTGGAGTATTTTGTTAAAATATATTGTTCACCTACTTTTGGGTTAGCTATAACATAGTGAAATTACAGACCTATAGCTCATGGCATAGCGGAGCAATAGCTATTTTCTGGTTCTCACTATTGAGTAAATCAGTTGTAACTTGAAAACTATTGCATTTACAGTATTTTGCTTAAATATGTTGTTCAGCTACTTTTAGGTCAGCTATAACAGAGCAAAAATTCAGACATGTAGCTCATTGCATAGCTGAGTAATAGTTACTTTGAGGTTCTCACTCTTGAGTAAATCAGTTGTAACTTGAAAATTATTACATTTAGAGTATTTTGTTAAATATGTTATTCACAGACGTTTTGGTCAGCTATAACATAGTGAAATTGCAGACCTCTATGTCATGGGATAGCTGAGCAATAGCTTCTTTCAGGTTCTCACTGTTGAGTAAATCATTGTATCCAACCTGTAGGAAATCATGGGCTGGGAATCTGTTAATATGGTCCGATTTGACCTTGGAACCCTCCTTCAAGGTCAAATGAGGATAGCCAAACATAAAAGTGCTTATAACTTGCTTATTATTGGTCCCAGAGGTTGGAATGAAAACCAACCTATAGAAAATCATGAGCTGGGAATTTTTTGGTGTGGTCGGATTTCACCATGGACCCCTCCTTCAAGGTCAAATGAGGATAGCCAAACTTAAAAGTGCTTATAACTCACTTATTATTGGTCCTAGAGGTTTCGAATGGAAAACCAACCTATAGAAAATCATGGGCTGGGAATCTTTTGGTGTGGTCGGATTTGACCTTAGACCCCTCCTTCCAGGTCAAACGAAGATAGCCAAACTTAAAGTGCTTTTTACTCGCGTATTATTGGTCTTGGAGGTTTGGGATGGTAAACCAACATATAGGAAATCATGGGCTGGGATTCTTTTGGTGTGGTCAGATTTGACCTGGGACCCCTCCTTCAAGGGCAGTTGAGGATAGCCAAACTTACAATTGCTTAGAACTCGCTTATTATTGGTCCTACAAGTTTGGGATGGTAAACAAGCTACAGGAAATCATGGGCTGGGAATTTTTTTGTGTGGTCGGATTTGACCTTGGATCCCCTCCTTCAAGGTCAAACAAAGATAGCCAAACTTAAAAAGTGCCTATGACTCACTTATTACTGGTCCGAGAGGTTTGGGATGGTAAACCATCCTAAATTCTTTGGCTGGGAATCTTTTGGTATGGTCAGATTTGACCTTTGGACCCCTTCTTCATGGTCGAACGAGGATATTGCATTTATAGTATTTCTTTAAATATTTTTAACCTACTTTTTACCCTTAAACAATTACCTTGTTACTTTATTTCATAATACCATTTGCAGGGCACAACTTTTTTGTCCTTTTCTTCTGTCAGCTTCGAAATATCTTTCGAACATGCTGTTCAGTTACCATTTACTGTATTTCTGTACAGCCCTTTCCCTGATAATTATGCTTTCCTCTCATTATCACCATCACAAATCAAAAACATTCAGTCAGCTGACACAGTGCCCGTTCACGGGCACTCTCCTCTTGTTTTAGTTTGCCAAGCCAGATTGCTTGAGTTTTATCTAAATTAATTTTCAGCCCAGAATGTACATGAAAATGATTTAGTACCAGTATACTTTCCCGCAACGATGATTCAGAGCCATCTAGCATTAAAAAAGTATCATCTGCATATAATCCAATTTTTATCATTTCCTTATCACATAAAATACCCCTTATAATGTTGTTTCTTTTTATTTCTGATGCTAGAGGTTCAATTGCCAAAATAAAATAGGTAAGGACTCCGCGGGTCTCCTTGCCTACATGATCGGCCTAATTGAAAAAAATCACTAAAGTTTCCATTATTTAAGACACAGCTGCATGCATTCTTATACAGAACATTAAACCACTGTATGAACTGTTGCCCAAAGCCAAAAGATTTAAGAACATCATTCAAATAATCCCATTCAATGGAATCAAAAGCTTTTTCGAAGTCCAATAGTAACAGCATACCATCTTTATTCTGATCATCAAGATATTGCATGAGATCGTACACTGTTCTTATGTTCTCTCCAATATAACGTTTTTTTAAAAAACCTTTCTGTTCATTTCCAATGATTTTAGGGAGAATTTGCTTTAACCTATGTGCTAGGACACCAGAAAGAAGTTTACAGTCCACATTAATAAGCGAAATTGGCCTCCAGTGTTTTATAAATTCCCTAGGTTTGTCTCCCTTAGGAATTAATGAAATAATTCCCTGTTTTTGTGTTTGAGACAATTCGCCTACCTCAAATGCTTCGTTAAGGCTCTTGAGTAAATATTCGCCAAGATCCAACCAAAAAAATTTATAAAATTCTGCCGGATATCCATCAGAACCTGGGGATTTACCATTTGCCATATTTTTCAAGACTACTTTGATTTCATTTTCCATTATTGAACCTTCACAGATTTCCTTTTCATCTTCACTCAAAGTTTTGAAATTCCCTTGAAGGAAAGGATTATGGAAACTTGATGATGCATTGTGATTCGATTTATATAGCTTCATATAAAATCTTTTCAGTTCATTTAATATAGACCTTGGCTCGGTTAGAATGTCTTGCCCTGTATTTACCTTATGTATTGTCTTATTGACATAATTTTTTTTTTCAAGATTGCAAAAAAATTTTGTGGGCTTTTCATTTAGTTCATACAGTTTAGTTTTTGAGCGTAACAGCATACCTTGCACTGCTGTTTGCCTTATTTCTTGCAGATCTTCTTTACACTTTTGAATTTTGGAAACAATTTCTGCCGATTCTAAAGACACTAGTGATGAAAGTTGACCCTCTAGGTCCCTTATCTTTATTTGTAGATCATATGCTAATCTTTTCCTTTTCTTCTTTAACCTTGAGCAATATGGAATTGTAACACCTCGTATGTTCAATTTTATCATCTCAAACAACATCTGATTTGATATTGTTCTAACTGTCTCATTATTAGTGACTGTGGAGTATTGCTCAATGGTTTTCTTTATTTCCGCTTTTACAATTCTGATATAATCTTTATCTTTTAGTAACGAGGTGTTAAACTTCCAAAAGCCTTTGCCCCTATTGGACTCTTCAAGGTTTATTTCTACACCAGTAAATGAATGATCTGTTCTGTACCCGAAACTCATCATATGTTTTACTATTTTGGCATGAATGTCTGCAGACACCAGAAAGAAGTCTAATCTTGCCATTTTGACAGGCCTTGTGTTACTTATCCAGGTAAATTTTTTGGCCTCTGGGTTTGAAGCTCTCCATGTATCTGTTAAATCCAAAGCACAAATTATTTCCTTAACTAGTTTGCTAGAATTGATATTGTTTTCATTGATGTAATTATGAGTGTCAAATTTGAAATCCATAACTAGATTCCAGTCCCCACAGATAATGATAGGCTTATCATTTTTATCCGTCAAATAGTCTTTAAGGTTTGAGTAAAATTGTGGTTGATCTTTGTTTGGGCCGTAGAGAACAGCCAGTGCAATGGGTGTACCACATAGTTCAAGATCAAGAATTAACAAGTTGCCAACTTCATCTCGGGTTATATCTTGAATCTTAAAATCTAAACCAGGCATAAAAAGAACAGCCACCCCTCGAGATTCCGAAGAGAATGAAGATAAGATCACTTCGTGACCCCAATCTTGAAGAAAAGCAGCCTCATATTTAGGACCCACATGTATATCTTGCAGGCAATAAATTGAACAGTGTTTACTTTTAAGCCAGTTAAATACATCTATTCTTTTGACTCCATTTGTCAGTCCACGGACATTCATGCTACCAATTTTAATTGTTTTTATCATTTTGACAAAATAAGAGATAACATTCTAATAAATTGTTGGGTTTTTTAGATATGTATACAAAGGAAAACTGCATTATCATACAACCATCTATAAGTATTGACCTACAGTACACAAGTTTGTAACAGTTAACAGTTTTAAACAGAACACAAACTGGGAGTCCATCAAAAGAGCTTAAACTTAAACTATTAAAAAAAAACCAGAAAACATGAAAACTTAAAATAGACATTAAGAGTTGGCTGGAAGAGCTAAACATGTTATATATGTGCTTAGTTCTGGTTATTTTACACCAGTGCTAACTGCTATATATAATTGTGCTTGGCAACAGAAATCGGAGAAAAAAACAGACATAAAACTACCTGTAAACTCCACAGTGAACGATAATAGTAATGTTTCACTTAACCGGGACTGAAATTGATAATATTATATTAATGTCCAATATAACATATTAGGTCGAATCACAGTAGGCAGCCTTGCAGTATTAACAATTGAAAAATAGAGACAATATAACAGACATAAAACTACCTGTAAACTCCACAGTGAACGATGATAATAATGTTTCACTTAACCGGGACTGAAATTGATAATATTATATTAATGTCCAATATAACATATTAGGTCGAGTCACAGTAGGCAGCCTTGCAGTATTAACGATTGAAAAATAAAAGGGTTTTTTTTTTTTGTTTTTTTTTTTTTTTTATGTATAACAACAGTAAAAAAACAAAATGAATGTACACCATGTACACTATGTGGCACAATTTAGTCCTCAAGACTCTTGTCATAAAATTGTTTAAACTGCAAACACCCACCAGTTATGACCCTGTGATTTCATAATGTAGATTTAGATAATTTGTAAAAAACACAGTTCTAAAAAAAAATTAATGCATTTTTTCGTCACCACTATAGTATATCATTGGACTCACTTTGGACTTGCAGTTATCAATCCATCAGTCAATAGGGGTTCTATTTTGTATTTACTGAATTACATGTGAAATAGAGAAACAGTATATTTTCCTTCTACTAAATAGTACTATATGCACTAGATATGTTTTGAAGACAGTAATTTTAAATTTATCTGTTATATGTACTATTACTCAAAAAAAACTACATTTACTCTATAAAAACTGACAGTAATAATTTTGGTCAACTTATTATTTTTAGTCAATCAAGTCCCGCACCTCTTGAAGTAGATTTCCCAGCTTATTTTGTCCAATGCCATTCCTTGCATTTTTGTCATAAATCCAGCACCCATTACCCCAATATCTGTCGTATTTGTTGCATTCAATCATGCTCCTAGTTCCAGTATTCTGTAGAAGAATTCCGAGCCTTTTATTTTGGACAAACTTTGCAAGTAAGCCATCCTTCATTGTTTGATGTTGTAATTCCTCTGGCCAGGAACTGCAATCTAGCTGTTTTGCTATGGCCTTCATCTCTGCTGGGTCATCTGAGGATAGGATTTGCTGTGATATTGAGTATGCACCACTATAATCTGCTTTCTTCTTCTGGAAATATTGCTCGACAGAGTTATACTTCTGATTTGCAATTATAAAGTCACTGGGGAAGAAATTGCTGAAAGGACAAAATCTTCCGTAAAACATAGTCACATCTTGATTTTCTCGAAGCCCAATTTTCTCAACGTCTAACTCGGTTTGTTTGTAACAGTCTGCCATGCTAACTGCCCTGCCTTTGAAAATGAGCTTGTCACGTCTTATATGGGCATCCTTATCAATCTTTTTTGCCACCTTCAACACTGGTTGTAATTGCCTTTGGGTTTTTACAATGGCTTCTGGATAATCCCTTGTAATATATATTCTTTGCCGTGGAAATTGGTCTGTTGCAATTCGAGCCAGTATGGACTTCTTCTTTAAAATTGTCCAAACATCCGTCGCGAGAACAAATTGGGCCAGGATAGCTCGAGTTTTGTTCTGCATTGTCTTTCCTACCCGATGAGCCTTTGATATCATAAAGATTCCTCCGTCAGTCAGGTTTAGATTATGTGTGATGAGGTTATGGACTCTTTGTATGCAATCTTCTCCTTCCCTTTCGTCAAGACCATGAAACAAAAGATTGTTCCTGCGTGAGTATTCCTCCAGCTTGATAATTTCTGACTTCAATCTTCTGTGTTCTGACAACATTGATGTGTTTAGTGCACTTAAGTGACCTGCATTCACACTTTCTTTTTCTATATTGTCTATTTTTAATTGAAGCTTTTGTGACAGATCTGATTCTGCCTTTAAATCTTTCCGTATAGTGGAGAGTTCAGTAGTATGTTTATCTACTGCCCCTTTTAAAGAAACAAAGTCTTCTGTTAGTTTATCCAATTTTTGGTTCATGTCATCAATAGGCTTTACAGCAGTAAGTATCTTTTTCAATGTTGCTTGAATATCCTCTTCATCACATGCTGGTGTTTTTTCTTTCCCCTTTGAATCCTCTTTTGGTTTTAGGTACACATCCATTCTACCTTTTTGCACTGAGAGGTCACTTGCACCTGTTGATTCTTCTTTTGATTCCCCCTTCTTTTTTTGCCTTGTCACTGGCATTCCAATTTCAAATGGGGGGGCTTTTAATTATTTTACCAACTTGTCAGGGTTATAAATTAGAACAGTCTTTTCGATATTGAGAAACGTATGGGTTATAAATTAGAACAGTCTTTTCAATAGTGAAAAACGTATGGCTTCACTACCATGTGGCTTTTAAACATATCTTAATTTACACTTTTTGCTGGTATTACAACTTCAACTGTACAGTCCAACTAGATCTCTATACCATTTCCATCCATTTTATCCAAAAGAATATTTCATTGAGAGACCATTTCCACAGAAAAAAGCACATAAAACACAGAGCTCTTTTTGTCACTCCCTCATGTCTGAACTATAGAGACTTTTCTATTTTTTATTCTGATTTTAAATCTTTTGGTATGGTCAGATTTGACCTTTGGACCCCTCCTTCAAGGTCAAATGAGGACAGCCAAGCTTAAAAGTGCTTATAACTCATTTATAATTGGTCCTAGAGGTTTGGAATGGTAAACCATAGGAAATCATGGGCTGGGAATGTATTTGTGTGGTTAGATTTGACCTTGGACCCCTTCTTCAAGGTCGAACGAGGATATTGCATTTGTAGTATTTCTTTAAATATGTTTTAACCTATTTTTTACACTTAAACAATTACCTTGTTATTTTCCTTCATAATACCATTTAGAGGTCCTCGGTGGCCTAGTGGTTAGCAAGTTTGGCATCTAATCATAGGCTGTCACCTCTGTGGGTTCGAGTCCCACAAGTGGCAATGCTGAGGACCTGTCCCAATATGACCCTGGCTGTTGAACGGGACGTTAAACCCCAACTTTGACTTCATAATACCATTTACAGGGCACAACTTTTTTATCCTTTTTTTCTGTCAGCTTCGGAATTTCTTTCGAACTTGCTGTTCAGTTACCATTTACTGTATTTCTGTACAGCCCTTTTCCTGATAATTATTCTGTCCTCTAATCACCTTCACAAATCAAAAACACTCAGTCAGCTGACACAGTGCCCGTTCACGGGCACTCTCCTCTTGTTTTAAAAGATACCTTATCTATCGAGGATGAAAAATTATTCAAGGCCTGCAAATCTGTCTGTTTGCTAGAGACATTACAAGGGGGGTACCCCCACCAAAAGTGTGAAAATTTCAACTTTTTATCACAATTTTCTCAGTGACTATTGCAGGGATTTCTCTCATATCTTGCATATATGTACTAGGCCAGAGGTAGATTCTCTTGTGTGAGTATGAGACCTGGATCTGTCTTACTTTTTTTTTAATAAATTTTTTTAATAATTTTTAATGCATTAAAATTCATGAAATCATGCACTAAATCACTTATAACTTGAAAAGTGTTGCATTTACAGCATTTTGTGAAAATATGTTGTTCAGCTACTTTTTTCATAGCTACAATATGGTGAGTAAGTTGGGTGTCTGTCTCAATAGCTAAGTGAGTAATAGCTACTTTTGGGCTTTTCAGTAACTTCAATTATGAGTAAAATCACTTGTAACTTAAAAACTATTGCATTTAGAGAATTTCGTATAAATATGTTATTCAGCTACTTTTGGGCCAGCTATAACATAGTGAAATTTCAGACCTGTAGCTCATGGCATAGCTGAGTAATAGCTACTTTTAGGTTATCACTGTTGAGTAAATCGCTTATAACTTGAAAACTATTGCATTTAGAGAATTTCGTATAAATATGTCATTCAGCTACTTTTGGGTCAGCTATAACATAGTAAAATTTCAGACCTGTAGCTCATGGCATAGTTGAGTAATAGCTACTTTTAGGTTATCACTGTTGAGTAAATCACTTATAACTTGAAAAGTGTTGCATTTAGAGCATTTTGTTAAAATATGTTATTCAGCTACTTTTTTCATAGCTACAATATGGTAAGTTGGGTGTCTGTCTCAATAGCTAAGTGAGTAATAGCTACTTTTGGGCTTTTCAGTAACTTCCATCATGAGTAAAATCACTTGTAACTTAAAAACTATTGCATTTAGAGAATTTTGTATAAATATGTTATTCAGCTACTTTTGGGCCAGCTATAACATAGTAAAATTTCAGACCTGTAGCTCATGGCATAGCTGAGTAATAGCTACTTTTAGGTTATCACTGTTGAGTAAATCACTTATAACTTGAAAACTATTGCATTTAGAGTATTTTGTTTCAATATGTTATTCACCTATTTTGGGGTCAGCTATAACACAGTGAAGTTTCAGACCTGTGGCTCATTTCATAGCTGAGTAATAGCTACTTTGAAGTTCTCACTGTTGAGTAAATCAGTTATAATTGGAAAACTATTGCATTTACAGAAATTTGTGCAAATATGTTATTCAGCTACTTTTGGGTCAGCTATAACATAGTGAAATTATAGACCTATAGCTCATGGCACAACTGAGCAATAGCTATTCTCAGGCACTGACTGTTGAGTAAATCAGCTATAACTTGAAAAATATTGCATTTGGAGTATTTTGTTAAAATATATTGTTCACCTACTTTTGGGTCAGCTATAACATAGTGAAATTACAGACCTATAGCTCATGGCATAGCGGAGCAATAGCTATTTTCAGGTTCTCACTATTGAGTAAATCAGTTGTAGCTTGAAAACTATTGCATTTACAGTAGTTTGCTTAAATATGTTGTTCACCTACTTTTGGGTTAGCTATAACATAGTAAAATTTCAGACATGTAGCTCATTGCATAGCTGAGTAATAGTTCCTTTGAGGTTCTCACTGTTGAGTAAATCAGTTGTAACTTGAAAACTATTACATTTAGAGTAATTTGTTAAATATGTTATTCACAGAATTTTTGGTCAGCTATAACATAGTGAAATTGCAGACCTCTATGTCATGGCATAGCTGAGCAATAGCTACTTTCAGGTTCTCACTGTTGAGTAAATCATTGTATCCACTGGATAGCCGCAGTGTGTAGAGAGAGATTTCACCATTACTGCTCTGATGAAAAAAAATATTATAGCTAGCTTTCTTAAGTTTGCAGTATATATTAATAACCATAAAATGTTGTCTGGGAATATTTTTGGCCTCATTTTGAGAAACAAGGTGGCCGCCACAGGTGTTTTTTGTCAGTCATGAAAAGTGCTTATATCTCCCTTATTATTGATCCTAGAGGTTTGGGATGATAAACCAACCTGTAGGAAATCATGGGGTGGGAATCTTTTGGTGTGGTCAGATTTGACCTTCAATGACCCCTCCTTCAAGGTCAAACAAGGATAGCCAAACTTAAAAGTGCTTATAACTCACTTATTATTGGTCCCAGAGGTTTGGGATGGTAAACAGACAGGAAATCATGGGCTGTGAATCTGTTGATATGGTCCGATTTGACCTTGGAACCGTCCTTCAAGGTCAAATGAGGATAGCGAAAATTGAAAGTGCCTACAACTCGCTTATTATTGGTGACAGAGATTTGGGATGGTAAACCATCCCATAGGAAATCATTGGCTCGGAATCTTTTGGTATGGTCAGATTTGACCTTTGGACCCCTCCTTCAAGGTCAAATGAGGACAGCCAAGCTTAAAAGTGCTTATAACTCATTTATAATTGGTCCTAGAGGTTTGGAATGGTAAACCATAGGAAATCATGGGCTGGGAATGTATTTGTGTGGTTAGATTTGACCTTGGACCCCTTCTTCAAGGTCGAACGAGGATATTGCATTTGTAGTATTTCTTTAAATATGTTTTAACCTATTTTTTACACTTAAACAATTACCTTGTTATTTTCCTTCATAATACCATTTACAGGGCACAACTTTTTTATCCTTTTCTTCTGTCAGCTTCGGAATTTCTTTCGAACTTGCTGTTCAGTTACCATTTACTGTATATCTGTACAGCCCTTTTCCTGATAATTATTCTGTTCTCTAATCACCTTCACAAATCAAAAACACTCAGTCAGCTGACACAGTGCCCGTTCACGGGCACTCTCCTCTTGTTTGTTAGTGTACCCAAGGTACTGGCATACCCAACTACCCTGTACCCAAGGCAGTAAACTCTATGTTCCCAATGGTTGTGCACCCAAGATCAATATCATTGCTCCCATATCGTGTGGCTGTGTACACATGATCCATATCACTACTAGCATACTCAGCAGTTGTGTACACTGGCAGTGATATTGGTCTAGTGTACCCAATATTTGTGCACACAAGATCTATATTACTGCTAGTGTAGCCAACAACTCCAAATTTTTTACAGCCTTCCCAATTTCTCATTACCCAAGGTAGTATGCACTCAATGGTTGTGCACTTGATATCAGTACCTTTTACAGCGTTCTCAACATGTCTGTATCCAAGGCATTGTGAAGCAATTAGTTTTTGACGAAATTTTTCGAGTAGTCAGAAATGGGCCAAGGATCACTCTCTGAATTAAAATTATTCAGCTTAGCATGGGTTTGCACTGTGAAACAGCAGAATACCTTGGTTATTGTTACATTCTGACAAAGTTTAAAGGACATGTCAGAAATGAGCTAAGGGAGAAGTGATTAAAATTTGGGTACACTAGCAGTGATCTTGTGAACTAGCCATTGGGTATGCTATCGATAATATAGATCTTGCATACACAGCCGTTGGGTACGATAGACCGATATCACAACTAGCGTACACAGCCATTGTGTAAATAGGCACTCTGTTAAATAAAATGTTCATATTTCAGTAATGGCCACATATTTTGAAAGCCTTGTTGTTTATTTGTTCCATTCACTTTGGGAAACAATTGCAGATATGCAAATTGTGCCAAGTTGTTGTGCTGAAATGATCTGAAATGGGAAATAAATACTTTCCAGAGTCCTTGGTATAACCTTTTCAGTAAATCTCAATGATATGCCCGGTCTAAACTATGGTACTATAATAACAGAGGTAGAAAGAACCCTTGTGCCTTGGAGGCAACGAAAGCTTACTCCAATTTGTAAAATATGCATATTAAAAACGTTCATAATACCAAGGTTAACCACATTATTTATGACGATCCCTAGACCTCAGACTATCAAATCGTTGAATAAGCTGTGTTATTCGTTTATGTGGGATTATAAACCATACAAAATAAGTAGAGCAAAATTAACACAAAGCTATCCAAGAGGAGGCCTAGAAATGACAGATATAGATGTTTTCATAACCAGTCTCCAAATCTCTTGGATCAAAAGATTGCTTAGTAATGCATTAAAAATCCGATCAGACTAAAGTATTTTGGCTCGATTTGGCCTAAAAATCTTGCACAAAATATAACAAATATTGTTTGGAGAGAAGCTTTACAATCCTGGGCATGTCTATTAAATGTAAACACACTAGACAAAAATAGGAAACTTTGTAGCCCAGTATGGTATAATCCAAAGATTTCAAAAATAGAACTTTTTTTGCCACAATGGTTCAGTAAGGGCATGATTTTTGTAACTGATCTAATTGATTCCCAAGGAAAATTTCTAACATACCATGAACTTAATTTCTTGGAATATCATAGGGTCAAACAATTTGTGAATAGCTTTATAGGAAAATCAGATACTTCGATAAATGCAAGGCCCATTCACCCAGTAACGTTATACCTTCTCTCCAAAGGCACAAAGGGTTCACGTGAATTTTATAAAATTTTGCTTTCACAAAATTTCTTTAACGATGACAAGCTAGACATAAATGGGAAAGATCATTGAATATTGAACTTACAAAAAAAATGTGGCAAAAAAGTTACCTCGCTTGCTTTAAAACTATAGAAGACAACTACCTGATTTGGTTTCAATATAAAATCTTAAACCAAATATTGGGAATTGAAAGTTTAAAATTTAAAATGGGCATATCACAAAACAATGTGTGTAAACTATGCAATGAAAATGAAGAAACTTGAATACATTTATTTACTTTATGTAACCCTGTTAAAAAAATTTGGGGAAGATTTGGCTAGGAGAGTCAAAACCAACATAATAGAGATTTAATTTTTTCAAGTAAAGACATAATTTTGGGTTACCAAGAAAAACAAATGTGGCCTGTTAACATTTTATTGATAATAATGAAAAAATATATTTTTATAGCATCTGAAAAGAAAAAACCTCCACAGTTAGTTGAAGCTCTTGAGATGCTAATAAAGATTTACTTCGAACAGGAGTATGTGTCAAGAATACAGAACCAAGAAAGTAAATTTTAAAAAAAGTGGGATTTTATTCCATGACTATTCCAGTAACATACCTTGTAATATCTACATTTTATAATACTATGACTGTTAAAGCTTGGAATTGTTAGGAAAACATAATACATGTAAATGTGAACTCCTACTGAAAAAGAAATAAAAATATTAAAAAAAAAGTTGTTGTGCTGATTTCAAGCAGAAGTTGTATTATCACCCCTTTAACACTACTCTAAACAAATTGTTGCTTTGGTTTAATATCTGTGAACTATTTTTATAACTTGCGCTTACATATTTTAATAAAAAGAAATCCATGGAACTAAACTTAAAGCGAGCAAAAATAAGGATTTTGTGTCTAAGGTGTCCCAAGTTATGGCGGGGAAGAGTACACACGAGTGGACACAAAGATAAACGGACACAAAGATTAATGGTTGATCTTCAAGTTTTTCAAAACTAAGTGGTGTAAACGGCAAAATTGCACAAACTAAGGAACAGAATATACAAAAACATAACTTATAAAGATATTTCTTAATTGTTTTGTGCGATTTGAGTATTTATACCACTAAGATTAGCTAAACACTGAGACCGTATATATCTTCGTGTCCCGGTTATCTTTGTGTCCACCCATGTAAACTTTTTGATAGAAAATAGGTTTACCACATCACAGATAATTATAAAATTGATCATATACATTGGTAATTTATTGTGCAACAGTATTTGTCTTCAAATAATTTAAGGGTGGGTGTGAATAGGGACACGGATGTGAATTGGCCCACCACTATGCCAAGTTATGAATGGTGTTCCTATGTAATTTCAGCATATATACTAAGTGACTGATCATGCATATGCAATAAACTGGTAAGGAGATATGAATCCGAGACCGGATCACAGATGGTGTTTTGTAATCTACTGACCATAGGCAGCCTGCAGGAGATAATAACTGGGATAAACCTCCACATGTACCATATCCCCCTAAAATGTGGTAGAGCATCAACAAGATATGTGGTTGTATCTGACCTCTACCACATCTCTACCACATTCTTCGATTTAATTTACTGTGATAGATCTCTTCCACACCCGATGTACATGGTAGAGACCCACTCAAATATATAACTATATTCAACCTCTTCCACCTCTCTGCCACTGTCTTCCCATTTAAATTACTGGCATAAACCTCTTCCTGTACCACACCGCCTTACATGTGGTAGAGATTGAGCAAGATATTTTGTGTTAATGAATTTCATGGGCTCCAGCATGAAGCACCAACCATAGAATTTCAATTATCCAAATGTTCCATTTTATAAACTCATTTCCACTCACCAAATTTGTATTTCTTTATTGTTTCACTGTAAAATACCTATTCCATTTTTAGGCGATTGTGTGTAACCAACCCGCCTATTAGATTGATGTGTCCGACGTCCGTCTGTCCATCCACATTTTTCGTTTCTGGACTCTAACTCAAAAACGGCTTGTCCAATCGAATTCAAACTTGACAGGAACATAGATCACCATCATAGCTAGTTTTCTTTCGAAATTGGTGCAATTCCGTCCGTTCGTTTGTCCGTTTTTTGTCCGTTTGTCTGTCCATCCACATTTTGTTTCCGGACTCTAACTCGAAAACGGTTTGTCCAATTGAATTCAAACTTGACAGGGACATAGATCACCATCATAGCTAGGTTACTTTCGAAATTGGTGTAATTCCATGTGTTTGTTTGTCCGTTTTCTTGTCTGTCGGTCTGTCCGTCTACATTTTTTGTTTCCGGACTCTAACTCGAAAACGGTTTGTCCAATCGAATTCAAACTTGACAGGGAGATAGATCACCATCATAGCTAGGTTGCTTTCAAAATTGGTGTAATTCCGTCTGTTCATTTGTCCGTTTTTTGTCCGTTTGTCCGTTTTTTGTCCGTTTGTCCATTTTTTGTCCGTTTGTCTGTCCATCCACATTTTGTTTCCGGACTCTAACTCGAAAACGGTTTGTCCAATTGAATTCAAACTTGACAGGGACATAGATCACCATCATAGCTAGGTTACTTTCGAAATTGGTGTAATTCCATGTGTTTGTTTGTCCGTTTTCTTGTCTGTCGGTCTGTCCGTCTACATTTTTTGTTTCCGGACTCTAACTCGAAAACGGTTTGTCCAATCGAATTCAAACTTGACAGGGAGATAGATCACCATCATAGCTAGGTTGCTTTCAAAATTGGTGTAATTCCGTCTGTTCATTTGTCCGTTTTTTGTCCGTTTGTCCGTTTTTTGTCCGTTTGTCCATTTTTTGTCCATCCATCTGTCCGTCCACATTTTCGTTTCCGGACTCTAACTCGAAAACGGTGTGTCCAATCGAATATAAACTTGACAGGGACATAGATCACCATCATTGCTAGGTTCCTTTCGAAATTGGTGTAATTCCGTATGTTTGTTTGTCCGTTTTTGGTCCATTTGTCTGTCCGTCCGTCTGTCCGTCCACATTTTCGTTTCCGGACTCTAACTCGAAAATGGTTTGTCCAATCGAATTCAAACTTGACAGGGACATAGATCGCCATCATAGCTAGGTTCCTTTCGAACTTGGTGTAATTCCGTCTGTTCGTTTGTCCGTTTTTTGTCTGTTTGTCTGTCCGTCCATCCACATTTTTGTTTCCGGACTCTAACTTGAAAACGGTTTGTCCAATCGATTTCAAACTTGACAAGGACATAGATCATCATCATAGCTAGGTTCCTTTCGAAATTGGTGGAATTCTCTCCATTTGTTTGTCTGTTTTTTGTCCATTTGTCTGTTCGTCAACATTTCTGTTTCCGGACTCTAACTCGAAAATGCTCTGTCCAATCAAATTCGAACTTGACAGGGAGATAGATCACCATCATAGCTAGGTTCCTTTCGAAATTGGTGTAATTCCGTCTGTTTGTTCATCAACATTTCCGTTTAGGGACTCTAACTCGAAAACGTTTTGTCCAATCGAATTCAAACTTGACAGGGAGATACATCACCATCATAGCTAAGTTGCTTTCGAAATTGGTATAATTCCGTCCTTTCTTTTGTCCGTTTATAGCATAGATACAATTATGTAACCTAGATTACAAGTTTTATGTTTCTTAGCACGTCTAATACATTCATCTTAACTGGGTGACCTAACATTTCTTTCCTTGTTTCTAAATGTAGAAGTCGCTAACTTTATTGCTGCCTACGCAACCCGTCGTTTGGGGCATCTTTGACCCTCTTGTACTAATCTTCTGTTAGTGATCATACTTGAACAAAATTTTGTGAGAAATAAATAACAGTACTTGGCTATGCCTATTTGTAAATCATAACAGTAGTTTCCTAAAATAAGTGTTCTTATTCACTCACTTTGCTTTACCAGGATTTTGGTATCTTATTATATACAACAGAAAGAGTTTAAGTTAATAAATTGCTTCAGGTATTTACATTTTTCAGTCATCAGTATTTGAGATGGATTCAGTCATTTAAATTGTAGAAATGTGCCTTTTCATTTTTATTAAAAACCACAATTTTCAAAAATGTACGGTACAATTGTTCTCTTGTATTTTATTTTAGAGGAATGGAAGAACAATCTTTGAGAGAAAAACAGCCTCGTGTAAAGTTTGCTGCAAATTACAAGGGAACGTTGGAAGTATTTTTTGAGAAATATCCAGCAGGCAGGAAACAGTTTGAAAGTCTGTGCTTCACACTAAGAGATAATCTGTGGGACTTAGAATACCATGGAGTTGCACCTGTACTGCCAGATGGGAAGGTTTGTCAGGCAGAAACAAAACTACCATTTCCTTTATTGTTACCATTGAAGTTTGAGATAAATATGATAAATTATAATGAACCCTGCGTCAGCAGAACAAACTGGGGAAGTAAGATTTTATACAGATGACAGAAAAGGCTTTTCAGTGTGATACTGTGACAAAATACAAATCGGCGAGAGTAATATTTCTCATAAGAATCAGCGATAACAGATTGCACCAGTTTGAGTGGGTAGATCCACTGAGCAGGCTCCTACTTTGCATCAAAACCACAGCCACTGCAGAACCCACTAGTACATTCTCAATATATTCATATATGTTTGGTTAACCTCTACAACACCTTTATAAACACTGACCAGGTTATTGCCCATATCTGTGACATCAAAACAGGACACATGGTACATGTACTTAAGTTATACATACAAAATTACAGCATTTTCTGACTGGGTCTGAGTTATGGAGGTAGTTAAATCATTTTTGTACAAGCTAAATACAAGAGGTGCATCAAGTGATTTGAGTTGACATTTTCAGTTAAGTTGAAGTGTACTTTGGTACTTTTAGTGAAAAAATATCTCATTTTTACTTAACTTTTTTAAGTTCCTTAATTTTGTTAATTTGAGATAAATACTGTTCATGATGTCAGACCAAGTACTAGCTTGGTTTGATTCTGACAGAGTGACATTAAGTATGTTCAAGTAATTGTATTTCTAGGCTATTTTTCAGGTTGCTGGAAATGGTGGAGCTCTGCTGAAAGTGGGCGATAAAGAATTTCTGATACTCAGCAAATCTGGAAAACAGTCCCAGGTCCTTATGGATATTTACAGAGACTTTGTGGTGGTGGAGTCTTTCAACAGATCTTCCTGGAATTGTGACTACTACTCATGCTCCCCTGAAGTAAAGCCAACCAGTGATGCCCCTTTGTATCATACAGCCCTAATTCAAAGCAAATCTTTACCGTGGGACTATTCCCCAATCTACATGCTTCATGGCCATGCATTTGAAACTGAGCAGGCAGCACATACAATGGGGATCCCAATTTCTTCCAAATCCACATTATTTTCAACACCAGAAGATTCAGAGGCACTCTTTGATCTCATGAAAGAAGCTCCTTTTCCTGAGAGTCAGATTTACATAAGAAAAGGTCATGGGTTTGTGTTAATAGGGCGTAATCCTGAAGATGTGTGGGACTGTTTTGAAAAGCGCCTGAAGCCCTACCTAGGATCAGGGGACACATCCTGGCAATTCCTCATGTATTCACTGACTAAATATCTTCCATTGCTGCTTTACACTGTTTATAACACAATGAAGTAAATGTATTGTATCTGAACCAGAATCCAGTCCATTCCACTTTCCGGTCTAAACGGTTTTAATGTCAGACGTATCCATGTTTTTGTGCAAAAATATTAAAAGAAACTGTATATTCTTATAATAGAAGCGTTGTTTGTTATACAAACAATATTTTGTAACAAGAAAAATGCACTAAAATGTTTCAGAAGTGATGGCTATATGATATTGTCCAATTTTTGTAATAGACTGGAAATAGGTACAACAATCATATAATATTTTCTGTTTCATTGCATTCAAAAGCTAGCATTTTATAATAGTGATATCAAGGAAATTTTGTTAATGATATGAGAAATAATAATTATTTCAAATAATAATTTATGTTCATGTTAACATTTTATACATAATATGCTTCTGAGTTCAATCATGTTATAAAAAGGTATTGAGGTTGAAGCAATTAGCTTAATTTATACACAGAGTAGCTGCTTGCATTAGCCATCAACTAACTGGCTAACTATTTCCGTTGTTTAATATATTAACTTGTCATGAATGTTAATATTGCAAGCAGTGTGGCATTTTCTGACTGAGACTGAGTTGTGTAGGTAGTTGCTAGAAAGGTAACAGATTCACAAAAATTGTTTTGTAATTTGTAAATAATCGTCTTATTTTTTTTTTTTTTAACAATGTACAGATAAAAAAAATGGCTTAAATTTGTACCATTTTAGGTTGTGACTAGAAATATTAAGAATCTAATAGTTGGGTAAATCACAGGAAAACTCGCTTTAAGGTGATACACATGACAAAATAAATCCAAAAAAATTGACCCCAGCTAGTGCTAGGGTGACCTTATATTTGATTATTACAAATAATTGTTCCACCCTTCTAATGTAAAGAGTTACAATTGTTTCTCCTTTCTGTCTCAATATTGTTTCAAATATTAAAACTGAGTTTTAAACATAATAATAACATTCTAAAATTAACTGTCTACATTCAAAATGAACAAGCCCAAGGTGAAAACCTTCCGAAAAGAAATGATGACGTATTGAAAGCTCACATCTGTTACACTGGCCTAGTGGATAACACACACACCTAAGAAAATGGAGGACCTGGGTTTTATCCCAGGTACAGACAAATAGTGGCTTGGATGACCACTCAAATTATCAGTCCTCTGTCATTGGTTCCTATTCACAGTGGCAGCCTCAAGAACCTCGGGGACTTTGACGAAAGGTCATCCCTGAGACTGTGTCTTTCACTTAAGGGAATATTAGTTACTAGAGCTTGGACTGTACTTATGCAGTCAGGATATGTCACATAGCATTTTGAATCCTGTCTTAAAGGAGATGTTGCAATGAGTTTAAAAATCAATACATGAATAGCCTGGCTATATGAGTTGCAACTTCATCATCAGATCATATTGTATTGTATTTTCATTGGTGCATGCCTTTTATTATGCACAATTCTAGTCACTTTATCAAGAAAAGCTCTTAGAGAGAGCAGACCTCCATCAAGGGGTAACACCTCCAATACTGCTTATGAGTGCAATGATAAAATATCTGGCCAAAAATTCCTGGATCCAGACAGTGATCCTGATCACCACCAAAATTTAATCATCTTTTCCTTGTACCATTGGTGACATTTTTCTATAAATTGTATTAAAATTAGTTCAGAACTTTTTGAGCTATTTTGCAAACAAATAACAGACCGCGGCATGCCACTAATTACATAACTTCCGTGGCGGAGGTAATAATCAACTTCAGTGCAAAAGCAGCTAATGATCTCCATAAGCTTAATAATAGACCATCTGCAATTATTTTGATGGTTTAAACTTTGTAGTAATCAGTAGCGAATGAGGATATATATGCCTTTTTTAGAAAATAATGTCAGAGTGAGAAAGACTTGTTTGCCAGGTACAACTGAAATATGTGCTGTACTGAAATTGTAGGTTTATTTATTGCCAAAATGTCAATGTAACTCCAATTTGCATAATTCTGAAGTTGTGATGCCCATATTCAGATTGAATATTCAGATCTGAAAGAGAATATTTCTTTTTGCTGCACAGTATATTGCAGTCAAGTAAATGTTGTCAAAGATTTGGGACGATCCATGTGAAATAACTATCACATTGCAGTAACAGTTAAAAGTTCTACCAATAACAAATTTTGCGATCAGTGAATAATTGTTGTAACAAAACTTGTTGACCTATAGTGTTATGCATTGAATATCATAAATAAAGGTAAAAATGATGTATGTGTGTTTACTTCTTTACATGTATTAGAGACCTACTGTTAGTTTAACTAAATTTCAAAATTGTATTGGTCTCATTAACCCCAGCCCATAAAGGCTAGAGTTATAGTCATCCCTGCACCGTCCGGGTGGCGACGGAGGCAGACAAAGTTTGTTGGTGATCCACAGCATACACCCATGCACAGATTTTCACCAAATTTTCAGGATATGTTTACCAGAAGAATCTTAATCTGACAACATTTCATGGATTCTGTATACTTCTTACAACTGAAGCTGTTCCTAAGATTTTCCCAAATCTCAATGCTGTTGCCCATTTAGTTGTGTACCTACGAGCTGGGGTTCTTGCCTGCTGAGGTTGGCTATTTTTCTTTTGGTTGTAACCCAATTATCTTCTGCTGATCAGATGGAAAGACACACAGTTCTTCTTGTGTAGAATGGGTGTATAGGTGTATTTGCATCTTTTATGAACAACTACACCAAAACTTCTTAGTGGATTTCCTTCTTAATTGTATAGACTGATGAGTCTGATGTACTTCACCTCCCAGACACATGAGCTTAGGGTGACTGTTGTGACCCAATATTTTACTGGATTGCCATTCCATGAGAGATCGTGCATCCACTTTCTTTATGTTATAGTTATAATGACACCAGCAATAGCTTTAAATTATTCAATATTTGAATTTTTACTTTAAGATTAGGATGAGAGCAGAGAAATCCACCATATTTGTCTTCTTTTTTCTAGTATTTTTGTCAAGAGTGATCCACCATTGTTGATGATATGATATCACTTCCTATGTGTGTACACTGGCTATGTACACTGATCGTAATTATGTCCACCCCACTTGGGGGCAAACATATTATTGTGTCACCAGCATCTATGCTGTGTGGCATATAGGGATTGCTTTGTCCTCTCATTTTGTGGCGTCGTCTGTCGTCACACTTTCTATTCCAGACAGTATCTCAAAAATGGCTTGTCAGATTTAATTCAAATTTGGCATGTGGATGTAACTGCTCCTTAGCGTGTGCTATATAATTTGGTGACCTTAAACTCCCACTAGTATGATACTTATGTTGATTTTAAGTTTTTTTCGTTTCCGGACAGTATCTCAAAAATGGCTTGATGGATTCAATTCAAATTTGGCATGTGGTTGTAACTAGTTTTGAAGGTGTACCCTATTTTAAGGTGACCTTAAACTCACACGTATTAAAAACTTCTGTCCAGTTTATGTTTTTTCTTTCTCCATGGAGTATACTGAAAATAACTTGAGAAATTTCATTCAAGTTTTGCATGTATATGTAACTGGCTATAGATAAGTGCCATACAATTAGGTGACCTTAAACTCCCAGTAATAACAGAATTATATTCACTTTAAGTTTGGCAATTTTTGAATAGTATTTCAAATATTGTGCAATTCTAGGCATGTTTAAGTTGTGGATGTAACAAACCTTGAACAGAACCTTCAGGAAATGATTACCTTAAACTCGCTAAAATATACAGCAGTGCAAACAAACTTTGAGTTTAAGGCTGGGACAATATTTTTGGTGTTTGGAAGATATTTTATATGCTAATTAGGACTTTTTACATTGATATTGATCATGTACATATATCTCCACCAAAAATGGTCTCTTTGGTTAGGATATAGTAAATTGCTGATATTTTATAAACTTGTAGGTTGCATTAGTTTGTGTCACTAGCAGCTATGATGGAAGACATACATGGTCAGTGTCATCTTCGCTCTTACTTTCCAGACAGTATCTCAAAAATTGCTTGATGAATGAAATTCCAATTTGGTATGTTGACGTAACTGTTCCTCAAGGTGTGCCCTTTTTAAGGTGACCTTAAACTCACAGTAGTAAGATACTTCTATTGAGTTGAAGGTTTTTCATTTCCGGACAGTATCTCAAAAATGGGTTGACCGATTCAATTCAAATTTGGCATGTGGTTGTAACTGGTTTTCAAGGTGTGCCCTTTATAAGGTGATCTTAAACTCTCATGTATTAAAAAGTTATGTTGAGTTTACATTATTTTTCCATAGAATATACTGGAAATAACTGGAGAAATTTCATTCAAATTTTGCATGTATATGTAACTGGCCACAGATAAATGCCATACAATAAAACTTAAACTACCAATAGTAACAAAATTATATTCACATTTGGCATGTGGATGTTGCTGGTCATCGATATGTACCCTATGTTAAGATGACCTTAAACTCCCATTTATAACACATTTATATTGAATTTTACTTTTGCGATTTGTGTGCAATAGCTTAAAGATGGCTTCACAGATTCAAATCAAATTTAGTACGTGGGTGTAACTGGTCTTCAGGGAGTGGCCTATTTTAAGGTCACCTTAAACTCCTAGTGATAACATAACTATATTGAATTTAAATTTTTCAATTTCTGGAGAGTATTTCAAATCTGCATGACAGATTTATTTTAAATTTGGTATGTTGATGTATCTAGTCCTGAAGGTGTGCCCTATTTTAAGGTGACCTTAAACTCCCATGTGTAAAAGAATGTTACTGAACTCAATTTTTTCTATGATGCCACAAAATATATCAAAAATGGCATGACCTATTTGATCTGTATTTTGCGGGTACATGTAACTGATGTTACAGAAATGCCCTAAGACTACATTGAGGTGACCTTTAACTCTCAGTAATGGCATAATTATAATTACTTTTAAAATTTTGGATAATATCATGTGCAATATATATTATGTGCAATAGATTGTAAGCACATTTAAATTTGGATATAAGTAACCTTGAACAGAGTCTACATGGTTAACATGACCTTAAACTCTTAAGATTTGCATTGACTTACATTCAGTTTAAAGTTAAGACAAATTTTTATGATATTTTGGCAATATTAAAGTGGTAGTTGAGACTTTTCATTTAAATTAAACATGTACACATATCTAGACCAAAACAGGATCTTTATTGTAATGTTAGCATAAAAACCTGTTCATTAAAGAAATGAGTTTAAGGTTAGAACTTATTTTAATTGTTATATCCATCCTGCTGGACATGGATAGTATTTTATCTTTCCCTTTGAATCACCCTTCATTGCTGCTCATTTACAGGTAGTTGTTTACGTTTCTCAGCTAAAATTGGTGTGAAGGTTTCATGGCATGAGAATTTTTGTGTAATTGCTACACTTTTTTCTATTTCTTGGACTTATAAATATTTTTATGGGTTCTTTGCTTTCCATACCTCTGCGCAGATTGGAACTGATTAGTTTTTCGGCAACACCTGGCAACAAGTGTTGCCATGGCAACACTTTTTGATGTTTTGGGGGGCTTAAAAGTCTTTCTCAAAGTTCTTTACACTCCAAACCCCTGCATGGATTGGAGCTGATTAGCTTTTAAACAATACCTGGCAACAAGTGACGTTTTTTAGGTGGGTTGCGTGTCACCAACCCGCCTATTAGATTGATGTGTTCGACGTCTGTCCGTCAACATTTTCGTTTCCGGACTCTGACTCGAAAGCGCTTTGTCCAATCGAATTCAAACTTGGCAGGGAGATAGATCACCATCATAGCTAGGTTCCTTTCGAAATTGGTGTAATTCTGTTTGTCCGTTTTTTATCTGTTTGTCTGTCCGTCAACATTTTTGTTTCCGGACTCTAACTCAAAAATGCTTTGTATAATCGAATTCAAACTTGACAGGGAGATAGATCACCATCATAGCTAGGTTCCTTTCGAAGTTGGTGTAATTCCACATGTTCATTTGTCTGGTTTTTTTTGTCTGTTTGTACGTCAACATTTCCGTTTCTGGACTCTAACTCGAAAACGCTTTGTCCAATCAAATTCACACTTCAGAGGGAGATAGATCACCATCATAGCTAGGTTCCTTTTGAAGTTGGTGTAATTCTATCTGTTCGTTTGTCCGTTTTTTGGCCGTTTGTCCGTCAACATTTCCATTTCCGGACTCTAACTCGAAAATGCTTTGTCCTATCGAATTCAAACTTGACAGGGAGCTAGATCACCATCATAGCTAGGTTCCTTTCGAAATTGGTGTAATTCCGTCTGTTTGTTTGTCCGCTTTTTGTCTGTTTGTTTGTCTGTCAACATTTCCATTTCCGGACTCTAACTCGAAAACGCTTTGTCCAATCGAATTCAAACTTGACAGGGAGATAGATCATCATCATAGCTAGGTTCCTTTCGAAATTGGTGTATTTCCATCCATTTGTTTGTCCGCTTTTTGTCCGTTTGTTTGTCCTTCAACATTTCCGTTTCCAGACTCTAACTCAAAAGAACTTTGTCCAATTGAATTCAAACTTGACAGGGAGATAGATCAGCATCATAGCTAGGTTCCTTTCGAAATTGGTGTAATTATGTCCACCCCACTGGGGGGTCATTTCAAGGAAAAGTATTTATCCTATCTTTACCAAATTTGGTATGGATGTTTATTGGGTTAATAGCTTGCATGGGATTGCTTTTGGTGAAGATAGCTCTATAGCTGAGTAATACCTACTTAGCTACTTTTGTATACTTAATTTGTTTCCGGGCATTTTAAGGAAAACTATTTGACATATCTTTACCAAATTTGGCATGAGCAATAGTTAGGTCAATAGCTTGCTTGGGATATTGCTTTTAGTGATAATAGCTATATAACTGACTGAGTAATAGCTACTTAGCTACTTTTAATTGGTTTTTATGTCAGCTGACTTGTCAGTCAGCTGACATTATGTCATCACTCTGCGGCGTGGGCGTCCGCGTCCGCGTGAATAACTTCTTCTCCAAAACTACAAGGCCTAGAGACATGCTGTTTTTTTTAAAAGATACCTTATCTATCGAGGATGAAAAATTGTTCAAGGCATGCAAATCTGTATGTTCGTCTGTTTGCTAGAGACATTACAAGGGGGGTACCCCCACCAAAAGTGTGAAAATTTCAACTTTTTATCACAATTTTCTCAGTGACTATTGCAGGGATTTCTCTCATATCTTGCATATATGTACTAGGCCAGAGGTAGATTCTCTTGTGTGAGTATGAGACCTGGATCTGTCTTACTTTGTTTTTAATAAATTTTTTAAATAATTTTTAATGCATTAAAATTCATGAAATCATGCACTAAATCACTTATAACTTCAAAAGTGTTGCATTTACAGCATTTTGTGAAAATATGTTGTTCAGCTACTTTTTTCATAGCTACAATATGGTGAGTAAGTTGGGTGTCTGTCTCAATAGCTAAGTGAGTAATAGCTACTTTTGGGCTTTTCAGTAACTTCCATTATGAGTAAAATCACTTGTAACTTAAAAACTATTGCATTTAGAGAATTTCGTATAAATATGTTATTCAGCTACTTTTGGGCCAGCTATAACATAATGAAATTTCAGACCTGTAGCTCATGGCATAGCTGAGTAATAGCTACTTTTAGGTTATCACTGTTGAGTAAATCGCTTATAACTTGAAAACTATTGCATTTAGAGAATTTCGTATAAATATGTTATTCAGCTACTTTTGGGTCAGCTATAACATAGTAAAATTTCAGACCTGTAGCTCATGGCATAGCTGAGTAATAGCTACTTTTAGGTTATCACTGTTGAGTAAATCACTTATAACTTGAAAACTATTGCATTTAGAGTATTTTGTTAAAATATCTTATTCAGCTACTTTTTTCATAGCTACAATATGGTGAGTAAGTTGGGTGTCTGTCTCAATAGCTAAGTGAGTAATAGCTACTTTTGGGCTTTTCAGTAACTTCCATCATGAGTAAAATCACTTGTAACTTAAAAACTATTGCATTTAGAGAATTTCGTATAAATATGCTATTCAGCTACTTTTGGGCCAGCTATAACATAGTAAAATTTCCGACCTGTAGCTCATGGCATAGCTGAGTAATAGCTACTTTTAGGTTATCACTGTTGAGTAAATCACTTATAACTTGAAAACTATTGCATTTAGAGTATTTTGTTTCAATATGTTATTCACCTATTTTGGGGTCAGCTATAACATAGTGAAGTTTCAGACCTGTGGCTCATTTCATAGCTGAGTAATAGCTACTTTGAAGTTCTCACTGTTGAGTAAATCAGTTATAATTGGAAAACTATTGCATTTACAGAAATTTGTGCAAATATGTTATTCAGCTACTTTTGGGTCAGCTATAACATAGTGAAATTATAGACCTATAGCTCATGGCACAACTGAGCAATAGCTATTCTCAGGTACTGACTGTTGAGTAAATCAGCTATAACTTGAAAAATATTGCATTTGGAGTATTTTGTTAAAATATATTGTTCACCTACTTTTGGGTCAGCTATAACATAGTGAAATTACAGACTTATAGCTCATGGCATAGCGGAGCAATAGCTATTTTCAGGTTCTCACTATTGAGTAAATCAGTTGTAGCTTGAAAACTATTGCATTTACAGTAGTTTGCTTAAATATGTTGTTCACCTACTTTTGGGTTAGCTATAACATAGTAAAATTTCAGACATGTAGCTCATTGCATAGCTGAGTAATAGTTCCTTTGAGGTTCTCGCTGTTGAGTAAATCAGTTGTAACTTGAAAACTATTACATTTAGAGTAATTTGTTAAATATGTTATTCACAGAGTTTTTGGTCAGCTATAACATAGTGAAATTGCAGACCTCTATGTCATGGCATAGCTGAGCAATAGCTACTTTCAGGTTCTCACTGTTGAGTAAATCATTGTATCCACTGGATAGCCGCAGTGTGTAGAGAGAGATTTCACCATTACTGCTCTGATGAAAAAAAATATTATAGCTAGCTTTCTTAAGTTTGCAGTATATATTAATAACCATAAAATGTTGTCTGGGAATATTTTTGGCCTCATTTTGAGAAACAAGATGGCCGCCACAGGTGTTTTTTGTCAGTCATGAAAAGTGCTTATATCTCCCTTATTATTGATCCTAGAGGTTTGGGATGATAAACCAACCTGTAGGAAATCATGGGGTGGGAATCTTTTGGTGTGGTCAGATTTGACCTTCAATGACCCCTCCTTCAAGGTCAAACAAGGATAGCCAAACTTAAAAGTGCTTATAACTCGCTTATTATTGGTCCCAGAGGTTTGGGATGGTAAACACACAGGAAATCATGGGCTGTGAATCTGTTGATATGGTCCGATTTGACCTTGGAACCCTCCTTCAAGGTCAAATGAGGATAGCGAAAATTGAAAGTGCCTACAACTCGCTTATTATTGGTGACAGAGATTTGGGATGGTAAACCATCCCATAGGAAATCATTGGCTCGGAATCTTTTGGTATGGTCAGATTTGACCTTTGGACCCCTCCTTCAAGGTCAAATGAGGACAGCCAAGCTTAAAAGTGCTTATAACTCATTTATAATTGGTCCTAGAGGTTTGGAATGGCAAACCATAGGAAATCATGGGCTTGGAATGTATTTGTGTGGTTAGATTTGACCTTGGACCCCTTCTTCAAGGTCGAACGAGGATATTGCATTTGTAGTATTTTTTTAAATATGTTTTAACCTATTTTTTACACTTAAACAATTACCTTGTTATTTTCCTTCATAATACCATTTACAGGGCACAACTTTTTTATCCTTTTCTTCTGTCAGCTTCGGAATTTCTTTCGAACTTGCTGTTCAGTTACCATTTACTGTATTTCTGTACAGCCCTTTTCCTGATAATTATTCTGTCCTCTAATCACCTTCAAAAATCAAAAACACTCAGTCAGCTGACACAGTGCCCGTTCACGGGCACTCTCCTCTTGTTTGCTTCTTGGACTTACAAATATTTTTATGGGTTCTTTGCTTTCCATACCCCTGCACAGATTGGAGCTGATTAGTTTTTTGGCAACACCTGGCAACAAGTGTTGCCATGGCAACACTTTATGTTTCTTGGGCCAAAAAATCTTTCTTGGGGTTCTTTTCATTAGTGGTGTCCAGAGGGACCTTTCAAGACCTTTTCCCATTGTTCAATACATAGTTGAGTTTCAAGGGGTATTCTGGACTGAAGGAAATTTGGGGTACCACTTTGTCTGATAATTCTATGTGCTTCAAATGGGGTTAGAGGGTCAGTATTTACTGTTTGACCACGGGGCATTTGAAAACTTAACAAAGGTATAAACCCGAACTCAAATTCGCTTTGATCCCTCCACTGGTGAAACTCGACACAATCAAATGCTTTATTGTCTTCTATCAGTGCCCGCACACGTTTTGGACACACAGTATTCAAGAATTTATCCGAGTCATACATATTGTGTATATCAAACAGTGGGACAGCGTGGTCGTTAGGCGACTTGTGAAAGGCATTTGAGACCGTAGTGTTTTCCCACTTGGGTTTGCTTGTCACGCCTTTTGAAGCCAATGCGTTTTCAATAGGTAATTTACACTTGGTGTTGAACACGTTTTCCTGACTAGCATTGTTTTCTATAGCCGGTGTGACCGTGTTTATGGTCCCCTGTGCTTTATTATCACTATGATTTGTCAAGTTTTTGTTCAATCTTTGGCAGGGGGATATTGCACTCACCTCTACCTGTCTCACTGGACTACAGTGACCTGACTGATTAGCATTACCTACCTTGCCAGTCGAAGTTGCATTATTATACAGGTTTCCCGTTGTGGGTCTTGTTTTTATGGTCATACCTGTAGCTTTGTTGGTCATCTGTTTGCTATGGGTGTTTCCAATTACCTTGTTTTGCCGTAACAGGTCATAATTCTTAGTTCCTGAATACTTGGAATTATAGAAAACCCGAGTGTACACTTCTGGGATTTTAGGCTGACCAAGGCTTGTGTTACTACTATCAGTATGATTGACCTTAGTACCCACCTGTTTGTTTTTGCTGCTCAGAATTTTCTTTACTGAGCAGCTGGCTGCTCGTTTTTTGACTGTTTCTGTTTTTTGGCAAAGTAACAATCTTTCTCAGGATGGGTCATATTACGTCCCTGAGTAAGACAGTAGGCACAAATATGTCTCTCAGTCTTGCCATTAAGCTCATGATCTGCATTGTGAGTACATGTGCCCGCCTGATATGACTTGCAGAACCATGGTTTGTGTTGGAGGTCTTGATTTCGAGCCCAATTTTGCTTGCTACCAGTGTTATGACGTTGGGCATGTGCCCTGCGTATTCTATCTATGCGCTCAGTGTTCGACCATTCAAGTGTGCCTCTTTCCATCTTGCACAGTAAAACTGCATGAGATGCCTTAGCACTTGCAAAAGAAAAGTCATTTGTGTCCTCCATTAGGTCACATAGATAACATTTTTTGCCTGACATTTTGACTTTCTTCATCCAAGACCCCTCTGACAAAGCCATTGACAAATTGGGTTAAGTTTAGTTGATCAAATGTGATGCGTTGCCTGCTTGTGCCCCCTAATATGTACTCATGAGGCCAACTTATTTTTTTTACTACTACCACGTCAACAGGGCCCCCCCTTTTGGATTTTATCACTTGATCTTTACCTTTCATGGCCTGGGACCTCTCCAAATCCGCTACTGCCCTATTGACATGTTTTTGAATAGCTTTTGAGGATCTCGGAGTACTCCGAATGGGTATTTCACAATCATCACCTGAATCACTATCACTCGACTCATTGCATTTTTTACATTTAACAGTGTCACTTTTACTTTTAAACTCAGTACTTAACTTAAAGTCCTTCTTTCCCTCCTGACGGCATCGTTGCCCACCTTCAGCCACTTGATGTTCCACTACGTCAAGTCTGCTGGACACTTTCTTGATCTCCTCCAGGATCTTGAGTTGAAGTGACGCACTGCCTCCATCAGCTGATTCCAAGTCATCTTCGCTGCCACTCTGGTCCTCGAGACCTGGGGTCGAAGCCCTCTTGACACAAAAGTCCTGCTTATGAGTGACAGATGACTGCCCATGTAGAGACATAGGGCTCATAACTTTACTTTTACTCAGCTGACAGTCCCGACCATCAATCACACCTTTTTTCTTCCTGGATTTCACTGGCATTTCCTCAGCAGCTGACTGTTCATTAACTATTTCTTGGCACTTTTTTCCTGTCGGGGGGAAAATGTCTTGTGTTACAACTACTACACCAGCCCTTATGCTTCCCCATATTGTTATAAAAGTTACTCTAGAAACTATGAAAATAAGCAAGCAATCCTGAGTACGCTGCCCAGACAGATAAGACAAAATTTGGCTAATTCACTGGTACAAGGAATCAGAAAAACATAGGGTAGACCGTCCCTCAGTGTTCAGCCAAATGACGCCTTATGATGTCTCAAACAGCATACTGAGGAGTGTGACCCCGTCACATGTAACAAAGTGACAACATGACAGTGTGGCAATCGTTCAGTCAACACAAGTCACAATTTCCATCCAATAAAAACGTTTAGTAACATAAAATCAGGTAAAATCAAGATATAAAAACACATAAAATAATAGTAAATATCAAAACAGAGAGCAAAATAATTTTTTAGTCCTTTCTTGTTGCTCTCAAAATTCAAACTGAAAGTATTGTCAAAATTAAATGTTAGAATGGGCCTGTCTCCATCACATTTCACATTCCACACCTTCCGGCGTTCAGGAGCCTCTTTTGCTTATAACTCTCACATGCCCCTGGGGAGCATTAAGCAGCATGGCTCCTGGACGTCGGATTGTGTCTGGGCCTACATACAGGCCAACAAAAACTCCAGTAGAGATATTGCTGCTTCTTTTGCTGCAATTATAGATAATGCTTAACCTACCCTGCGTTTGGGTTTTTGAGGGTCTCGTATGATGTATAATAACATAGATTTCAAAGTTAAAGTGCTGTACACAGCACATCTGGGATAAATCTCCCTCATTTTCAGGGGTCAGGTCATCAAATATAACCTTTTCATATCAGATTGACCTTTGCTTCGAGTCATGTGACCTTTGACCTCGAGGTAAACCCGGAGGGGTTGACCTATGAGTGACCCACAGGGGTCACTCACTTGACCTTGAACTGGCACCTGGTGTGTGACCTCTGACCTTGTCATGTGACCTCAGTGACCTTGGATTTTCACATCACATCATTTATTTAAAAAGTTGTATTTTATGTGTTTTAATGTTCTGTGTGTATTTACACTTCTATGCTACAAGTAACTATAATTCATGTGTATTAGATTTATCACACTTAACTTACATGCTATTTTAACTTATTTTATGTAACCTTGTATGTATCTGTGATTGAATAATCTTAGTCGTAACTTGTGTATTATTTCTGGATTTGTATATACATTATAGTTAGACAGATACAATTATATATAATAAACTTTAACTGCATGTATGTTGTCTTCTTGGGGTGGGGCAGGGATTGACATTCCAAACCCCTGCACACATTGGAACTGATTAGTTTTTCGGCAACACCTAGCAACAAGTGTTGCTATGACAACACTTTTTTATGTTTCTTGGACTTCTATTTTTGTGGGTTCTTTGCATTCCAAACCTGTGCATGAATAGGAGCTAGTTAGTTTTTCAGCAATATCTGGCAGCAAGTGTTGCCATGGCAACACTTTTTTCTGTTTCTAGGTTGTGGATATAAAAAGTCCTGAAGCAGACCTGTATGGTAACGTAACCCAACACTCCACAATATTAGACAATGATCTTGGTTGTTTGCTGTCCCACAAAATGGTGGACAAATACAAATCCTTTTTTTCTTCCATGAAGAGAGGAGGTCAACAAATATACATCCTTCTTTCCTTAATGGAGAGAGGAGGCAGACAAGACAGGACCCATCTTGCACAATGCGTTAACTTGTATGGTCATATGACTAGCAGTTTAACAGTAGGTTACCAAAATGATATTTTATTGAAGTTTCTGTTGACTTCTGACATCTATTGAAATCATGATAAGTGATAACTTTGTGTGTTTATTTCGCTGTCTGCCTGTGTGCATTTGTTATAACCTGTAATTGGATCTAGGTTATATTTTTCAACAAGGTGGGGCTTCACCATGGCTCAATCCTTCTGAGAGATGGTCTGGATCTGCAAAAATACTGCCAATCAGCCAAATATTTTTGTCTGCCCAGCATAATTTTTGTCCTTTCAAATTTCATCCGCTTCAGTCTTTAACCAAAGTTGGTGACACTACAATTCTACTGAATTTTTATTTCTTTTTTCATTTATCTACATAACTCATTTCCGCTAGTTTTAAGGAAACATATAACTATCTTTACCAAATTTCCTATGCATGATTATTGGGTCAGTAGCTTGCTTGGTATTGCTTTTAGTTATTATAGTTGTATAGCAAAATGAGAAATAGCTAATTAGCTATTTTTAATAGAAGTTTGGTTTCTATGCATTTAAATGTAAAGGAATCAAAATATTTGAACAAAATTTGGTATGGAAGATTGTTGGATTAATAGCTTGCTTGTTGTTGATTTTGGATGTCAAGCAGTATAGCTAAGTGAGTAATAGCCACTTAGCTACTTGATTGGCTATTTTCAAGTCAACTTGGTTTTATGTTCTCTTAAAGGAAAAGTGCAGGACCTATCTTAACCAAATTTGGTAAGGGAGGTTATAAGGTGCATAGCTTTCTTGTAGATTTGGGGTGCCTAGCTTCATAGCTATGCTATTAATAGCTAATTAGTTATTTTATTTTTATTTACAAGAGAATTAAGAACATATTTTATTAAGCTGATATGGCATTGTGACATCTATTTACACCCAATGGATCACAGTTGTTGTTTTCACTGGGGCCTATCCTCCCTCACACCTTCTTAAATGGTTATTTATTTTAGAGATCACTTTCAAAATCAGACATAGCTGGAAAAGTGTGGGGGCGGATAGTCCCCAGTAATAATTGTCCTCTAAATGGCTAGACACTGCAGTGAACAACCGCTAACGTCCTTAACTTCAGGTAGTTTTAAAACATACCTGGCAATTTTTTCTTCACCATTTAATCAAAAAATTGGCAAATATACAAAAACTGCTTCAATTAAGAACTAATAGAAGTAATAATTTGCCTTTAAAATGATAAAAATATCAGATTTAAAAAAAATATGTAGTTTTTGGTCCAGCATTGGTGGATTCCACGAGAATTATGGATTGGCTGATACTTATTGTACACACCATTTTATGTAATATTTATCATATCCACAATTAATTTTATTAAGCTAAGGAAAATCTAAAACTACAATAAAATGTCCTTAAAATGGTACACATGCCATATTTTTACTTCAGTAATTATGAATGTTTAATGTATGTTATTTCCTTGAAGAAAATAGTTTCTCAAAATTTAATTTCTTGTGTTTCATCACTCTAAAAAATATTTGCCAACACCCTATGGCTTTATTTAAATAAAAAGCACCACAAATTAAATTTTTTCCGTTTAAAAAGGGTAAATTTAAATTTTTTAAATAAATAAAAAAGTCCAAAATGGATTCATGCAGTTCCAAAAATCCCTATTTTTGCCCACCTTAGACGACTGAAAACAGTAGTTAAGAAAATATTTTTACATTGAAAAATCACAGTTTTGTCCATTCATATAAATGTTTTCTATAAAAATTAAGTATGATGTGTGTTATGCAAGAAAGTATGTATATTTTTTGCATTTTTATCAAGTATAAATCACTTCTTGGTTGAGATCTACGTAGATTTGTTTATCCACATACATTTTCCATGAACGGAACTCCAATAAGGCTTATGTGTATAGGCATTTATATTCAAGACATATTTTAAATTCAAACTACCAAAATATTAGTTTTTGGTGAAAATTGGAAACTTTTATAGCCTAACAGACTTTTGCTTGAGCAATCTTTAGCAATAAGTTAGAAATTTTTACTTATTGGACAGGTATTCAAAGAGAATGAGGACCTCATTTTTTGGTATTCGGGAACACATGGAACAAGTATTCAGACTCTTTTACATTTCCTTGTGATACATAAGATTAATGGCCATTATAAAACAAATTTTGTCTGCCATAGCAAAAGCCCCTATAAATGCACTAACAGAGAACAAAATACCTTCAAAAGTTAAGGTATTTTGTTTTCTATAACCAAATAACTGAAATTTCGTCTATTTCTTTTATACTCGTTCGACCCAGGTCCCGGAAGCCCGCATTGGACTGGGGGCGTTTGACGACTGTGACAGGGTCCGGATATTATTGTATCCCAGACAAAAGTATGGGGTATACTGGATTCAGGCATGTTCCACCGTAATCTGACATTACGACTTGTTTGGATGATGGAAAACATTTCCTGGGAGTTCATGCAAACTTGGCACAAATATGATTATGAGCTAGGGGAGGAACCCTATTTTTAGGTGACCTTAAACTCTGCATAATCAAGAGCTTATGGCCACCTTAAGCTCAGAATTTGAAAAGGCTACTGTAGCCCTCAAACTATCACCCATTCAGCAAAAATTTCACCTCACAATGCTTTAATATGTTCTTACATATGCTGAATTAAGACCTGAAGTTGACATTTAATTGGTGTATGACTTCTAAAAAGACCCGCACCATAGAAGTTTTTCCTACATTTTTCTCATATTTTGTAATTTGGAAATGGTAAATCTAAATAGGCTCAGACTACACTAGATATAGCTTCTATGTGTTAAGCTATGTTATTAAATATGAGCTCTGTTAGTTGTATTTTAAGGTCACCGTGAAGTCTCTGAAAATATAGTTATTTTATGCACCTTTTGCAACTGAAAGCCCTGTAGTTCTCACACTTTGCAGCTCATCTATCTCAAACTTCACCACAAAACATTTTAAGATGATCTATTAACTATGCCAAAATTTAAACTCTGTATGAGGCCCAACAAGGCACCTCCCAGTAACATTTTATCATTTTCATTTTTTCCAGTTAACATACTTGATAACCTTTTACACCCATCTGAAAATGTGAGGAATCTGGATGTCTTGATGCAGACCTCTCTTGCAGGTCATTTGTCCAATGTTTGCACAAATGCATTTGTTCCATTGTCTGAACTCGGGGGTAATAGACAATACCTGATAGTTGGTAGTGCTATCCTTGTTGCAAATACTCTTGTTAGTAGCTGCACAACCTCAAGTGGGAAAGCTGGTAGTTGCTTGCCGTTAGTCGGCAGTTTACAGTACAGAACCTTGACCAACTGTATGTACTGGTTTCCTCTGCCCTTCCAACTACCCGCCGTGATATGACCTGTACAGTGTTGAAAGCGACGTAAAACCCCAAATAAATAAATCTTGTTAGTATCTAGTTAAATTACTGCAATTCTCTTTCAGAAGCAAATGCAACACAAGATAAGAAAGAGAGGGCAGAAGGGTCCTGGAGGTTCGTTAGTTTAGTCCAACATTGCACAAATCAAAGAAGCAATTTGGTCTTAGTTTTGCTTTAGATGCTACGTCAATCTGGAATGAATTGTCTTGATGATGCTGTCGGCTTTCGGACGAAACACAAATCCTATTTGTTTCCCAATGCCTTTCCACCATAGTTTCCTATTCTCTGTATCTCTGTGGTACCAACCATTACTATGCCCATGAACTGATGAATTTTGCAAGACTGCTGATGGTTGTTGAGCTTAAGTTTCTTTGTATTAACTTCACAGACATGTAAGAAACGTGCTGATATTTTAAAAGCTTAAAATGAATTAAAAGATTGGTGATTTATTAAATTTAAATGAAAAAATTATTGATTTTTTAGCTCGATTTCAGAAGACATATTTTTCTGAGACATATGTCATGTTAAAAACTCCAATTGAACTTTCTACAAGTAGAATTTCAAATTCTATGCGATTTGACTTTCTACCACCCTAGTAGAAATTCAAATTTGGATGAATTTGAGGTTCTCCCAGATAGGAATCTGCCTAATAGTGGCTGCATGATATCAGTACTATTTACAGTGAAGGGGACACAGTTGGGATCAAGATTCATCAAGCAGACAGAACCAACATAGATATGTGCCTCCTCCCCTGCAAAATTAAGGAGAAGGTGGATAAAAATGGCAAAATGTGTATAGGTTGTATACCTCAGCAGTCATTGTAAATATTGTGCATAGGGTTGATGATTTGGCTGACATGTGAAATGTCTGTTCACAATTATCTGGCTTGGACACTGGCACTCTTGAGGAAGTAACTGTGGTACAGGCCTTGCATGCTGAAACCAACTAGCAAGCTTCCAAATCAAGGCATGATTTGTTGCTGCAATGCCAAGTGGAAAGTATATGCTGCCAAAATAGACCTTAAGAGTTTTAAAACTGTATTTTATTGCGTTAATACATCTTACCTAGTGGACAGATGCAATTGTCCGGCGCCTTGCCAGTCTCGCCAAACGTTAGAAAAAAACGTCCTAAGCTGGGCTCTGGCTGGGACCAGTAGTGTCCTATTCATTCGCCAGGGGTAGCCCGCCTGCCGGTGTTTCTCTTTTTGTTTGGCGCATGAAGGAACGCTTGAAGTTTAAGAGAAACTTTTACAATTTAATTTATATATGTGTTGACTACAGTTTGTTGAAAACTTTTGTAGTAATATTGTGTATCAAGTGTCATAGCATCTCCAGGAGATAAAAAAGGTCAACGGAGGGGTTCGTGTGGCCATGTTATGGCAAGCTTTGATTTGCACGACAAGTGCGCAAGGTGTCGTGATAAGCTTATTGGAGAAGACGATTGTGTTGTGGATAAACCTTGTAAAATATGTGACGGATTCTCTGATATACAGAAGGAAATGCTGGCAATTCCGTCTTACAAGATCAGAAAGGACAAGAAGGCTGGTTTGCTTGTTTCCCCTAAAGAGGTTACTATTTTACAGCCGGTAGATAATGAGCCGATGTTTCAGTCACCAAGTGGCCAATCTACGCAGCCTTCTGCGCACCCCTTCACCTCCTCCATCTTCTTCTCAGTCAGCTAGTTTTGTTACTCCAGATCAGTTAGCCGCTATCTCAGATAAATGGGCAGAACAATTTGCACGTATGGAGGCTCTGCTTTCACGAGGCAATGTCTTTTCCACCCCTGTGTCGGCAGTGAAGCTGGTGGATACTCAACCTCTCATCTCTCAGACCCCTTTTTTAGCACCAGCTACCCATCCCACCGGACCGGTGGAGGTTTCGGTAGCTGTTGATGCGTCAGCTAAAACAAAATCTGTGGACCAAAAAGCGAAGAAAAAGTCTCACAAATCTAGAAAGGACAAACATTCAGATAAATCTGTCAAGACTGATCATAAAATTACTTCCTCTGACCCTAAGTCAGAAAAGAAAAGTGTTTCTAGCAGATCAAAGAAAAAACGTGACCGGTCTGCCTCACCGGCTCCACGACCAGTGACTAAAAAACAAGAACATGCTTCTGCCCCTCTGGCTGATACCAGCTCCGGTCCGGAGTCTGCTCATCAGTCCGGTATTTCTAAAGGGGACAAAAATCAACCTGCTTCAGGCCATGACAAGAACACTACCGGTTCTCTTTTCCAGTCAACCTCAGCGGTTTCTCAGCCGGATCAAGATCAAGGCTTTACCGGTTCCGGTGCCGGTGCCTGTGCTTTCCCACCGGCTACAGAAGTAGACCCTTATGAGCAAGGATGATATGGAACGTTCAGTGACATTTTCCGGTTCAGACGATGGACAGCAGTCCGATTCCACTGAAACTCCGGAACAGACGGAGGATATGTCTTATAGGGAAACAGTCTGGTCTATTAGATCTTTCATGGGCTGGCATCACATCCCCACCTTTGAGACTGATTATTCTGAGCCTGACAAATCCAATAATCCCTGGAAGGGCAAAAATCCAAGGAAACCGACAAGGATATCTGTGGCTATGCCCCCGGATGATTGGCTGTGCCAGAAATTGGAGAGACTAAATTTGACTGTGGCAGAGGGCTACCCCTCAAGATCCCAAGATTCAGCAGGTCTTAAGCGTGACCAGTTTATCAAGGTGCCGAAGTCACAGGAGAAATGGTACAAGATGCACCTGTTGAAATCTGATGGTCCCCACCGTCCAGGTCACTCAGTTTTTAATTGGAGAAACACGGAGGCAAAGGTGAACTCTCAGTTCCCTAGGATCACTAGGGCTTCAGCTTACCCGTCAACAGGTCCACCTTCTAGACCTATCACCCAGGAAGCTCTGCGTCAGTGGGAGAGAGGGAAGACAGCTACATTATTAATCATGCAGCCTGTTTTAGTAGATGCTCAACTGAACTGCAGGATAAGATGTCTCAGAATATTGCCCTGTTGTGTTCCCGCCTTAACAAGGGCAAGGCACCCAAAGATGTTTCCAATGCTTTGAATGACCTGCGTGACCTCATGGCCTTCCATCAACGGGTATCTGTGGCCATGGGCACGTCTCTTCAGCATTTGGTGGACAGTTTGTTTGTGCACATGCCAAACATGATTTTGCTAAGAAGGGACTCGTATCTGGACTTTGTTAAACTGGGAGTCAAGTAAGATACCATGAACTTGTTACGGAATGCCCCCATGTTTGGGTACGGGTTGTTCCCGGATGCTGCTATCATGTCAGCAGAGCAGGATATCCAGAAACATGAAACCAGTAGTGTTGCTCAGGGACCTGGACTGGGTGCTTCTCAGCACACTAGCTGGAGAGGTTCACACAGGTATAGACCTTACGACCGTAAGGATAGAAACCCTGCTACTTCATCTGAACAGACGTCTCAGTAGCAGCAGCAGCCTTGGAGACAGTTCAGCAGGAGTCGTTCCAGGGGACGCTGACGGGGACGGGGCTCCAACCCTTGTTTCTTAAGTCGCAGTCATACAAGCCACATAAATAACAATTATTGTGTTGTTCCAACCCCCAGTCTTGTAAAGACAGTTCAGTTGGACTCAGAATTTTAAAGCAAGGTTATGGCAAAAACTCTAGACTTAGACAGTTTTGCTGCACAGACAATAAACAGTTCAGTTGTGTCAAAGACTTTAAATCCCCAGGATGTATGTTGTCATGTTGTAAGTCATGTTCGTACTTTTCATTCACACGGGCCTCCACAAAGGAAAGGAGTAAGTCCCGATCATTATCTCAGCAAAATAAAGCATGTCAAAGGTGTTTTTTGTGTAAATCCATGTCTTTCTGCCCCTCCTGTTCCCAATGTCCCCAGTGCTGTCGCCGGACAGTTTGTAGGGGACGATTACAACAGTTTTGGCAAGAATTATCTGGCAAGAAATGGGTGCGAATCCTCGAGTGGTTTCGGTACTGAAGGATGGTTATTCCCTCACTTTCAGTCAGAGGCCCCTCTTGACAAGATTTCCCTTAGTTCATAGTGGTTACGCAAATCCTACCAAAAGCCGTTTCCTCAAAGAGGCTTTGCTAGATCTCATAGGGAAACGGGTAGTGGAAAAGGTGGTTATCAAGTCATCTCTGGCTGTTTACAACCGGCTTTTTCTTGTCCCCAAACCGAACAGAAAATGAAGGCCAATCTTGGATCTAAGTCAGTTAAACCTGTATTTGAAGGCCAGTTCCTTCAAGATGGAAACTCCAGAGACGATCCGGTTATCCTTGCAGACAGGGGAATGGGTAACCTCGCTGGACTTCAGTGATGCATATTTCCACATTCCAATCAACCAAAGGTCAAGAAAGTATCTCAGGTTCTTCCTGAGCAACCAAACCTTCCAGTTCACAGCTCTCCCTTTTGGTTTGGCCATAGCTCCCCTCGAGTTTACAAAGGTGGTCAAAGAAATGAAACTGATGGCACAGGCCAGGGGTATCCGAATCCACCAAACCCTAGACTACTGGTTGCTGAGAGCCCAGTGCCGGGAAACCTGCCTACAACATACCCAGATCCTCTTGGCCCTTTGCCAACAGTTAGGTTGAGTAGTCAACATGAAGAAATTAGAGTTGGAACCCCAGCAACTTTTCAATTTCGTAGGCTACCGGTTCGACCTTGTATCTGGTCGGGTCCTTCCCACTCAGGACCGGTGGATAGCTCTCCAAGAGAAATTAAATTTCATCAAGAACCAGAGCAGCTGCACGGTCAGACAGTTCATGTCCCTGATAGGGCTGCTGACAACCACGGAGAAGCAAGTTTTGTCGGGACATCTTCATATGAGGCCGATTCAATGGCATTTGAAACGTCACTGGCATGTCCCCGAAGTTCTAGAGAAGGTCATTCCGGTTCCCCCGTCACTCCGTCCACACCTAGACTGGTGGTTAGATGAAAGCAATGTACTGGGGGGACAAACTTTGCATCCTCTTCAACATACTCTTCAGCTGTTTACAGGCGCCTCAAACAAAGGCTGGGGCGCACACTTAGGGGACTCCATTGCAAGAGGCGTTTGGTCTCCCATGGAAAGTCACCTTCACATAAACTTCTTAGAACTGAAGGCAGTCCTCCTGGCCCTGAAGAAGTTCAAGCATCTTTGCAGGGACCAGATTGTTCTTGTTGCAAGGGACAATACAACAGTGGTCTCCTACATCAACAAGCAGGGTGGTATGAAGTCAGGCTCTCTGTGTGCCCTCCTTTGGGGGCTCCTATCCTGGTGCCATCCCAGGGGAATTGTCCTGAGGGCAAGACACATTCCAGGTCACTTGAATGTGATAGCGGACAAGCTTTCCAGACACAATCAAGTAATCCAAACAGAGTGGTCCCTATCTCAGCAGGTGTTCAATCTTTTGTGTTCCAGATGGGCCCAACCACAGGTAGACTTGTTTGCAATCCGGTACAATCACAAACTTCCTCAGTTTGTATCACCGGTACCGGATCCGACAGCCTGGGCAGTGGACGCCCTCAGTCTTCCATGGGGGAATTTGGACGTGTACACCTTTCCGCCAGTCTCCCTGGTTCCCCAGGTGGTGGCCAAAATGATAGATCAGGGCTGTCGGAGGATGATTCTCATTGCTCCAGGTTGGCCGAACATGCCCTGGTTTTGGGACCTGGTAAATTTGTCGGTGCAGATTCCCTTCACTCTTCCACTGGTAAAGGACCTGGTGACTCATCCATTCAGCGGACTAGTTCACAGGAACCTAGGCAATCTGAATCTGCATGCTTGGCTCCTAGAGCCTCTGCCATCCACAAACAAGGTTTCTCTAATGAGGTGGCTCCTCAGACAGTCTCAACCAGAGCCGTCAAAGTGGGCCATTTTTGTTAAGTGGTGTGAGTCACACGAGGTGGACTTCAGGTCGCCCTCTGTGAACCAGATTGCAGATTTCCTTTTACATCTTTTCAAGGAGAGGAATCTGCAGCCCAGTACCATTGAAGGCTATAGAACAGCCATTGCGGATAAGGTGGGCAATGTTGAGCTGAACATCAGCAAGGATGAGAATCTCACTCGTCTCCTGGACAGTTTCCATAGGGATAAGCCTAAAGGAAGACGGGGTGTGCCTTCGTGGAACCTATCTCTGGTTCTCCACCAGTTAACTAAGGCTCCTTTTGAACCCTTGCGAAAGGCCTCGCTGAAGCATTTGACTTTTAAAACAGTTTTTCTTCTAGCCCTGGGTTCTGGCTAAAAGAAGCGAAATCCATGCCTGGCTGTACAAAAATATCAGACACCAAGAAAACTGGAGTCAGGTCTCACTCTATCCTTCACCCAGTTTTCTCTCCAAAAATCAGCTAGCTCGGGATGGTCCGGTCTCGGTGGCTCCGGTGGTCATCCCAGCTTTGGCTCCAACTCTGGACAAGTCCCTGTCGGATGACAAGTCACTCTGCCCGGTGAGGGCATTAAGGTATTACTTGGACTGGACCAAGGACCTTAGAAAAGGAAAAGACTTGGTGTTTGTGTCCTTCAGGAAGGGTTTTCAAAAGGACACTGTCCCTGCCACTATCGCTTCCTGGATTAAACAGACAGTGCTGTTGTGTTAACAGCTCTCAGACCAATCGGCCCAAGATTTGCATCAAGTTAGAGCTCATGATGTTCGGGCCTTTGCAGCTTCTCAGGCTTTTCAGGGAGGGGTTTCACTGGAACAGATCCTCTTAGCCTGTCATTGGAAAGCCCACAATACCTTTACCCAGTTCTATCTAAAGGACTTGGCTTGGGCAGACTCAGAGCTGTATCATTTGGGCCCCGTTGTGGCAGCCCAACAGATACAGGAGGGCAAGTAAACCATCCCTCTAGCTCACTGTTGTACATATTGTATATTCTGTTTTTATTTAAAAAAAAAATTTAAAAAAAAAACAAAAAAAAAAACCTTGCTCCTGGTCTGCCATGATCCTAAGTGGGTCCGGGAGTATTGGAAAGATAGTGTCATAGTTCCTGTTCTTCTTCCTCTATGTTTCAGAACTCTCACTCCCCTAGGTCCTATGGTGCTCTCTAGCCGAGCCAGTACTAGACCTATGCAAAAACAAGGGGGGCAAGGGTGTTATTCCCATACTTTAGCTAACTTAGCTATTAACGGATCACCCTTTATGTATCTAGAGTTCTCAGAAATTTCCCCTTTTATGCGGCTTACCCTCCATCCAGTGGGTAGTCATTCTGCATCTGTCCACTAGGTAAGATGTATTAACGCAATAAAATGGAAAATTTAATAAGTAAATTAAATTTTTATAAGTTAATACCTTACCTAGTGGACAGGGGGATTCCCACCCTACCTTCTCCGCTATTCTAAGCCAAAAAAAGGGGACCTATTAAGGTAGGCAACAAAAAGAGAAAGAGCGCATGCACGAGCATGCGCAGTACAGCGGCAGGCGGGCTACACAGCCCCCTGGCGAATGAACAGGACACTACCGGTCCCGGCCAGAGCCCAGCTCAGGGCATTTTTTTCTAATGTTTGGCGAGACCGGCAAAACTGTTATCCATTGCCTGATTTTTATGACTCAATGAGTATGTTATTCTTAATTTGTATAGCTTGAACTAAAAGAAGGCCCATGTCATATAACAAGAGCATAAAAAATGCCAGTGAATGTTTCTAGCAAGCTTTGCTTGGTAGAAACTTCAATTGGGCTTTCAACTTAACTTTCTTGGGCTTAACTTGGGCCTTCTTTCAGTTCAAGCTATACAAAATAAGAATAACTTAAGTTTTTGTTTACAGAGAGTTTGCGATGTATAGGTAATTAATTGTGTTATAATTTTGTCCACATGAAAGGATGGTTGTTTTATAATTATTTAAGCCATATTCTTTGCAGTAGGATGTTATTTGCAAAAGAAAACAATTCTCTCACTGACTGTAGTGTTCACAGTCAATTTTTCACCTATGCACAACTTAATACCTTTACTTCCATATATTTTCAAATAAAGTTTTGAAAAAAAATTCAACATCATATATTAAGTATGTCATGTCTGTTTACATGAATCTATCACCAATATAACAAGCTTAAACTTAATCATGATAAGACAGAGTTTATTCTGTTCGGTTAAAAAAATGTCCGTACAAAACTTGGCAAATTTTTCCCAGTTAATATACTTGGTACCCCCCTGTCACCTGCTGAGGCAATTAGGAACCTTGGTGTCTGGTTTGATTCTGATTTTTCCTTCTCTTGCCATGTCAGGAATATCTGTAAGGCTTGTTTTGTTCATATCAGGGATTTAAAGTGACTCAGAGGGAATCTTACATGTGAAGCTGCTCTCTTGGCTGCAAATGCCTTGGTTGGAAGTCGGCTTGACTACTGTAATTCTCTATTCAGAAGTCTCTCTGCTCTTGACCTCCGTAGGCTCCAATGTGTTCAGAACAGTCTAGCTAGAATTGTGGCGAATACCACCAAGTACTCACATATCACTCCGGTAAGAAAGAGTCTTCATTGGTTGCCTATCATGCATTGCTCTATTTTCAAGGTGGCCCTATTGGTGTACAAGTTTCTACATAGTGGCCATCCAAAATACTTCGAACCTTTCCTTAAACCTAGACACAGTATGTACAGAATGCGTAGAAGTGAATCTCAGGGTGTTTTGCTTGAGGTCCCACATTTTGCATCAATATATGTCAAAAAAGCATTTTGGCCTTAGCTTTGCATACGATGCTCCGATGATTTGGAATGATCTCCCTGATGATGTACGCTCAGCTAAATCTCTCTCCTCATTCAGGAAGAAGTTGAAAACTTACCTCTTTGAAAAAGCCTACCCACCCTAGTTTTTTCCTCAGTTTTTATTTCGTCTTCTCCGTGGTGCCGACCCCTGCAATGTCTCTGATTTAACGATTACGATCTCTGATTTTTGGCTTTATACGTCTTAGAGTCTGTCAATAGATAGAGATTAAGCGCTATAAAAGTACTATTAGAATTAGAATATATAACCCAATTATGAAATTGTCCAAAATAACTATCCATTTCATGTACTGGGCAAGAAATCTAATAGATTTTTGAGAAAGCTTTCAATTCACTATCATGGAAGTTTCTGTATAAGGTTCTTGAGTTTTTTGGATATAACAAAAACTTTATGCAGTGGATAAAGCTTTTTAATACAGAAATAACTGCATATGTCTTGCAATGCGGTTTTTTGTCAAAACCAATACACATTAACAGAGGCTGTCGACAAGGTGACCCAATTTCAGCTTATCTGTTTCTTATTGGAGCTGAGATTCTAGCTCGACTTATTCAATTTAATCCAAATATAACTGGTCTAAAAATAAAAAATATCGAATTTAGACTGACGCAGTTTGCGGATGACACCACCCTAATACTAGATGGTAGCCAGCACTCCTTACAATCGGCATTAAATACCCTTGAAATATATGGAAATTTATCAGGCTTAAAAATGAACAAGGAAAAAACTAAAGTAATTTGGATCAGGCGAAAAAACATTCCAAAGATAAAATAAATGTTACCACAGAATTAGACTGGGGATGCACCGACTTTACCTTATTATGTATAGAATTTTCAACAAATTTATCATTAATACCAGAGCGCAATTACACAAAAACTTTAGAGAAAATTAAGAAGTTGGTAAAGACATGGAGCAACAGATATCTGACACCTATGGGCAAGATTATGGTCATTAAAACTAATTTAATATCACAATGTGTCCACCTACTATCTTCTCTACAAAGATCAGAATCATTTCTTAAAGCATTGAATACCATCTTGTATAAATTCTTATGGAATGGGAAGCCAGATAAAATAAGAAGATCCACTATAATTTTAAGTTATATACAGGGAGGTATGAAAATGATCAATATTCACAATTTTGATAAGGCGCTTAAAACAAGTTGGATAAAAAGGCTAATTACTCAACCTAATTCACAATGGTACAGACTCCTGACTGTAATGTATGAAAATTTTAGCCAATTTTTACATTTTGGAGATCAATGGTGCAGTAAAATATTTCCAAATGTGTATAACCAATTTTGGCAAGATGTACTGAAACACTGGCAAACCCTAATCAAAATACAACAACCACAAAATGACTGTGAACTATAAAGAAACTGCATTTGGTACAATTCTGAAGTCTCAAAAATATGATATTCTTTCCTGACTGGTACAAGAAAGATATCTATTTTGTGGGTGATATAATAAACTCAGATGGCAAGCTTATAAGTATGAGAGACCTAAATGAAAAATATAATATGAACGTAACTATTTTAAACTATTATACAATGAAAGCTAAACTAGAACTTTTTATTTCAAAATTTAGACTCTTAGGTAGTTCAACTTTAGAAAGGCCTACATATCCTTTTCACTTAGACGCCCTTTTCAAATCCAAAAATGGTTGTAGGCATTACTACAATATATTTAATAATGCAGAGGCTCAAAAGGAGAATCCAACTTGTGAGATAATATGGACAAATATTATTAAAAAAGAAAATTTAGATATAGCAATTAAGGAAAGATGGAAACGAATATATAAAATAAGTTTTTATTTGGTACGTGACAACAGTGTAATTTGGTTTCAATACCGTATACTGAATAACATTTTAGGAACAAAAAACTACCTAAAAAAGGTAAAAATAAATATGAATAGAAATCTATTGGCCATTTCATGAAATGGACAACTGAATGTATGAAATCATTGAAATATTGAATCATAATACAGGAATACCTTATTAATGTAACTTTAGCATAAAATCTACTGTTGATATGTAGGTAATTATAATTTCTTTGCATATTATTAAGACAACATCCAAGTAAGACTGAGATACAACATTAGTTAATTGACATTAATATCTAAATTTATTAGCATTGTTATTTTTACTTTTCTACATTCCTCATTTTATTTACCTGTATTTATAGTGTTTGTAGTACTGAAATACTGAAAATCTAGCAAATACAACTCTATCTCAGATAAAATTCCTCCGGTCGCCCACTGGCACTTGCTTGGCAGATATTCTTGCTGTTGGGCCACTGTTGGGTGCTATTGGTCACATGTGTGGCAGATTTGTAACTGTTGGGCTAACATTGTCCCAACGGTGCCTTGCCAAAAACTTTTCAGGATGCATGTGTCTAGAATTTGCCACCAGTGGGCCATCAGTGGATTTTTGTTCAAGATGGTGGTGGGCAATAATAGGGGATTTGGGGAAACAGTAAAAATTTGTTTAACATAGTGCATCTGATAATGAGATTTCAGTGAACCAACAATTTTAGCTCACTTTTTAACAGTTTAGACACAAAAATAATGTTTTCATTGTAAATTCACAACAGAAAAGTTATTATTGCACATTATATAATTTTATCAATGTACTCCCATCCACCTTTGTTAATGTTTGCCTCTGACCATATACACTATAACTGATTACATGCTTGGTCATGTGGAAGATTAGTGATTCTCTAAACTAAGATCTCCCCACAACCTGGACAATTTTCTTGCCCATTTCATGTAATAAGTTTGTTTTCTATGAAAAACATATCAGTGTGCATATTGCATTGATTAGTATAAGGAGGATGTATGCACATAGATTTTTCATTTGTTAATACATATAAAAGTTGATATGGATTACTAAATTAAACAATTATGTCATTATAAGGCGAAATGGTCTCATCATGGTTTTTACTGAAGTTTTAGGATGTACACATAGAGCGTTTTTGCAACTCCAAATGAACTAAAATTAAATTCTGCATTAGAGTATGAACAATTTTACTATGTTATAGGTGACCCAAAAGTAGCTGAATAACATATTTAAAGAAAATACTCTAAATGTAATAGTTTTCACGTTACAACATTGACATTTGGAAATATCTTAGGAACAATTTCAGTTATAAGAAGTATACAGAATCCACGAAATGGCAAATTTAACTAAAACCCAGACAGGTGTCGCGGGAAAATATCTGGCCAGAAAAGCAACTGGGTTTAGTAAGATTTCGCGGAAATTTTAGAGTTTTGGAAGTAGTTGCGTTGCTTAATATATTAACACTTATAATTTGTATGGATCCAGCCGAAGTAGAGTTCCTGGCCGAGAAAGAAAACATTACCATTGTGCCAAATTTTTCTCAAGATCGAATATACTTGATCGGTGTAAGTTTTGTGGGCGATAAAAGGGGTATTCCTGGGAAACTTATTATATCTGTGGTGTTTTCGTGTCATTGACGTTTTCATGGTATAGTGATTACCTCTATTAGGTCTGGGTTAACGTGCAAAAGGCTGAAATATTATCATTTAATGCCATAAATACATCACTAAATAATTTAAAACTTTTTTTTGTAAATTCCAAATAAAAGCAGCTTTTTCTACTGAATTTTAATGAAGTCAGAAGCAGGGAAGCACCTGTTAATTAGGACAAAAACTCCACAGTAAATGCGCAGACATACTAGAAGAGATTACCTCAGCATGCTCAGCTCTACTGTACTTGCATGTGAAGGTGTGGCACGACCCCATGTAGACATGGTTACCTCGGCTCTACTTGCGTGTAGAGCCGTGGCACGACCCCACATAGAACTGGAGATTTGCATAAAACACATTCCATACAAATGTGTACAAACAACTGTTCCTACAATTACTTTGTTATATTTCCTTCAACCATCAGTCAACATGCAAACATAGTTAACTAAAAATAAAAGACATTTCCTCATTTTCAATGTTTTTTTGACCATTTGTCTAAAAATTTAAAAATGTTCTTTTATTATAAAAGTTGTGTAAAGTAGCATGTATTTTATACACATGCTGTACTCCCACCTCTGAGGCTGGGGTTCAGTTCCCAGTACGGCCTGTATGTACTGGTTTCCAATGCCCTTCCAACTACCCGTCGTGATATGACCTGTACAGTGTTGAAAGCGACATAAAACTCAAAATAAATAAATACACATGCTGTATTTACTGTGTCCTTAGCTTAATATCAATTGTTTTTAACTACATTATACCATTTCCAGTCATTTCATCAAGTTTTATTCAACAGAAAAGGATTTTATGCAAATCTCCAGTTTGATGTGGGGTCGTGCCACGGCTCTACATGCAAGTAAAGTAGAGCCGAGGTAACCACGTCTAGACCCCATGTAAAACTGGAGGTTTGCACAAGAGACTTTCCTGTTGAATTAAACTATTGTTACATAAATAGCTAAACTTGATTTTATACAGTTAAAAAGAATTGACTTTGATGTAAGGACACATAGATTATGATATTATCACCATTTCACACAACTTTTAGAGTGAAAGAATATTTTCAGTTTTTTTTGTAAAATCTTCAAAAAAAGGTTGAAAACGGGTATGGTGATCTATGGGGTTTTCGTGGTAGTAAACATTTTATGTACTTGTAATTTCTGACATCTTTGTAGATCGATTCTACTTTAATTAACACTCAAATATGTAAATAATAAATATTTATTTTAAAGTCATTCCTTGAATACCAATAAAGGTATTTCCTTGTAACCAGGAGGATTAAATTTAAAGGCCAAAAGTGTTTATCATAGGTTAAATAGCCCAAAATTTTCATGCTATCTGTAATGTTAAAATTTATTGCCAATTTATTTTGGATCCATATTTTAACATTCTCCCATAATACATTTGCCTTTTCACATTTACTGAACAAGTGATCAATACTCTCTACTGATGTTTTACAAAGACCGCATTCATTTTTCTCTGCTATTTTAACCTTCTTTAAATATTCCTTCGTTCCTAAAATTTTGAATAAAATACGATACTGAAACCATGAATATTCATTATCTTGGATACAATTAAAACAGATTTTGTAAATCAAAGGCCAAAGATCTTTACACTCAGTATATTCTTTCTTCAGCATAGAATCCCAAATAAATTCACAAAGTGGTTTTACGTCATCAAGTTGTGCATTGTATAATTATATCCCCAGACGAAAGTCGGGGATATATTGGATTCAGGTCCGTCGCGCCGCCGCCGCCGCCGCCGCCGCCGCCGCCGCCGCCGCCGCCGTAGAAATTTCCTTGTGGACGCGATAACTCAAAAACAAATTAATATTTTTTTTTCAAACTTGGTACACATGTTAAGGGTGCCCAAAGGAAGATCCCTATTTTAAGGTGACCTTAAACTCCCAGTAAAAAAGAACTTATGGCCACCTTAAGGTCAGAAATTGGACTTTTGGCCACTTAGAGCCCTGTAGGTCACAAACTATGATGCTCAGCTGGCTGAAATTTTACCTGACAACACATTAATATGTTCTTAGTACATGTGCCGAAAATCACGACTTTAAGTTGAGGAGAAAATTGTGTTTGAGGCCCATAAATACCCCCACTTGGGGATTTTTTGCTATACTTTTCACATATTTTGCCCTATAATTTGGAAGTGGTAATTCTGATGAGTCTCAAACTGCGCTAGGTATAACTTTGATATGTAATCCTTGTCTGTAGAAAATTTTAGGGCTGTAGGTTTACCCAAAGGGGTCGACTTAAGGTCTCAAAAGTGCCCACAGAGACCCAATTTATGCACTTTTTGCCACTTTCAAGCACTGTAGCTTTCAAACTATGTCTCTCATCTAAGTTAAATATCATCTGGGAATATATCTATGTGTTTTCTTATATGTGCCCCAACATTTAGGCCTTTAATAGACAGTTAACCTGTGTATCAGGACCATAAACACCCACCCGAGTGACCCTTATAAGACATTTTTCACATCTTTTTCCCTGTAACTTGGAAATGGTAAGTCTGAGAAGTTTCAAACTGTATTAGATATATATTCTGTGTGTAATCTTAGTATGTAACAGATTTTAAGTCTGAAGCTTTAATTTTGAAGGTCAAATTGAGGTCTCTAAAAGGCTCCCAAAGACCCAATATTTGGACTTTTTGCTACTTTTAAGCCCTGTGACTGTCAAACTATGTGACTGATAGAGCTCAAATCCTATCTGGGAAGATATTAGTATGTTATTTATATATGTGCCAAAAATTAAGGCTTTAAGAAGACATTTAACCTGTGTATGAGGACCATAAATCCCCACCCGAGTGACCATTTTTAGACATTTTTCACATATTTTGCCCTGTAACTTGGAAATGGTAAGTCTAAGAAGTTTCAAACTGTATTAGATGCATATTCTATGTGTAATCTTAGTATGTGACAAATTTTAAGTCTGAGGCTTTAATTTGAAGGCCACATTTAGGTCTCTAGAAGGCCCCATAAAGACCCAGTATTTGGACTTTTTGCCAATTTTAAGTCCTGTGACTGTTAAACTATGTGACTGATAGAGCTGAAATCTCATCTGGGAATACATTATTATGTTCTTTTTACATGTTCCAAAAATCAAGGCTTCAAGTAGACATTTAACCTGTGTATGAGGACCTTAAACACCCACCTGAGTGACCCTTTTAAGACATTTTTCACATATTTTGCTCTGTAACTTGGAAATGGTAAGTCTGAGAAGTTTCAAACTTTATTAGATACATATTCTATGTGTAATCTTAGTATGTAACAAATTTTAAGTCTGAAGCTTTAATTTGAAAGCCACATCGAGATCTCTAAAAGGCCCACAGAGACCCAATATTTGGACTTTTTAACCACCTTTAAGCCCTGTGACTGTTAAACTATGTAATTGATGGAGCTGAAATCCCATCTGGGAATGCATTATTATGTCCTTTTTACATATGGCGAAAATCAAGGTTTTTAGTAGACATTTAACCTGTGTATGAGGGCCATAGACACTCGCCCAAGTGCCTTTTTGGACATTTTTTCCGTATTTTGCCCTGTTATTTGGAAATGCTTAGTGTGACAAGTCTTAAACTGTATTATATATAATTTTTGTTTGTTATGTATGTCCCCCAAAAAGTTTCAGATCTGTTGTTTAATTGCTAAGGTCTCTTTAACAATTGTAAAATGCCCACAGAAACCCAATTTATGGACATTATGCCACTTTAAAGCCCAGTAACTGTCAAACTATGTGGGTTATAGAGCTGAAATCTTTGAATTTTTAAAAGGAAATGCCTGTCTATTTAAATTTTGAATATTAATAATGTTATGGCTATCTTAGTCTTTTAAGAACTTATTTTTGTGTGTTATACCTCTGCTTGCTGAGTTTTTAACTTTTTAAAATGAAACTGGTTAAACATATTCAAGTCGACAAAATGGACACTTTAAGTGAGCTTTAAGTCCCAATATTAATGAAATTATATCCTTATGTAGTAAAAGTAGGGGATTTTTAACCCTCAACTAGCCCAGTTTTATTCAACTTGCCTCAGTTAATTTTGACACAGCTCCTACAGTTATGAACTCATTTCAGTTGATAATCACATACTTAAAATTCTCAATTCTTTTTGTATTTGAGTACCCCTTTTATATAGATTGTTTGTTTACCATTTATGCATCCCCCACCCGGATTCCCCCCACCCACCTCTGGGACCTCCAGCTATATTGAGTGACACTAAATAAACAAAGGTATTTAATGATATCAGATGAGAAACAAAGAACTCAATGGGGTTGCAGATCTTGTGTAATAGTGAGAGAGGTGTGGAGAAGGGGAGAGGGGTGGGGGTGGGAGGTGGTGGGCTTCATTACATATAACACAAAGGGGAGTCAGAACTGAGATTGTGTCACATATTTAGGTTGCATATATATGGACCACATATATAGGTATAGAGGAAATGAATAACTGAAAACAATTTGCAAATTCTAAAAATAATATAATAAAATAATAATATAAATAATTTTTTTTTAAATAATATTTTATTTGTGAACAAATATAGAAACAGATATGCGCTTTTGGGATTATGAATTTTAGAATGGACATTGAATCATCAATCATTTAAATACTTTGAAGGAAGATTGAAAAGTATGATGAGTTGAGTTAAAAATAATATTTTATTTGTCAACAAATATAGAAACAGATATGCTCTTTTGGGATTATTATTTTAGAATGGACATTCAATCATCAATCATTTAAATACTTTGAAAATAGGTTTAGAGTTATCATTGCAGGAAGATTGAAAATATAATTTGAGTTATGTATTCGGCGTCTGGGGATACACCATCTTCCTTGGAAGATATAAACAGAGTAGATTGATGTGCTGAAGTTCATATAATAATGGGTAATTATGTTTTAAAAAATTCCCGATCAAAACCTGTGGCGTGAGTGATGACCTGTCTGGGGATATGTTGGCGCCGAGTTGGCCCAATCTAGTTCATAATACTTCTTGCATCCTTGCCGAGACTGAATAATCAAATTCATGTGAGATGGGTACATTGGGCCAAAAGAGGTCGAGCAACTTATATTTTTGCCTGATAAATATTTCATAATTTCTAATCTTACTGTAAAGTAATTAAGAATATTCAGGCTACAGTTATATTTCATTTTTAGGTGTTCATAAGTTAACATTTTACCTTCAGCATCAAGAAGGTCTCGGACATAATATATACCATGATTGAACCAATCTGGAAAATAAATTGGATTTTTAGAGATTTTTGAATTGTACCAAATACAACTTTGTAATAAATCTGTATTGTTAGTGATTTCCTGTCTTTTGCATAGATCAGACCATTCAAACAAAATGTTTTGCCAAAAGGGATTTGATATTTTTTTCAGAAATTGAGAGCACCATAAATCGCCAAATACAAGTACTTTATCAATATTGTTGTAAAGAGCATATAGTAATCTAAACCATTGCGAATTTCGATGAGTATATAGCTTTCTAACCCAACTAACTTTTAAAGCTTTTTCAAAATTACAAAGATTTGTCATTTTCAATCCCCCTTGCATATATTTTGAATTTATCGTAACTCTCTTAATTTTGTCAGGCCCTCCAGACCATATGAATGAGTACAGTAATTTATTCAAATCTTTCAGAAAAGTATCAGATCTTTCTATTGATGTTAGCATGTGTACGCATTTTGGTATAAATAGTGTTTTAATCAAGACGATTTTTCCAATTGGTGTGAGATGTCTCACCCTCCACTTTTTAATTTCTTTTTGAATACTCTTAAGGGCTTTAGCATAATTTTTTGATGGAATTTCATTTAAATTTGTTGTAAATTCTATACCAAGAAGATTAAAGTCTATGTTTCCCCAATTTAAGTTTTCATTTACATTTAATTTTTCTTTTGAAAATCTTTTCCGGCCTATCCAGATAACTTTTGTCTTCTCCCTATTCATCCGAAGGCCTGAGAATTCACCAAATACTTCTAATACATTCAGGGCTGTTTGTAGGGAGTGCTGACTACCATCCAGCATCAAGGTTGTGTCGTCTGCAAACTGTGTTAGCTTAAATTCATTTCCCCTAATCTTAATACCGATTATTTCCGGGTTTATTTTGATCAATTTTGCTAAAATTTCTGCTCCAATTATAAACAAATAAGGAGAGATGGGATCTCCCTGGCGGCAACCACGTTGTATTTGTATTTTTTCTGACAAGAAACCACATTGTATTACATACGCTACAATATCTGTATTAAAAATTTTTATCCATTTTATCAAATTGTTATTATAGTCAAAAAAATTGAGAACTTTGTATAAAAATTTCCAGGAAAGAGAATCAAAAGCCTTTTCAAAATCAATGAGTAGAAGTAGACCTGGAATATTCTTTACTTCAGTGGCATGCATAATATCATATATAAGTCTAGTGGAATCACTAATAAATCTACCTTTTATAAAACCTGTTTGATTCTCCGAAATTATATTTTCTAAGGTATGTTTCAGTCTTTCAGCTATTGCACCGGAAGCCAGTTTATATATAACAGATAACAAAGAGATAGGGCGCCAATTTTTTATGAAATTACGATCCTTATCTGGTTTTGGCAGACAAGTAATGATACACTGTCGTAATGATGTCGATAACAGTCCTTTTGTGAAACAGTAGTTTAATGAATTCGCAATAAAAAATTTTAGTTTCCCCCAAAATACTTTCAGAAATTCCGCTGTTATGCCATCGATACCAGGGGTTTTGTTGTGTTTCATTTTTTTAAGAATGAATCCTAATTCTTTTACAGTTAAAAATTTTCCTAAATCCTCATTTGCTGTAGTTTTATTATTGTTTTTCAAGCCCAGTTTCTCAAAATCAAAGTCCATTAATCTGTCATCCCTACTTTGAAATAAATTGGCGTAAAATTTTCTTACATGATGGAGTATGTCCTTTTGGTCAGTAACAATTGACCTATCATTTAAATGGACCTTCTTAATTGTCTTTTCAATAAAATTTTTGTTTTCAAGGTTACAGAAAAACTTGCTCGGTTTTTCACCTTCCTGTAACCACTGTTGTCGAGACCTCACAGAATTTCCCTTTAATTTGACTTTTCTTAAAGCCATCAGTTCCTGTCGTTTGTCATTAAGAAGTTCTGTATTCGAGGATTGCAGTTGTTCACTTGCCTCTAAAGTTTCAATATCTTTAATTAAGGTGTTTTCAAGATGGACACGTTTTTTCTTTTCAAAAGTAGCAAACTTAATAGTTTCTCCACGGATTCTGAGGAGAAGCATTTCTAAAAATACATCATTGTCAATTGTGAATTGAATGTCAGAGTAGTTTTCATTTAAAAATTCCACACTGTACAGTGGAATAGCATACTTTTGCTTTTCTTCAACAATAATTTTATTGATAAGATTCAAATATTTAGTATTTTCCAGTAGACTGTTATTAAATTTCCAAACTCCTTTGCCATGATTAAATTTATTTAACAAAATTTCCAATTCAGTTATTGAATGATCAGATCTGTAACTAAGCCTTATTTCACACTTACTTATAATATCCAGAATGGTAGAAGATGCTATAAACATGTCTAGTCTGGCTTGTTTAATTGGATTTTTCCGTCTCCAAGTATAACGTTTGGTATTGGGATGCAAATTTCTGTATATATCACACAAGTCATGGTCCTCTAATATTTTCAAAACTGTGTCTCTTGCCTTTGGGTTATTCAAAAGTTTATAATTATTTGTGTCTAGCTCAGGATTTAAAACCAAATTAAAATCTCCACATATGATATTGTAGTCTGCATTTTCCTCTTGTAACATATTTTCAATTTCATGAAAAAACCCTGGACTGTCTTTGTTAGGTCCATATAGTGTGATGAGATTAATGATGATAGAACTTAACTTTAACACAATTTTTAAAAAATTGCCATTTTTGTCTCTTTTTAGAGACAATACCTTATGCTCAAAATTATTATTTAAAAAAATAGCTACCCCGCGAGAATTGGTTTAAAATTACATTACAACATATTATTTCATAAAAATATAACATTCAGGCAGAGTCAGTGTTAAATCCTAGGTTAAATATGGAAGTAATCACTATACCACGAAAACTCCAATGACACGAAAATACCACAGCTACCTATAAATGCTATATATTTTTACTCAGTTATGAGTACATGTTGAAGGGAAATATAACATTGATAAGTGTGGAAATATATGGATGCACACATTATTAGGTATATGTATTTGAAGAAAATCTCGAGTTTTATATGGCGTAGTGCTACAGTTCTACATAATGGTGGGAATCGAACTTGAAAATCAGAATCGATTAATCAGAAAAGTCCAGAGATGATTAATCAAGTTGAATCGATTTTTGGAATTTTACAAAATTCCTTCCATAAAAAATACCAAGTGTCTGGGCTACTGTTAGTAACGGATTTACAAACATTGATCTCGGTTTCCGGTAGAAATAACTGTCGGTAATTTTCTTTGAAATCTATCAATCTTTCCGGATATTTTAATGACGTATATGTTGTACTGTGGTTCTATGTTATCTTTAATTCATTTATGATCAGAAAATAGTTATTTTCTGGAATAAAATGGATGTAAGTTCTGTCATTTTATTGTCAAGAAGTTTCACATCTTGCAGTTAAGTTTCGTAGATGATAATTAACATGTAAATTTCTAAATAGTGACAAATGTGTTGAAATAACATAAAATATCCTTAGTGTGACAGAATTCAACTAATGAAACTGAACATAATGGTGAAAAAAATATAAAAATTGGACAAGAAATAAGAAAGTTATGGCTACTTAAACATACATTGAACATAAAAACTAAGTACCGCGATGGCATATCTTCCCGATTATCGCCCTTAATACTTCATAAAAGTTCATAAAATTTATAAAAATGATCGCAAATTGTACACAGGTTGTCATAAACTAGCTGCTAGTCCAATCAAAACGTCTTCCATGGTTTCGTTTTTTTCGTCGCCAACATTTCCAATGGGATTGAGGTTGATTCTAAAACGCGGACTCAAGTTCTGGAATCGAGTTCTTGGCGAATCGAGCTAATTTTTGACCATTTGGATATTAGAGATCTGTGATATATTACCTCTGAAAAATGTCAAATTTCTCAAATTTTGCCCACTATCTTCAATTTTATCGGAAATCGAAAATGTTGGTTATCTCAAAAACCTTTACAGACAGAGTGATTTTGAGCAAATTTTGAACCAAAGCAAAAGGGCATGAAGCCGAAATAATTTACATGTATACTAATAAATATTTAAGCATCATTGATATATTTTACAAATGAAACAGGGTCTTGTAAGACTACTGTACAATTGTTGCAAAATGTTCATGGGGTGGACATTACACATGATAATGTGTGTTCTTCTATGCGATCCTGTTTTTTATGTCAGCTGACTTGTCAGTCAGCTGACATTATGTCATCACTCTGCGGCGTGGGCGTACGCGTCCGCGAACGCGTCCGCATCCGCGTCCGCGTGAACAACTTCTTCTCCAAAACTACAAGGCCTAGAGACATGCTGTTTTTTTTAAAAGATACCTTATCTATCGAGGATGAAAAATTGTTCAAGGCATGCAAATCTGTCTGTTCGTCTGTTTGCTAGAGACATTACAAGGGGGGTACCCCCACCAAAAGTGTGAAAATTTCAACTTTTTATCACAATTTTCTCAGTGACTATTGCAGGGATTTCTCTCATATCTTGCATATATGTACTAGGCCAGAGGTAGATTCTCTTGTGTGAGTATGAGACCTGGATCTGTCTTACTTTTTTTTTAATAAATTTTTTTAATAATTTTTAATGCATTAAAATTCATGAAATCATGCACTAAATCACTTATAACTTCAAAAGTGTTGCATTTACAGCATTTTGTGAAAATATGTTGTTCAGCTACTTTTTTCATAGCTACAACATGGTGAGTAAGTTGGGTGTCTGTCTCAATAGCTAAGTGAGTAATAGCTACTTTTGGGCTTTTCAGTAACTTCCATTATGAGTAAAATCACTTGTAACTTAAAAACTATTGCATTTAGAGAATTTCGTATAAATATGTTATTCAGCTACTTTTGGGCCAGCTATAACATAGTAAAATTTCAGACCTGTAGCTCATGGCATAGCTGAGTAATAGCTACTTTTAGGTTATCACTGTTGAGTAAATCACTTATAACTTGAAAACTATTGCATTTAGAGTATTTTGTTTCAATATGTTATTCACCTATTTTGGGGTCAGCTATAACATAGTGAAGTTTCAGACCTGTGGCTCATTTCATAGCTGAGTAATAGCTACTTTGAAGTTCTCACTGTTGAGTAAATCAGTTATAATTGGAAAACTATTGCATTTACAGAAATTTGTGCAAATATGTTATTCAGCTACTTTTGGGTCAGCTATAACATAGTGAAATTATAGACCTATAGCTCATGGCACAACTGAGCAATAGCTATTCTCAGGTACTGACTGTTGAGTAAATCAGCTATAACTTGAAAAATATTGCATTTGGAGTATTTTGTTAAAATATATTGTTCACCTACTTTTGGGTCAGCTATAACATAGTGAAGTTACAGACCTATAGCTCATGGCATAGCGGAGCAATAGCTATTTTCAGGTTCTCACTATTGAGTAAATCAGTTGTAGCTTGAAAACTATTGCATTTACAGTAGTTTGCTTAAATATGTTGTTCACCTACTTTTGGGTTAGCTATAACATAGTAAAATTTCAGACATGTAGCTCATTGCATAGCTGAGTAATAGTTCCTTTGAGGTTCTCACTGTTGAGTAAATCAGTTGTAACTTGAAAACTATTACATTTACAGTAATTTGTTAAATATGTTATTCATAGAATTTTTGGTCAGCTATAACATAGTGAAATTGCAGACCTCTATGTCATGGCATAACTGAGCAATAGCTACTTTCAGGTTCTCACTGTTGAGTAAATCATTGTATCCACTGGATAGCCGCAGTGTGTAGAGAGAGATTTCACCATTACTGCTCTGATGAAAAAAAATATTATAGCTAGCTTTCTTAAGTTTGCAGTATATATTAATAACCATAAAATGTTGTCTGGGAATATTTTGGCCTCATTTTGAGAAACAAGATGGCCGCCACAGGTGTTTTTTGTCAGTCATGAAAAGTGCTTATACCTCCCTTATTATTGATCCTAGAGGTTTGGGATGATAAACCAACCTGTAGGAAATCATGGGGTGGGAATCTTTTGGTGTGGTCAGATTTGACCTTCAATGACCCCTCCTTCAAGGTCAAACAAGGATAGCCAAACTTAAAAGTGCTTATAACACAAAACTTAAAAGTGCTTATTATTGGTCCCAGAGGTTTGGGATGGTAAACAGACAGGAAATCATGGGCTGTGAATCTGTTGATATGGTCCGATTTGACCTTGGAACCCTCCTTCAAGGTCAAATGAGGATAGCGAAAATTGAAAGTGCCTACAACTCACTTATTATTGGTGACAGAGATTTGGGATGGTAAACCATCCCATAGGAAATCATTGGCTCGGAATCTTTTGGTATGGTCAGATTTGACCTTTGGACCCCTCCTTCAAGGTCAAATGAGGACAGCCAAGCTTAAAAGTGCTTATAACTCATTTATAATTGGTCCTAGAGGTTTGGAATGGTAAACCATAGGAAATCATGGGCTGGGAATGTATTTGTGTGGTTAGATTTGACCTTGGACCCCTTCTTCAAGGTCGACCGAGGATATTGCATTTGTAGTATTTCTTTAAATATGTTTTAACCTATTTTTTACACTTAAACAATTACCTTGTTATTTTCCTTCATAATACCATTTACAGGGCACAACTTTTTTATCCTTTTCTTCTGTCAGCTTCGGAATTTCTTTCGAACTTGCTGTTCAGTTACCATTTACTGTATTTCTGTACAGCCCTTTTCCTGATAATTATTCTGTCCTCTAATCACCTTCACAAATCAAAAACACTCAGTCAGCTGACACAGTGCCCGTTCACGGGCACTCTCCTCTTGTTTTCATATGTTGGAGCTACTGTTAACAGGGTGTCCTATTTTCGGGACGCTTGTTTGTGTATGGGAGAGCTTCTGGCTCCGCCGGCTCCGGCGGCTCCGCCGGCTCCGCATTTTGTTTTCCTTATAACTCTGTAACCGTTAGGCGGATTCTTTTCAAATTTGGCAGGTTTAGGCAGTAGCCTTGGGGAATTTTTTTGAATATGCTGCAGTGACATTTCAACCAATCAGAGAGGTCACATGACCAAAAATGTCTTTTTTCGATGGGGAAGCTTGTCCGGATGATAACTTGAAAGGAATTTTATCAATTCACCTGAAACTTGGCAAATACATTCATTCTATTAAAATCTGGAAATCATTAGATTTTGGCATTGATTGGTCAAGAAATGGCCGAGTAATTAATGATTAATTAATTATTACGAATTTTCCAAATAAGGAAAACACAAAAATGCTTATATCTCGAAAACCGTGCTAGATAGAGCGATTTCGACGAAATTTTTGACCCGCAGGGTATCTCTGCGGAGTAGTTTTCCCAATTTTCAAAAAATTTTTGTCTCGCCCAAAATGGCGGCCATTTTGAATTTTCGAAATTTTCGCAAAAATTGCAAAACACAAAAATGCTTATATCTCGAAAACCGTGCTAAATAGAGCGATTTCGACGAAATTTTTGAGCCACAGGGTATCTCTGCAGAGTAGTTATCCCAATTTTGAAAAAAATTTTGTCTCGCCAAAAATGGCGGCCATTTTGAATTTTCGAATTTTTCGCAAAAATTGCAAAACACAAAAATGCTTATATCTCAAAAAACGTGCTAGATAGAGCAATTTCGACAAAATTTTTGACCCGCAGGATATCTCTGCGGAGTACTTTTCCCAATTTTCAAAAAATTTTTGTCTCGCCAAAAATGGCGGCCATTTTGAATTTTCGAAATTTTCGCAAAAATTGCAAAACACAAAAATGCTTATATCTCGAAAACCGTGCTAGATAGAGCGATTTCGACGAAATTTTTTTACCCACAGGGTATCTCTGCAGAGTAGTTATCCCAATTTTGAAAAAATTTTTGTCTCGCCAAAAATGGCGGCCATTTTGAATTTTCGAATTTTTCGCAAAAATTGCAAAACATAAAAATGCTTATATCTCGAAAACCCTGCTAGATAGAGCGATTTCGACGAAATTTTTGACCCGCAGGGTATCTCTGCAGATTAGCTGCCAATTTTCAAACAAAAAATTTCTCGCAAAAAATGGCGGCCATTTTGAATTTTCGAATTTTTGCGCAAAAATTGCAAAACACAAAAATGCTTATATCTCGAAAACCGTGCTAGATAGAGCGATTTCGACGAAATTTTTGACCCGCAGGGTATCTATGCAGAGTAGCCATGCCAATTTTCAAAAAAATTTTGTCTTGCCAAAAATGGCGGCCATTTTGAATTTTCGAATTTTTGCGCAAAAATTGCAAGACACAAAAATGCTAATATTTCGAAAACCGTGCTACATAGAGCGATTTCAACAAAATTTTTTATCTTCAGGGTATCTCTGCAGAGCAGCTATCCCAAAGAGCTTTCACTTGGTGAAGTTTCAGACCCATAGCTAATTGCTCACCTACTCAAAAAGAGTAAATGCGAATTACCTCTAAAAGTATTGCAGATGGCCAATTTTTCTCAAATAACTCATTCACCTACTTTTGGAAGAGCTTTCACATGGTGAAGTTTCAGACCCATAGCCAATTACTCACCTACTCAAAATGAGTAAATGTGAATTATCTCTAAAAGTATTGCAGATAGCCAATTTTTCTCAAATAACTCTTTCACCTACTTTTGGGAGAGCTTTCACATGGTGAAGTTTCAGACCCATAGCTAATTATTTACCTACTCAAAATGAGTAAATGCTAATTATCTGTAAAAGTATTGCGGATACCCAATTTTTATCAAATAACTCATTCATCTACTTGTGGGAGAGCTTTCACATGGTGAAGTTTCAGACCCATAGCTAATTACTCACCTACTCAAAATGAGTAAATGCGAATTATCTCTAAAAGTATTGCAGATGGCCAATTTTTCTCAAATAACTCATTCACCTACTTTTGGGAGAGCTTTCACTTGGTGAAGTTTCAGACCCATAGCTAATTACTCACCTACTCAAAATGAGTAAATGCGAATTATCTGTAAAAGTATTGCAGATAGCCAATTTTTCTCAAATAACTCATTCACCTACTTTTGGGAGAGCTTTCACTTGGTGAAGTTTCAGACCCATAGCTAATTACTCACCTACTCAAAATGAGTAAATGCGAATTATCTCTAAAAGTATTGCAGATAGCCAATTTTTCTCAAATAACTCATTCACCTACTTTTGGGAGAGCTTTCACTTGGTGAAGTTTCAGACCCATAGCTAATTACTCACCTACTCAAAATGAGTAAATGTGAATTATCTCTAAAAGTATTGCAGATAGCCAATTTTTCTCAAATAACTCATTCACCTACTTTTGAGAGAGCTTTCACTTGGTGAAGTTTCAGACCCATAGCTAATTACTCACCTACTCAAAATGAGTAAATGTGAATTATCTCTAAAAGTATTGCAGATAGCCAATTCTTCTCAAATTAATCATTCACCTACTTTTGGGAGAGCTTTCACTTGGTGAAGTTTCAGACCCATAGCTAATTACTCACCTACTCAAAATGAGTAAATGCGAATTATCTCTAAAAGTATTGCAGATAGCCAATTTTTCTCAAATAACTCATTCACCTACTTTTGGGAGAGCTTTCACTCTGTGAAGTTTCAGACCCATAGCTAATTACTCACCTACTCAAAATGAGTAAATGCGAATTATCTGTAAAAGTATTGCAGATAGCCAATTTTTCTCAAATAACTCATTCACCTACTTTTGGCAGAGCTTTCACTCTGTGAAGTTTCAGACCCATAGCTAATTACTCACCTACTCAAAATGAGTAAATGTGAATTATCTCTAAAAGTATTGCAGATAGCCAATTTTTCTCAAATAACTCATTCACCTACTTTTGGGAGAGCTTTCACTTGGTGAAGTTTCAGACCCATAGCTAATTACTCCTCTACTCAAAATGAGTAAATGCGAATTATCTCTAAAAGTATTGCAGATAGCCAATTTTTCTCAAATTAATCATTCACCTACTTTTGGGAGAGCTTTCACTTGGTGAAGTTTCACACCCATAGCTAATTACTCACCTACTCAAAATGAGTAAATGCGAATTATCTGTAAAAGTATTGCAGATAGCCAATTTTTCTCAAATAACTCATTCATCTACTTTTGGGAGAGCTTTCACTTGGTGAAGTTTCAGACCCATAGCTAATTACTCGTCTACTCAAAATGAGTAAATGCGAATTATCTCTAAAAGTATTGCAGATAGCCAATTTTTCTCAAATTAATCATTCACCTACTTTTGGGAGAGCTTTCACTTGGTGAAGTTTCAGACCCATAGCTAATTACTCGTCTACTCAAAATGAGTAAATGCGAATTATCTCTAAAAGTATTGCAGATAGCCAATTTTTCTCAAATAACTCATTCACCTACTTTTGGGAGAGCTTTCACTTGGTGAAGTTTCAGACTTCAGACTGTTTTGCAAAACACAAAAATGCTTATATCTCGAAAACCGTGCTATATGGAGTAAACTCAACAAAATTTTGGACCTGCTGGGTATCTCTGCAGAGTAGCCATGCCAATTTTCAAAATATTTTTGTCTCGCCAAATATAGCGGACATTTTTAATTTTTTTATTTTTTGCAAAACACAAAAATGCTTATATCTTGAAAACCGTGCTAGATAGAGCAGACTGCGCTGACTTTGGTTGCCACAACAGTATAAGGCTAGAAACGAAGCATTTTCTTAATACTTTAGCACTCACCTTTATATCCTTTTCGGGACGCTTTGTTTTTGCTATGCAAAAACATTATCTTTTTTTTTTGCGAGCGATCCTCTAGTTAGATTTTGGCATTGATTGGTCAAGAAATGGCCGAGTAATTAATGATTAATTTATCATTACGAATTTTCCAAATAAGGAAAACACAAAAATGCTTATATCTCAAAAACCGTGCTAGATAGAGCAATTTCGACAAAATTTTTGACCCACAGGGTATCTCTGCGGAGTACTTTTCCCAATTTTGAAAAAATTTTTGTCTCGCCAAAAATGGCGGCCATTTTGAATTTTCGAAATTTTCGCAAAAATTGCAAAACACAAAAATGCTTATATCTCGAAAACCGTGCTAGATAGAGCGATTTCGACGAAATTTTTGACCCACAGGGTATCTCTGCAGAGTAGTTATCCCAATTTTGAAAAAATTTTTGTCTCGCCAAAAATTCTAATTCTAATAGTACTTTTATAGCGCTTAATCTCTATCTAATGATAGACTCTAAGACGCAGAAAGCCAAAATCAGAGATCGTAATCGTTAAATCAGGGACATTGCAGGGGTCGACACCACGGAGAGACAAAATGAAAAACTAGGGGTGATCTAGGGTGGGTAAGCTTTTTCAAAGAGGTAAGTTTTCAACTTTTTTCTGAATGAGGAGAGAGATTTAGCTGAGCGTACATCATCAGGAAGATCATTCCAAATTCTTGGGGCATCGTATGCAAAGCTAAGGCCAAAATGCTTTTTAGACTTATATATTGAAGCACAATGTGGGACCTCAAGCAGCACACCATCAGATTGACTTCTGCGTGTTCTATACACACTATGCCTGGGTTTAAGGAAAGGTTCAAAGTATTTTGGATGGCCACTATGTAGAAACTTGTACACCAACAGGGCTGTCTTGAAGACAGAGCGATGCAAGACAGGCAGCCAATGAAGACTCTTTCTTACAGGAGTGATATGTGAGTATTTGGTGGTATTAGCCACAATTCTTTCAAGACTGTTCTGAACACATTGGAGCCTCCGAATGTCTAGAGCAGAGAGACCTCTGAACAAGGAATTGCAGTAGTCAAGACGACTTCCCACCAAGGCATTTGCAGCTAAAAGAGCAGCTTCACGTGTAAGATATCCTCTGAGTCGCTTTAAATCCCTGATATGAACAAAACTAGCCTTACAGGTATTCCTGACATGGCAAGAGAAGGAAAAATCAGAGTCAAACCAGACACCTAAGTTCTTAATTGCATCAACAGGTGAAAGGAGGTTGCCAAGTATATTAACTGGGAAAAATTTCCTGAGTTTTGTGCGGACATTTCTTGAGCCAAACAGAATAAATTCTGTCTTGTCTGGATTTAGTTTAAGCTTATTTGCAGAAAGCCACTTTCTGACATCATCCAAGCAGTTTTTCAGTCTATCAAAGGCCTGAGTGGCATGGTTATGTGTGAGATGAACATATAACTGTGTGTCGTCTGCATAAAAGTGGAAACATATGCCAGGATGATTTTGAATAACTTTACTGAGGGGGGTAGTGTATAATGAGAACAAGATCGGCCCCAGGACAGAGCCCTGGGGCACACCGTACAATAGCCTTTTAGCATCGGATAAAACAGAACCAATCTTGATGCACTGATAGCGGTCACAGAGGTACGACTTGAACCAGTTCAGAACCACACCTCCAACACCAAACCAGGAACTCAAACACTCAATAAGCGTACCATGATCAATGGTGTCAAATGCTGCTGATTGGTCCAAGAGAACAACAGCAGTAGCTTCACCTCTAGCAAGAGCAAGGTGGACTTCATTTTTAATAGACAGTAGTGCAGTTTCGGTCGAGTGACCTTGCTTATAGGCTGATTGACTGACATTTTCAAGTCCGTTACAGGCAACATGGTCATTTAACTGCGAAGCAACTACACGCTCAACAAGTTTGGAGATGAAACTCAAGCCAGAGACAGGTCGGTAGTTTTTTAATTCATCCGGTGGTAGTGAAGACTTTTTAATCAGAGGAGAGACAATAGCCTTTTTTAAACCACCCGGGACAGCACCTTCAGTTAGAGAACAGTTGACAAGTTTAGTAACTGAGGGGAGGAGAATATCCAAACATTCTTTAACTAGGAAAGTAGGCCATGGATCGAGGAGGCAAGATTTGGTAGGTGACTTGGTAATTACTTTCCGTACTTCATCCTCAATGGCGGCCATTTTGAATTTTCGAATTTTTCGCAAAAATTGCAAAACATAAAAATGCTTATATCTCGAAAACCCTGCTAGATAGAGCGATTTCTATGAAATTTTTGACCCACAGGGTATATCTGTAGAGTAGCCATGCCAATTTTCAAAAAAATTTTGTCTCGCCAAAAATGGCGGCCATTTTGAATTTTCGAATTTTTCGCAAAAAATTGCAAAACATAAAAATGCTTATATCTCAAAAACCCTGCTAGAGCGATTTCGATGAAATTTTTGACCCGCAGGGTATCTCTGCAGAGTAGCCATGCCAATTTTCAAACAAAAAATTTCTCGCAAAAAATGGCGGCCATTTTGAATTTTCGAATTTTTCGCAAAATTGCAAAACACAAAAATGCTTATATCTCGAAAAGCATGCTAGATAGAGCGATTTCGACGAAATTTTTGACCCACAGGGTATCTCTGCAGAGTATCTATGCCAATTTTCAAAAAAATTTTATCTTGCCAAAAATGGCGGCCATTTTGAATTTTCGAATTTTTGCGCAAAAATTGCAAAACACAAAAATACTAATATTTCGAAAACCGTGCTACATAGAGCGATTTCGATGAAATTTTTTATCTTCAGGGTATCTCTGCAGAGCAGCTATCCCAAAGAGCTTTCACTTGGTGAAGTTTCAGACCCATAGCTAATTGCTCACCTACTCAAAAAGAGTAAATGCGAATTACCTCTAAAGTATTGCAGATGGCCAATTTTTCTCAAATAACTCATTCACCTACTTTTGGAAGAGCTTTCACTTGGTGAAGTTTCAGACCCGTAGCTAATTACTCACCTACTCAAAATGAGTAAATGCTAATTATCTCAAAAACTATTGCGGATACCCAATTTTTATCAAATAACTCATTCATGTACTTTTGGGAGAGCTTTCACATGGTGAAGTTTCAGACCCGTAGATGATTACTCACCTACTCAAAATGAGTAAATGCGAATTATCTCTAAAAGTATTGCAGATAGCCATTTTTCTCAAATAACTCATTCACCTACTTTTGGGAGAGCTTTCACATGGTGAAGTTTCAGACCCATAGCTAATTATTTACCTACTCAAAATGAGTAAATGCTAATTATCTGTAAAAGTATTGCGGATACCCAATTTTTATCAAATAACTCATTCATCTACTTGTGGGAGAGCTTTCACATGGTGAAGTTTCAGACCCATAGCTAATTACTCACCTACTCAAAATGAGTAAATGCGAATTATCTCTAAAAGTATTGCAGATAGCCAATTTTTCTCAAATAACTCATTCACCTACTTTTGGGAGAGCTTTCACTTGGTGAAGTTTCAGACCCATAGCTAATTACTCACCTACTGAGAATGAGTAAATGCGAATTATCTGTAAAAGTATTGCAGATAGCCAATTTTTCTCAAATAACTCATTCACCTACTTTTGGGAGAGCTTTCACTCTGTGAAGTTTCAGACCCATAGCTAATTACTCACCTACTCAAAATGAGTAAATGCGAATTATCTGTAAAAGTATTGCAGATAGCCAATTTTTCTCAAATAACTCATTCACCTACTTTTGGCAGAGCTTTCACTTGGTGAAGTTTCAGACCCATAGCTAATTACTCACCTACTGAAAATGAGTAAATGTGAATTATCTCTAAAAGTATTGCAGATAGCCAATTTTTCTCAAATAACTCATTCACCTACTTTTGGGAGAGCTTTCACTTGGTGAAGTTTCAGACCCATAGCTAATTACTCACCTACTCAAAATGAGTAAATGCGAATTATCTCTAAAAGTATTGCAGATAGCCAATTTTTCTCAAATTAATCATTCACCTACTTTTGGGAGAGCTTTCACTTGGTGAAGTTTCAGACCCATAGCTAATTACTCATCTACTCAAAATGAGTAAATGCGAATTATCTCTAAAAGTATTGCAGATAGCCAATTTTTCCTCAAATAACTCATTCACCTACTTTTGGGAGAGCTTTCACTTGGTGAAGTTTCAGACCCATAGCTAATTACTCACCTACTCAAAATGAGTAAATGCGAATTATCTCTAAAAGTATTGCAGATAGCCAATTTTTCTCAAATTAATCATTCACCTACTTTTGGGAGAGCTTTCACTTGGTGAAGTTTCAGACCCATAGCTAATTACTCATCTACTCAAAATGAGTAAATGCGAATTATCTCTAAAAGTATTGCAGATAGCCAATTTTTCTCAAATAACTCATTCACCTACTTTTGGGAGAGCTTTCACTTGGTGAAGTTTCAGACCCGTAGCTAATTACTCACCTACTCAAAATGAGTAAATGCGAATTATCTCTAAAAGTATTGCAGATAGCCAATTTTTCTCAAATAACTCATTCATCTACTTTTGGGAGAGCTTTCACTTGGTGAAGTTTCAGACCCGTAGGTAATTACTCACCTACTCAAAATGAGTAAATGCGAATTATCTCTAAAAGAATTGCAGATACCCAATTTTTCTCAAATAAGTCATTCATCTACTTTTGGGAGAGCTTTCACTTGGTGAAGTTTCACGCCCGTAGCTAATTACTCACCTACTCAAAATGAGTAAATGCAAATTATCTCTAAAAGTATTGCGGATAGCCAATTTTTCTCAAATAACTCATTCATCTACTTTTGGAAGAGCTTTCACATGGTGAAGTTTCAGACCCATAGCTAATTTCTCACCTACTCAAAATGAGTAAATGCGAATTATCTCTAAAAGTATAGGAGATAGACAATTTTTCTCAAATAACTCATTCATCTACTTTTGGGAGAGCTTTCACTTGGTGAAGTTTCAGACCTGTAGCTAATTTCTCACCCGCTCAAAATGAGTAAATACTAATTATCTCTAAAAGTATTGCAGATAGCCAATTTTTATCAAATAACTCATTCATCTACTTTTGGAAGAGCTTTCACATTGTGAAGTTTCAGACCCATAGCTACTTACTCGCCTACTCAAAATGAGTAAATGCGAATTCTCTCTAAAAGTATTGCAGATAGCCAATTTTTCTCAAATAACTCATTCATCTACTTTTCGAAGAGCTGTCACATGGCAAAGTTTCAGACCCATATGTAATAACTCACCTACTCAAAATGAGTAACTGCGAATTATCTCTAAGAGTATTGCATATAGCCAATTTTTCTCAAATAACTCATTCACCTACTTTTGGGAGAGCTTTCACATGGTGAAGTTTCAGACCTGTAGCTAATTACTCACCTACTGAAAATGAGTAAATTCGAATTATCTCTCAAAGTATTGCAGATAGCCAATTTTTCTCAAATAACTCATTCATGTACTTTTAGGAGAGCTTTCACTTGGTGAAGTTTCAGACCTGTAGCTAATTACTCACCTACTCAAAATGAGTAAATGCGAATTATCTCTGAAAGTATTGCAGATAGTCAATTTTTCTCAAATAACTCATTCATCTACTTTTGGAAGAGCTGTCACATGGTGAAGTTTCAGACCCATAGCTAATTACTCACCTACTCAAAATGAGTAAATGCGAATTATCTCTAAAAGTATTGCAGATAGCCAATTTTTCTCAAATAACTCATTCACCTACTTTTGGGAGAGCTTTCACTTGGTGAAGTTTCAGACCCGTAGCTAATTACTCACCTACTCAAAATGAGTAAATGCGAATTATCTCTAAAAGTATTGCAGATAGCCAATTTTTCTCAAATAACTCATTCATCTACTTTTGGGAGAGCTTTCACTTGGTGAAGTTTCAGACCCGTAGGTAATTACTCACCTACTCAAAATGAGTAAATGCGAATTATCTCTAAAAGAATTGCAGATACCCAATTTTTCTCAAATAAGTCATTCATCTACTTTTGGGAGAGCTTTCACTTGGTGAAGTTTCACGCCCGTAGCTAATTACTCACCTACTCAAAATGAGTAAATGCAAATTATCTCTAAAAGTATTGCGGATAGCCAATTTTTCTCAAATAACTCATTCATCTACTTTTGGAAGAGCTTTCACATGGTGAAGTTTCAGACCCATAGCTAATTTCTCACCTACTCAAAATGAGTAAATGCGAATTATCTCTAAAAGTATAGGAGATAGACAATTTTTCTCAAATAACTCATTCATCTACTTTTGGGAGAGCTTTCACTTGGTGAAGTTTCAGACCTGTAGCTAATTTCTCACCCGCTCAAAATGAGTAAATACTAATTATCTCTAAAAGTATTGCAGATAGCCAATTTTTATCAAATAACTCATTCATCTACTTTTGGAAGAGCTTTCACATTGTGAAGTTTCAGACCCATAGCTACTTACTCGCCTACTCAAAATGAGTAAATGCGAATTCTCTCTAAAAGTATTGCAGATAGCCAATTTTTCTCAAATAACTCATTCATCTACTTTTCGAAGAGCTGTCACATGGCAAAGTTTCAGACCCATATGTAATAACTCACCTACTCAAAATGAGTAACTGCGAATTATCTCTAAGAGTATTGCATATAGCCAATTTTTCTCAAATAACTCATTCACCTACTTTTGGGAGAGCTTTCACATGGTGAAGTTTCAGACCTGTAGCTAATTACTCACCTACTGAAAATGAGTAAATTCGAATTATCTCTCAAAGTATTGCAGATAGCCAATTTTTCTCAAATAACTCATTCATGTACTTTTAGGAGAGCTTTCACTTGGTGAAGTTTCAGACCTGTAGCTAATTACTCACCTACTCAAAATGAGTAAATGCGAATTATCTCTGAAAGTATTGCAGATAGTCAATTTTTCTCAAATAACTCATTCATCTACTTTTGGAAGAGCTGTCACATGGTGAAGTTTCAGACCCATAGCTAATTACTCACCTACTCAAAATGAGTAAATGAGAATTATCTCTAAAAGTATTGCAGATAGCCAATTTTTCTCAAATAACTCATTCATCTACTTTTAAAAGAGCTTTCACATAGCCAGATTTTCGACCTGCAGGATGGTACAACAGTGTCCTATGCAAAGGGGAAAAATTTCAATGTAGTATTTCTTCCCCTGCGGTACTCGGCGGGAGATACATACTGCGGCAGTGGTCTTGTTCTCAAATAACTCATTCACCTACTTTTGGAAGACCTTTCACACACGAAAATGAAAAATTGTGAATATCTCGGAAAAGCTATTTCTTCCGCTTTAATGCTCGGCGGGAGATACACACCGCGGCAGTGGTCTTGAGAAAAATTTTTGTCTCCCCAAAAATGGTGGCCATTTTGAATTTTCAAAGTTTTTGCAAAACACAAAAATGCTTATATCTCGAAAACCGTGCTATATGGAGCGAACTCAACAAAATTTTGGACCTGCTGGGTATCTCTGCAGAGTAGCCATGCCAATTTTCAAAATATTTTTGTCTCGCCAAATATAGCGGACATTTTTAATTTTTTTATTTTTTGCAAAACACAAAAATGCTTATATCTTGAAAACCGTGCTAGATAGAGCAGACTGCGCTGACTTTGGTTGCCACAACAGTATAAGGCTAGAAACGAAGCATTTTCTTAATACTTTAGCACTCACCTTTATATCCTTTTCGGGACGCTTTGTTTTTGCTATGCAAAAACATTATCTTTTTTTTTGCGAGCGATCCTCTAGTTTCTAGTTGATTATTAAATGTGCGTTTACATATTTGGGCTATTTTCTATTGACATCTATTCTCCAGTTAATAAATTTTACAGCATCATAATTTTTAGTTTACTGATTAATGCTGGCATCCTGCTATTGAATAGTCTTGTTTTAATACTTTATTTTTACATACATTTTCTTTTTCTTAGTCGTTATTTTCTCTACTTAAATACTTAAAACATTATTTGGACCTTTATATAACTGACACTGCTCTGAAAGTATCCTGATCTTTATACTGTTTCACTACTTCTATATCTCATGATGTTGAAAAATATTTCCCCAGGCTGTGGGGTATGGGCATCTCTGATGCTATTTTTATCAAGTTAAAAATATGATTTTTTTTTTTTGGAGAAAAAAAATCTCATGAGAGAATGGGAAGCATACTGCTCCCTGTGATACTGCTCCTGAACCGTAACTTTGCACAATTGAGAAACAAAAACCTCCTTTGTGCTTGTTTTAGGTGTCGTTACATCATGGATTTCTTTTCATTAAACTTCATTAAAGGGTAAGTTTTTCACTAGCATAAAATCAAAAACAAAAAACGTTTTAGGCTCTTTTTGAAGGGGCGATAATGCAATTTCTACTAGAAATTGAAGCCCCCACTTTGCACAGTTTGCATACAGAAAGTCCCTACAATTTTATTTTTGTTTTCACTTCGAGTTCCTCATTTGTTTTGCGAACATGCGTTAGTTTTCACCCATGGTGTCCGGATGGGCAGGCGGGTGGGCGGGCAGCGGGAAAAAGTTTGACCTTGATTTAACCTTTGACCTTGCCGTAGTGACCTTGAATTTGAAAATCTTGTTCAGGCTATATCTCAGAAACCGTAAGGTGTAGGAAGTTGATACTTAGTAGAGACATTGGTTAGGGGGGGGTAGGTGTGCAACGTAATGGTGTGACCTTGATTTGACCTTGCTGTAGTGACCTTGACCTATGAAATCTTGTCCGGGCTATATTTCGGAAACCGTAAGGTGTAGGAAGTTGATACTTGGTAGGGACATTGGTTAGGGGGTGTAGGTGTGCAACGTCATGGTCTGACCTTGATTTGACCTTGCTGAAGTGACCTTGACCTATAAAATCTTGTCCGGCCTACATCTCAGAAACCGTAAGGTGTAGGAAGTTGATACTTGTTGGAGACATTGGTTAGGGGGTGTAGGTGTGCAACGTCATGGTGTGACCTTGATTTGACCTTTGACCTTGCCGTAGTGACCTTGACCTATAAAATCTTGTCCGGGCTATATCTCGGAAACCGTAATGTGTAGAAAGTTGATACTTGGTAGGGACATTGGTTAGGGGGTGTAGGTGTGCAAAGTCATGATGTGACCTTGATTTGACCTTTGACCTTGCTGTAGTGACCTTGACCTATAAAATCTTGTCTGGGCTGTATCTTGGAAACTGTAAGGTGTAAGAAGTTGATACTTGATAGGCACATTGGTTAAGGGGTGTAGGTGTGCAACATCATGATGTGACCTTGATTTGACCTTTGACCTTGCTGTAGTGATCTTAACCTATAAAATCTTGCCCGGGCTATATCTCGGAAACCGTAAGGTGTAGGAAGTTGATGCTTGGTAGGGACATTGGTTAGGGGTTGTAGGTGTGCAGCATCATGGTGTGACCTTGATTTGACCTTTGACCTTGTCGTATATACCTTGACCTTTAAAATCTTGTTGCACCTTTGGCTCTGTCTTTTGATGCAGATTAAGCACTGTTAAAGTTATATTAGAATTCATTAAGAATTATACTTTTACAACTTCCCATTGTAACAGAATAACATTGGAATTTCATCAAGTGAGCCACAGATTTTGCTACCAACACCACACTTAAGCATTCATTGAATGTATTACCACTTTTGTATGCATGGTAAAAAAAAATATTCAAAACATCCAAACCATAATTCGGCCATGCCAGATGTAGATAAAGAGTGTCGTTATGTTTAGTTTGCTGATTAATGCTGTCATCTTGTTATTGAATTGTCTTGTTTTAATACTTAATCCTTACATGCATTATCTTTCTCTTAGACATTATTTTCTCTATTTAAACATTGTTTGGACCTTTATATAACTGACAGTGCTCTGAAAGTATCCTGAACTTTGTACTGATACAGTGCTTCTATATCTCATGGTGTTAAAAATATTTCCCTAGGCTGTGGGGTACGGGCATCTCTGATGCTATTTTGTAATGTTGTTACAGGGGTGTCATGTTAATGAATAGGACATCCATTGCTAGGTTTGCCATTGGTTATATGATCATTCGTGTCCATTGTTTTAGTATTATGGTAGGTTTCCATTCACTATGGATGTCCTGTTCACTTAAATGACACCCTCTGAATATCTATTCTATCTTCTGTTTTGTGCAATGATATCGCACCAAGCAGTACCCTCCCCACCATAACTTGCATAAATTAGCACAACATAATTACCAAAGTCTTCCAGTTTGTGTAATAGCGTGGATTTTTTGTTTTATGGACATCTTTGGTTATATCAAAGTCAGCCTACCACAAACTTGGCCCACAAACTTGGCCCAAAGCAAATAAGTACAAGCCTTGTGTATAAATATCAGGTACCTCAATTCCGTGGGGGTTTGCAAATACATGTGTATGTTTAACTTAAGATATCACTGTCAAATAATTTTTGTGTACTAGGTTTATAATCTGGCCATTTTCCAGATATCAACTGATGGGAATTGCTGACACAAGCATGTCATATTCGAATTGTACTTTATGTTGACAATCATTTACAATGAATTTATATCCTTGCAGCAATATCTTTTGTGAGAAACTTATTTTACATGGAATTATTTCACACTTCACCAGGTTCCAATAAATACATTCGTTCTAATATGTTATACATTATGGTTTGTGTAAAGTTGTAAACATGGAGTGTTTGCATACTCAATTCTATTTTAGGGAGATGTTGGTCCTTTCAATCCTGGTTTACAAGTGGATGTTCCTTTGTGGATAGCAGTGAATCTAAAACAACGGCAGAAAGGTAGAATCGTGCCACCAGCATGGATGGATATTGGTAATTAGGGTGCTTTCTAACCACTTTTGGTACTTGTATATCTTAGGAATGGGAAAATTAGGCATGTTATTGTATCCACTGGATAGCATCCGGTGGATACTATGGATTTCGCTTCGTTACGTCGCCGCTGCAGTGTGTAGAGAGATTTCACTGTTACCGCTCTAACTAAAAAATATTATAGCTAGCCTTCTCAAATTTGCAGGATATATTCATAACCATAAAATTTTGCCTGGGAATATTTTTGGCCTCATTTTGAAAAACAAGATGGCCGCCACGGGTTTTTTTCGACTTTCAGCAAGGACTTTTGTTGGCACTCTAGAGCAAAGGGTATTATAGGTAGAGATCTCAAATTCGCAAGGTATGTTCCTCATTACAAAATCTTGATTGGGAATATTTTTGGCCTCATTTTGAGAAACAAGATGGTCGCCACAGGCGTTTCTTTGTCAGTCATGAAAAGTGCTTATATCTCCTTTATTATTGGTCCTAGAGTTTTGGGATGGTGAAACAACCTATAGGAAATCTTGGCCTGTGAATCTTTTGGTGTGGTCAGATTTGACCTTGGACCCCTCCTTCAAGGTCAAATGAGGATAGCCAAACTTAAACGTGCTTATAACACGCTTATTATTGGTCGTACAGGTTTGGGATGGTAAACCAACATATAGGAAATCATGGGCTGGGAATCTTTTGATGTAGTAAGATTTGACCTTGGACCCCTCCTTCAAGGTCAAACGAGGATAGCCAAAGCTAAAAGTACTTATAACTTGCTTAGTATTGGTTGTACAGGTTTGGGATGGTAAACCAACCTACAGGAAATCATAGGCTGGGAATCTGCTGGTGTGCTCTGATTTGACCTTGGACCCCTCCTTCAAGGTCAAACGAGGATAGCCAAACATAAAAGTGCTTATAACTCGCTTATTATTCGTCGTTCAGGTTTGGGATGGTAAACCAACCTACAGGAAATCATGGGCTGGGAGTCTGCTGGTGTGCTCTGATTTGACCTTGGACCCCTCCTTCAAGGTCAAACGAGGATAGCCAAACATAAAAGTGCTTATAACTCGCTTATTATTCGTCGTTCAGGTTTGGGATGGTAAACCAACCTATAGGAAATCATGGGCTGGGAATCTTTTGATGTGGTCTGATTTGACCTTGGACCTCTCCTTCAAGGTCAAATGAGGATAGCCAAACTTAAAAGTGCTTATAACTCACTTATTATTGGTCGTACAGGTTTGGGATGGTAAACCAACTTATAGGAAATCATAGGCTGAGAATCTTTTGGTGTGGTCAGATTTGACCTTGGACCCCTCCTCCAAGGTCAATCGAGGAGAGCCAAACTTTAAAGTGCTTATAACTCGCTTATTATTGGTCATACAGGTTTGGGATGGTAAACCAACCTATAGGAAATCATGGGCTGGGAATCTTTTGACCTAGTCTGATTTGACCTTGGGCCTCTCCTTCAAGGTCAAACGAGGATAGCCAAACTTAAAAGTGCTTATAACTCACTTATTATTGGTCGTACAGGTTTGGGATGGTAAACCAACTTATAGGAAATCATGGGCTGGGAATCTTTTGGTGTGGTCAGATTTGACCTTGGACACCTCCTTCAAGGTCAAACAAGGATAGCCAAACTTAAAAGTGCTTATAACTCGCTTATTATTGGTCCTAGTGGTTTGGGATGCTAAACCAACTTATAGGAATCATGGGCTGGGAATCTTCTGGTGTGGTTAGATTTGACTTTGGACCCCTCCTTCAAGGTCAAACGAGGATATTCAAACTTAAAGGTGCTTATAACTCACTTATTATTGGTCCTAGAGGTTTGGAATGGTAAACCAACCTATAGCAAATCATGGGCTGGGAATCTTTTGGTGTGCTCATGTTTGACCTTGGACCCCTCCTTCAAGGTCAAGCGAGGATAGCCAAACTCAAAAGGGCTTATAACTCGCTTATTATTAAGCGGACCGTCAGGGATGCTTATATTTGTTTTCATTTAAGTTCGACTGATCACCACCACCGCCGCCGGATTATGGTCTCCCTTGAGTAACTTCTTGGGCTTTCAAATTTTTCTTTCCTTCTTATGTTTCTTTAAAACTATAGGCGTGGGAAAAATTTTTGGGATACTTTGTGGAGACCTTAAGCTTTACTTAAGGTAACCTTAAGCATTTTTCAAAAACACCCTGTCATCGCTTTTCGGAAAAAAACACACACCTGTGCTATAAAATTTATCAGGTACATTCTAGACCTAAATCCGCAGGTTAGAAAGGATTTTCTGATCAATCGGACCATAGATGCCTAGATGGGTGGTGTTTCATTTTCGTAATTTTTTTAAAAATGGATACTTTGTATCTCAAAAGCAGTCAGGATTTTGGCGTTTTGTTGGATAACTTATTAAGCTACTTTTTGATAATCTTTCACATGCCGAAGTTTTTAGCTCTGTATCTGCAATCTTAAGGTCACCTTAATGTCAAAAAGGGGGTTTTAGCCCTCCAGTTCACTTAGTTTTTCACTTTTTTTAACCAAACTTGGCATATATATTAAGATTTACCAAAGGGTTATCCTGACTTTATGGTGACCTTAAACTGTTAATATAATTGGAGCTGTGGTCCCCCTAAAGTCATAAAATTGGAATAAAACTGTCTGGCCCCTTTATTTTTTCTATTTTTAAAGAATCTATCTTATATTGATATTGAGGTTGATCAAAAGAAGACTCCAACTACCTTATGATTTAAATATTAATAATGTTATGGCCATCTTAAACTTAAAATGTACTGGCTGTTGAACGGGACGTAAAACCCCAACTTTGACCTTAAACTTAAAATGTAGGGTTTTTGAGCCCTAAGTTCGGTTAATGTTTAAATTTTTATGTCGTCACTCTGCGGCGTGGGCGTACACATACGCGTCCGCGTGAACATCTTCTCCTCCAAAACTACAAGGCCTAGAGACATGCTGTTTTTTTTAAAAGATACCTTATCTATTGAGGATGAAAAATTGTTCAAGGCATGCAAATCTGTCTGTTTGCTAGAGACATTATAAGGGAGGTACCCCCACCAAAAGTGTGAAAATTTCAACACTTTATCACAATTTTCTCAGTGACTATTGCAGGGATTTCTCTCATATCTTGCATATATGTACTAGGCCAGAGGTAGATTCTCTTGTGTGAGTGTGAGACCTGGATCTGTTTTATTTTTTTTTTAATAAATTTTTTTAATAATTTTTAATGCATTAAAATTCATGAAATCATGCACTAAATCACTTATAATTTGAAAAGTGTTGCATTTAGAGCATTTTGTTAAAATATGTTATTCAGCTACTTTTTTCAGAGCTACAACATGGTGAGTAACTTGGATGTCTGTCTCAATAGCTAAGTGAGTAATAGCTACTTTTGGGCTTTTCAGTAACTTCCATCATGAGTAAAATCACTTGTAACTTGAAAACTATTGCATTTAGAGAATTTCGTATAAATATGTTATTCAGCTACTTTTGGGTCAGCTATAACATAGTCAAATTTCAGACCTGTAGCTCATGGCATAGCTGAGTAATAGCTACTTTTAGGTTATCACTGTTGAGTAAATCACTTATAACTTGAAAACTATTGCATTTAGAGTATTTTGTTTCAATATGTTATTCACCTATTTTGGGGTCAGCTATAACATAGTGAAGTTCCACACCTGTGGCTCATTGCATAGCTGAGTAATAGCTACTTTGAAGTTCTCACTGTTGAGTAAATCAGTTGCAATTGGAAAACTATTGCATTTACAGAAATTTGTGTAAATATGTTATTCAGCTACTTTTGGGTCAGCTATAACATAGTGAAATTACAGACCTGTAGCTCATGGCACAACTGAGCAATAGCTATTTTCAGGTACTGCCTGTTGAGTAAATCAGTTGTAACTTGAAAAATATTGCATTTGGAGTATTTTGTTAACATATGTTGTTCACCTACTTTTGGGTCAGCTATAACATAGTGAAATTACAGACCTGTAGCTCATGGCACAACTGAGCAATAGCTATTTTCAGGTACTGCCTGTTGAGTAAATCAGTTGTAACTTGAAAAATATTGCATTTGGAGTATTTTGTTAACATATGTTGTTCACCTACTTTTGGGTCAGCTATAACATAGTGAAATTACAGACCCGTAGCTCATGGCACAACTGAGCAATAGCTATTTTCAGGTACTGACTGTTGAGTAAATCAGTTGTAACTTGACAAATATTGCATTTGGAGTATTTTGTTAAAAGATGTTGTTCACCTACTTTTGGGTCAGCTGTAACAGTGAAATTACAGACCTGTAGCTCATGTCACAACTGAGGAATAGCTATTTTCAGGTACTGACTGTTGAGTAAATCAGTTGTAACTTGAAAAATATTGCATTTGGAGTATTTTGTTAAAAGATGTTGTTCACCTACTTTTGGGTCAGCTATAACATAGTGAAATTACAGACCTATAACTCATGGCATAGCTGAGCAATAGCTATTTTCAGGTTCTCACTATTGAGTAAAGCAGTTGTAACTTGAAAACTATTGCATTTACAGTATTTTGCTTAAATATGTTGTTCACCTACTTTTGGGTCAGCTATAACATAGTAAAAATTCAGACATGTAGCTCATTGCATAGCTGAGTAATAGCTACTTTGAGGTTCTCACTATTGAGTAAATCAGTTGTAACTTGAAAACTATTGCATTTAGAGTATTTTGTTTAAATATGTTATTCACGTAATTTTTGGTCAGCTATAACATAGTGAAATTGCAGACCTGTATGTCATGGCATAGCTGAGCAATAGCTACTTTCAGGTTCTCACTGTTGAGTAAATCATTGTATCCACTGGATAGCCGCAGTGTGTAGAGAGATTTCACCATTACTGCTCTAACGAAAAAAAAATATTATAGCTAGCCTTCTCAAGTTTGCAGGATATATTAATAACCATAAAATGTTGCCTGGGAATATTTTTGGCCTCATTTTGAAAAACAAGATGGCCGCCACAGGTGTTTCTTTGTCAGTCATGAAAAGTGCTTATATCTCTCTTATTATTGGTCCTAGAGGTTTGGGATGGTAAACCAACCTGTAGGAAATCATGGGCTGTGAATCTTTTGGTGTGGTCAGATTTTACCTTTGACCCCTCCTTCAAGGTCAAACAAGGATAGCCAAACTTGAAAGTGTTTATAACTCGCTTATTATTGGTCCTAGAGGTTTGGGATGGTAAACAGACATATAGGAAATCATGGGCTGGGAATCTGTTGATGTGGTCCGACTTGACCTTGGACCCCTCCTTCAAGGTCAAACGAGGATACCCAAACTGAAAAGTGCTTATAACTCACTTACTATTGGTCCTAGAGGTTTGGAATGGAAAACCTGCCTATAGAAAATCATGGGCTGGGAATCTTTTGGTGTGGTCGGATTTGACCTTGGACCCTGCCTTCAAGGTCAAACGAGGATAGCCAAACTTAAAAGTGCCTATAACTCGCTTATTAATGGTCCTAGAAGTTTGGGATGGTAAACCAACATATAGGAAATCATGGGCTGGGATTCTTTTGGTATGGTCAGATTTAACCTTGGACTCCTCCTTCAAGGTCAATTGAGGATAGCCAAACTTAAAAGTGCTTATAACTCGCTTATTAATGGTCCTAGAAGTTTGGGGTGGTAAACCAACATATAGGAAATCATGGGCTGGGATTCTTTCGGTGTGGTCAGATTTGACCTTTGGACCCCTCCTTCAAGGTCAAACAAGGATAGCGAAACTTAAAAGTGCTTATAACTCGCTTATTATTGGTCCTAGAGGTTTGGGATGGTAAACCAACCTATAGGAAATCATGGGCTGGGAATGTTTTTGTGTGGTTGGATTTGACCTTGGATCCCTTCTTCAAGGTGGAACGAGGATATTGCATTTGCAGTATTTCTTTAAATATGTTTTAACCTACTTTATACACTTAAACAGTTACCTTGTTACTTTCCTTCATAATACCATTTGCAGGGCACAACTTTTTTGTCCTTTTCTTCTGTCAGCTTCGGAATTTCTTTCAAACATGCTGTTCAATTACCATTTACTTCTGATTTTATGGTCACCTTAAAGTCCCAATATCAATGAAGTTATAGTCACCTTACAGTGAAAAAAAGGAAGTTTTCAGCCTTCAGCTATCTTATTGTTCAACTGACCGCAGCTAAACTTTGTCACTTATAAAGGATGAAAAAAGGGACATTCTTCTTTTATGGTCACCTTAAAGTCCCAATATGAATGAAGTTATGGCCACCTTGCAGTGAAATTATGTAGTTTTTAACCCCCAGCTATCGTATTGTTTGGCTGACCTCAGTTAAATTTTGCACACTTATTAAAGATGACAATAGGGACATTCTAATTTTCTTTTCACCTTGGAGTTCCAATACAAGTACAGCCATGGCCATCTTGACGTAAAAATGAGTGTTTTCAGCCACCAACTGACTTACGGTTCAAAAACATCAGTTTAACTTGACACATTGATTAAGCTTAAGGAAGATTTTTATGTTCTTTTCACTTAAAATTCTTGTATTTCAGAGACTTTGGCCATCTTAGTATAGTAAATATATAGTTCTTGCTCCCACCTCATTTTTATGTCAGCTGACAAGTACATTATGGCATCACTCTGCAAACAACTTCTCCTCCAAAACCACACGACCCAGAGACATGCTGTTACTTTTAAAAGACACCTTATCTATCGAGGATGATAAATCGTAAAATTCATGCAGATCAATCTGTTCGTCTGTTTGCTATAGCCATTAGAAGAGAGGTACCCCCACTCAAAGTATGAAAATTTCAACACTTTATCACAATTTTCTCATTGACTATTGCAGGGATCTCTCTCTTATCTTGCATATATGTACTAGGCCATAAGTAAATTCCCTTGTGTATCAGGCCTGGATCTTTCCTAATTTTTTATCTCCCGCCGGGCTTTAGCCCGGGAGGGAGATTATGAAATGATGCCTGTGTGTGCGCACGTGCTTTTTATGGACTTAGGCCTGAAGATAAGTGAGTAATAGCAATCTTAGTTACTTTGAGTAAAGGACTCATAACTCAAAAACTATTGCACTTACAGGTTTTTCTTCAAATATGTTGTTCAGCTACTTTGTCCTTAGCTATAAGATGGTACATAGTTTGGGGTTCCATTGCATGCCATAAGTGAGTAATAGCTATTTTCTTATTTGCAGCAAAATAATGACATATTAAGGAAATGTCGAATATCTTCAAAAGTATTAAAGTTAGGGAAATCTTTTTAATATGTTATTCGTTTACTTTTTGGCAAGCTATCACATAGTAAAGTTTCAGACCTGTTGCACATTGCATAGCTGAGTAATAGCTACTTTGAAATTCTAACTGTTGAGTAAATCCATTGTAACTCCAAAACTATTGCAGTTAGAGCATTTTCCTAAAATATGTTGTTCAGCTACTTTGTCCTTAACTATAAGATGGCATATAGTTTGGGGTTCTATTGCATGCCATAAGTGAGTAATAGCTATTTTCTTATATGTAGCAAAATAATGACATAAGTAAATGTCAAATATCTTCAAAAGTATTAAAGTTAGGGAAATATTTTCAAATATGTTATTCATCTAGTTTTTGGTAAGCTATCAGATAGTAAAGTTTCAGACCTGTTGCACATTGGATAGCTGAGTAATAGCTACTTTGAAATTCTGACTGTTGAGTAAATCCATTGTAACTCAAAAACTACTGCAGTTACAGTATTTTCCTAAAATAATTTGTTCAGCTACTTTTTCCTTAACTATAACATGGCACATCGTTTGGGGTTCCTTTGTATGTCATAAGTGAGCAATAGCTATTTTCTTATTTGTAACAAAATTATGATGGAAATAAATGTCAAATACCTTGACAAGTATTAAAGTTAGGCAAATCTTTTCATTTATTATTTATCTGGTTTTTGATAAGCTTACTTTCCTGTGTCCTTTATATTTTTGTTGCTTTTGCAGATCTAGGTCAATAGCTAAGTGAGTAGATAGCTGAGTAATAGCTACTAAAATGAGTAAATGTCTTTTATCTCTAAAAGTATTACAGGTAGGCAATTTCTTCTAAATAAGTCATTCACCTACTTTTGGGTGATCTACCACATAGTGAAGTTGCAGAACTGTAGCTCTTTGGATAGCTGAGTAATAGCTACTAAAATGAGCAAATGTCTTTTATCTCTAAAAGTATTACAGATAGGCAATTTCTTCTAAATAAGTCATTCACCTACTTTTGGCTGATATACCACATAGTGAAGTTGCAGATCTATAGCTCTTTGCATAGCACACTCATAGCTACTAAAATGAGTAAATGTCTTTTATCTCTAAAAGTATTGCATACACGCAATTTCTTCTAAAAAAGTCATTCACCTACTTTTGGGTGATCTACCTAATAGTGAAGTTTCAGATCTATAGCTCTTTGCATAGCTCTGTCATAGCTACTAAAATGAGTAAATGTCTTGTATCTGTAAAAGTATTGAATATACGCAAATTCTTCTGAATAACTGATTCACCTTTGGGTGATCTACCACATAGTGAAGTTGCACATCTATAGCTCTTTGCATAGCTGAGTCGTATACCTACTAAAATGAATAAATGTCTTTTATCTCTAAAAGTATTGCAGATAGGCAATTTCTTCTAAATAAGTTGTTCACCTACTATTGGGTGATCTACCACATAGTGAAGTTGCACAACTGTAGCTCATTGCATAGCTGAGTAACAGGTACTAAAATGTAAATAGTTTGTCCGGGCTATATCTCGGAAACCGTAAGGTGTAGGAAGTTGATACTTGGTAGGGACATTGGTTAGGGGGTGTAGGTGTGCAACGTCATGGTCTGACCTTGATTTGACCTTTGACCTTGCCGTAGTGACCTTGACCTATAAAATCTTGTCCGGGCTATATCTCGGAAACCGTAAGGTGTAGGAAGTTGATATTTGGCAGGGACATTGGTTAGGGGGTGTAGGTGTGCAACGTCATGGTGTGACCTTGATTTGACCTTTGACCTTGCCATAGTGGCCTTGACCTATAAAATCTTGTCCGGGCTATATCTCGGAAACCGTAAGGTGTAGGAAGTTGATATTTGACAGGGACATTGGTTAGGGGGTGTAGGTGTGCAATGTCATGGTGTGACCTTGATTTGACCTTTGACCTTGCCGTAGTGACCTTGACCTATAAAATATTGTCCGGGCTATATCTCAGAAACTGTAAGGTGTAGGAAGTTGATACTTGGTAGGGATATTGGTTAGGGACTATAGGTGTGTATTATCATGGTGTCACCTTAATTTGACCTTTGACCTTGTCGTAGTGACCTTGACCTATAAAATCTTGTTGTACCTTTGGGTCTCTCTTTTGATGCAGATTAAGCACTATTAAAGTCATATTAGAATTTATTAAGAATTTTACTTTCATAACTTCCCATTGTAAGAGATAGAATTTCATCAAGTGAGCCACAGATTTTGCTCAAACACCACACATAAGCATTCATTAAATGTATTACCACTTCTGTATGCATGGTAATATTCAAACCATCTAAACCATAATTCGGGCCTTGCAGATGTAGATAAAGAGGGTTGAATTTTAGTTTGCTGATTAATGCTGTCATCTTGTTATTGAATTATCTTGTTTTAATACTTCATCTTTATATGCATGATCTTTCTTTTAAACAGTATTTCTCCATTTAAACATTGTTTGGACCTTTATATAACTGACAGTGCTCTGAAAGTATCCTGAAGTTTGTACTGATACAGTACTTCTGTATCTCATGGTGTTGAAAATATTTCCCAAGGCTGTGGGGTACGGGCATCTCTGATGCTATTTTTGTCTTTAAAAGTATTGCAATCCAACATTAAAGTGCCTCTTGCTTGTCACTTCTACATGTGCCTCCATCTCACAAGAAAATTTATATTCCACTATCTTTAGTACATCTAATTTATACGGCGGGAGATAAATGCATGCGTCAGAATGCTTGTTTTTATGAATTTTTTAAATAATTTTTTCAGGCATTAAAACTCATGAGTTCATGCAGTAAATAATTTATAACATGAAAAGTATTGCATTTAGAACATTTTGTTAAATATGTTTTTCACCTATTTTTCTTTCAGCTATAATATAGTAAATTTCAGAGTTGTAGCCGATTGCAAAATTATGTAATAGCTGTATATAAAACTATACATTTGCTACATTTTCTGATCTGTGCAAAATCTGCATCAGAGAAAAAGAATTGCCTACAAAATCTTTATGATTTTTTTATGTACATAGGGCCTGACTGAAGGAAATGAAATTAAATTTTGTGAAAAATCCAGATCACATTCTCGATACATAAACTCTGAATTTTCAAATGTCAAATTTTAATGTGTTTTTTCAAATGGTTTTGGTTTATTATGGTATCACTCTGCGGCGTCTTGTGTGTTTTGAGAGATTGGAAAAAGCCTTAAATTAAATATATCCTGCATACAATTTACGATTACACATTTACAGCTACAGTTTCTCTTCAGCCAACCTCTAACAAAAATGATTTGTAAAATATACTACTTTATGAAACAATAAAGCTCACATTCTGCTTACAGTTTAATACTGTAACTGCTACAGTTTTTAAATAATCCACTTTTCAATCAGATACAAAACACAGTAAAGCTTACGTTCTGCTTACAGTCTCATACTGCAACTACTACAGCTCTCCATCCGGGCCGCTCGTTTTTGTTAGCAAAAACCTTTTTCTAGTTGGTCCTAGAGGTTTGGGATCGTGAACCAACCTATAGGAAATCATGGGCTGGGAATATTTTAGTGTGGTCAGATTTGACCTTATGTGCCTCCTTCAAGGTCAGATGAGGATATCCAAACCTAAAAGTGCTTATAACTTGCTTATTATTGGTCCTAGAGGTTAGCAAAGTGAAACCAACCTATAGGAAATCATGGGCTAGGAATCTTTTGATGTGCTCAGATTTGACCTTGGGCCCCTCCTTCAAGGTCAAACAAGGATACCCAAACTTAGAAGTGCTTATAGCTCGCTTATTATTGGTCCTAGAGGTTTGTATTGTGAAACCAACCTATAGGAAATCATGGGCTAGGAATCTTTTGATGTGGTCAGATTTGACCTTCGAGCCCTCCTTCAAGGTCAAACGACGATAGCCAAACTTAAAAGTGCTGATAACTTGCTTATTATTGGTCCTAGAGGTTTGCAATATGAAACCAACTTATAGGTCATGGGCTGGGAATGGGCTCCTACAAGGTCAAATGATGGTTCACTGGCTTTGGTGAGTTGTCTTTTCGGTGGATACAAATTTGCATCGGTTCTCCGATGCGTAGGTCTAGTTTTATATGTGCATGTTTTTCAATACTATAAAAATCTCTGGTGGGATTTTGGGAGTGGGTGGACCAAAATTGAGCGATTTATGAGCACTTTTAGTCCAGGTAGATTTACTTGGTCAGATTTACCCCCGGCACCCCTTTATGGGTCAAACTAGGGTCATAAATCACTGATTGCCTGTTTTTGGCTTTTATCTCTGTAATTATGGCTTTTAGAGTTTTTGAATGTATTGGGAGGTAATAAGAAGGGAGGAATATGCAGGGAGTCTAGAAAGCTGATCTGATTTACCCCTGGCCTCCCCTTATGGGTCAAACTGTGGTCTTAAAATTGCAGATTATGAGTTTTTGGGTTATACCTGCTTATTATTTCCCCTTCTTTTAAACTTTTTAACACATTGAAAATTATAAAGTTAGTGGGACGCTATGTTTTTTTTAAAAACCTTTTTAAGGGCTGTCGCGGTATTGTTTTCACCCATGGTGTCCGGATGGGCGGGTGGGTGGCCGGCGGGAAAAGTTTGTCCGGGCTGTATCTCAGAAACTATAAGGTGTAGGAAGTTGATACTTAATAGGGACATTGGTTTGGGGGTGTAGGTGTGCAATATCATGGTGTGACCTTGATTTGACCTTTGACCTTGCCGTAGTGACCTTGAGTTTGAAGGTCTTGTCGGGGCTATATTTTGTGATCGTAAGGTGTAGGAAATTGATACTTGGTAGGAACTTTAGTCAGGGGGTGTAGGTGTGCAACGTCATGGTGTGACCTTGCTGTAGTGACCTTGACCTATTCAATCTTGACCAGGCTATATCTCTGAACCCGTAAGGCGTTTGAAGTTGATATTTGGTTGGGATATTAGTACGGGGGTGTAGGTGTGCAGCGTCATGATGTAACCGTGATTTGACCTTTGACCTGGCCGTAGTGACCTTGAACTCTAAAAGCATGTCCGGGCTATATCTCGGAAACCATAAGGAGTAGGAAATTGATATTTGGAAGGGACATTGGTTAGGAGGTGTAGGTGTGCAGCATCATGGTGTGGCCTTGGTTTGACCTTTGACCTTGCCGTAGTGACTTTGACCTAGAAAATCTTGTCCGTCTATATCTCTGAAACTGTAAGGTGAGGGAAGTTGATACTTGGTAGGGACATTGGTTAGGGGGTGTAGGTGTGCAATGTCATAGTTTGACCTTGATTTGACCTTTGACCTTGCCGTTAGACCTTGACCTATAAAATCTTGTCCAGGCCATATCTCAGGAACTGTAAGGTTTATGAAGTTGAAACTTGGTTGGGAAATTTGTTGGGGTTTGTAGGTGTGCAAAAGTATGGTGTGACCTTGATTTGACCCTCGACCTTGCTGTAGTAACCTTGACATATAAAATCTTGTCTGGGCTATATCTCAGGATCAGTAAGATGTAGGAAGTTGAAGTATTTCTTGGATTCTGGAAGGTGTAGAAGTTTGACACTTGGTAGTGACATTGGTTAGGGGGTGTAGGTGTGCATCATGGTGTGACCTTTAACTTGGCTCTGCCAAAATGTGTTCTGCTGCCATATTTGAGACATGTTTTTCTTGTAACAAAGATATATGGATTGCTGCAACTTATTATTATATGTGCTTTTACATAATCTTGCTATTTCCATTGACAGCTATTCTCCAATTAATAAATTTTACAGCTTCATAATTTTTAGTTTATTGATTAATGCTGTCATCTTGCTATTGAATTGTCTTGTTTTAATACTTTATTTTTTACATACATTTTCTTTCTTTTAGTCATTATTTTCTCTACTGAAAAATGATTAGAACATTTATATAACTGACACTACTCTGAAAATCTCCAAATCTTTGTACTGTTTCACTACTTCTATATCCCATGGTGTTGAAAACTATTTCCTCAGGCTGTGGGTACAGGGATCTCTGATGCTATTTTTCTAGTTTTGATATCACTCCTCCACACAAGCACCAGTTTTATTACTCTGGGATCAGAAAAGGATTAGTCAGTTTAATGGCATAGATATTGATGAAGTATATTCAATACAGATTTCTCTATTTTGACTGGTAAAAATGTGTATATAAATATTTAAAGTGTCTGTTTCCAGAAAAGCTAAATGCAAAGAAGGAAGAAGAAATGGCTTCAAAATTTTTTACTGAAATGCCTTGTCAGCATTACATGGAGGTGTCACATTTGTTACTGCAGCAGTAAGTATCGTTTAAGTAGATTACAAAGCCTATCCAGAGGACTCTGTTATCTGTTTCATTGCCACACATACTGTATAAGTGGTTATTTTCGCGTGGAATTAATTTTCGCTATATTCGCGAGTGACTACAAAACGCGAAAATAACTTCTAGCCAATATTTATATCCAGTAGAACCAGTCTAGCGTGAGCGGTAATACAAGATTATGCAAGATACAATATTTAACACTGTCACGGAAACAAATCAAATGTACCATTCACAGAAACGCCTAACTTCTTTGATCTTTATCACCAATAGGGAGGGATTAATTCAATTACACGACCCCGCTACACAACTTCTTTGATAATGCGCCGGTCAATGAAAGTGTGTTCGATTGGGTTTCGTAAATTTATAATCTCCCAGAGTAGGTTCACACACTGACAACGTGTATAAAAGAAAAGACGTTAACTATGCATTTCCACTCAAACCAGCAGAAGTCCGCGTAATATTTTAATTTGAGTTTTGGGCGATAATTGAATATATTTCACCGCGAAAATAAATTCTCGCGAAGCAGGCCTACAGTGTAATTCGCAAACTTAAGTACCCGCGAAAATAACCACTTATACAGTATATTACCATCTTAACGGTTTAGGTTCTCATTGGCTCAGTTTTCATGACTTTCTGCCCACAACATTCCTCTTAAATTAATGTAAAATTAAACTTTGTTCGCAGTTTTTTGGAACAACACTGTAATTTTCTTTTGTTTTTGTCCATTATTTACCAAAGATGGCATATTGAAAGCTGTGACCAAGTTTCGGCTCAGTTCTCTGTCTATTACAATTAATTTTTAGAGCTTGCCTTCTTTATGGTATTTGTTTAAGTGCTGCAGATGACATCCCTAAAGCTGATGAGATCAGAACACTTGTAAAAGATATCTGGGATTTGAGGATGGCCAAACTCAGAACATCTGTGGACATGTTTGTCAAGAGTGATTCTACACATGCAAAGGTAAGGGTAGAACAGTGTGTGAGTACTGTACTGGCAAATGTCACAGTAAATATGATTGGTTCTATGTAGTACTTGTCTTCTTGTGAGAGATGAAAAAGCAATACTTGATTGCCCAGTATGGGTCTTTACTGTCAACCATTTTGTCACTTATACCTGATGGTGTAGAAAGTTTGTCCTTCTTTGTTCCATCTCCTATTCTACTCATCATGATATGGAAGTGTTAAATGTGATGTTAAACTGATAGCAATAATTCTTTCAATTTGAATTTTTGACTGATGGATATGACCTGTGAAATGTATTACATTGCGAATTTATGTGTTTGAGCTGAATTCTCTGACTCATGGAAAATGTTTGTTTACATTATGCTTTCTGCTTTTCATCTTAAATCGCAAACTCAGATGGAAATGAATTGTTTACATGGCAATTTTATTGCGTTAATACATCCTATCCAATGGACAATAGCTTATCCGGTCGGCGCAGACCGGCCCGCCAAACGTCAGAAAAAGACGTCCTGTGTCTCCACCGGCAGGTCGGTCCGTAGCACCTGTGCACTCGCCAGATGGCGTGTCGTACTTCCTCTTGTCTAGACAGCGTGACGTCGTGGCATCTTTTTCGTTTGGCGCGAACCAGTGCACAGTGGAAAAATTTCTCTGCCAGATTTTTGAAATAATTTGTGTTTTATTGTGAATATTTAGTTGGATTATACTTTATTATCATTCTTAGTGCTTCTATCAAAAAGGAAAAACGGGAGGCAAAACGTGCTGAAAGTTCCCAAGCCTCAGAAGAGCTTGTAGATCCCACCAGCGTTTCAGTTATTGGGGTTGTGAGTGGTTCTAGTGCTGACAAGTCCCCTCCTCCCCCAGAGAAGAAGGTTAAAAAGGAAAAGCTTCCTACTAAATCCAAAAAGTTATCATCTACAACACCTTCATCTACCACGGAGGAAAAGTTCACGGCCTTAGAGGACAAATGGGCAGAACGTTTCAATAGGTTAGAAGCACTTTTGTTAGCAAAATCTATAGAACCTACCTTTTCTTCTGATGTTAGAGTAGCCCCTCCTCACTCTCCACCTGCCACGGTGACACGGGACTCTGAACCCTTCTTTCAACCAGCTAACTCTTCAGTAGACTCTCAGCGCACTGGCCCAGACTCTGGTGCTGTTTCACAGCCTTCGGCCGGTAAGCTTACTAAAGACTCCTCTCTCCATAGATCTTCTTCTTCTGAGCGCACTGGCCCAGACAAGGTTGCTTCACAGCAAAAGTCGGCTGGTAAGCTAAGATCTATGAGTACCTCTCAAGGGCGCACTGGTCCAGACAACGCTTCTCAGAAGCATCAGTCGACCGGTAAGCCTGGTACTAATGTTCACCGACATACTAGTGTTACTTCTGGAAGTTCCAAGCAGCCGGTCACCGGCCTTCACACCTCCGACCGACCTCCTGCCGACTCTGCCTCTCCAACCCTTCAGAAGAGCGGGAAGGATAGTATTTCCAGCTTGGATTCACACTCTGACAGTCAAATCTCTGATACCCCTCCGGTTGAACTCTTTGCAGAGGAGGTTGAATTCTCCGACGACCAAGAATTTGAACAAGAACTTCCAACATCTGAAGAGCAGACGTATAGAGAAACTATGAGTGGTATACGCTCATTTATGGGGTGGTCACATATCCCCGACGTGGACAGTACAAATCCGTCTGATGACAACCCGTTTGCCGGGCCCAAAGCCCCGGTTCCCAGCAAAATTTCAGTACAAATGCCTACAGAAGATTATCTCTGTCGCAAACTAGCTAAACTCAATCTCACCATGACGGAGGGATATCCATCTAGAACTACAGAAGCAGGCAGCCTTCCTATAGATCATTTCCTCAGACCACCTAAGCCTCAGACAAAGTGGTATGGCCTGTACTCAGATCAACAACTGGATCCAGCGACTGTTACTAGCTGGAACACAGGACCTTCCAAATTGAACAATAGTTTTGGACGGATATCAAGAAAAGCAGCCTTAGCAGCTACCCCTCCGGCTTCCCTTAGGATCTCTCAAGATGCCCTGCGTCGTTGGGAAAGGTCGGCCAGAGAGGCCTCAGTAGTGTGTAACCAGTCCGCAAGTTTCAATAGGTGTTTGTTTAAAGTTCAAGGAGACATGAATGCCCAGTTGAAAGTTATCAAGAGCGAGTCCAAGGGAAAGGTATCTAACAAACTCACTGAAGCTGCTGAGGAACTTCAATTCCTCATGGACTTTAATTCTAACATCACACAGGCGGCCGCGAAGGCCATGGAACATTTAACTGATTTTGTTTTCCTGACCATGGGAAATATTACCTTGACCCGCAGGGATTCTTATCTCAGCCATTTAAAGAATGGAGTAAAACCTGATACGTTTGCAGCCTTGAGAACAGGCCCTCTTCATATCTCCACGTTGTTTGCGGAATCTGTGGTCAAGAAGGCTGAAGAAGAAATTGCTTTGTATGACAGCAAGAACCACCCTACCCCTGCTACTTCACGCATGAAAAACCGTTATCATCCATATGAAAGAAGTGATAGAAAGCAGGAAGGTCGGTCGGAAGGGAAACAAGACAGACCAGCCTGGAAGAACATTAACCGACGTCAGTTCAAGCGAGGCAGAGGCAAAGCCTCCAACTTTTCCTCCCGACCGGCACGTGGACAACAACAGTATAAATGACAATTATTGTGTAAACAGGGTTCTCACAGATCAGACATTGAACACTTATTTCGATTCAAATGTAAAGTTTCATGTTGTACCATCTGTTCCTTCTGCACCCGGGCCTCCGCAAAAGAAAGGTTTAAGTCCCGGAGTGTCAGACTGTCAGCAAGAAAAATCTCAATTAAAATCTGTGAAAAGTGTTTCTTGTGTCACTCAGTTGTCTTGTGTCCCTCCTGTTCCAAATGTAGCAAATGTTGTCAACAATCTGCCTGTAGGGGCCAGACTTCAAAATTTCTGGGAAAGTTGGTTAAAGATGGGTGCCGGTCCGAAAGTAGTTCAAATCCTAAAGGAAGGTTACACTCTTCCCTTTCAGACCCGGCCAAGACTCACAAGGTCTCCCACAGTCATAAATTGCTATGTCAATCCCCAGAGGAACAGCTACCTACTGGAGGCATTACATCAACTTATAGACAAAAACGCAGTGGAACTAGTAAGGAACAAAAACTCTCTGAGCTTTTTCAACCGACTTTTCCTAGTTCCCAAACCAAACAACAAATGGCGCCCGATCTTAGACCTCAGCCATCTAAATTTATTTCTCAAGACGGAGAAATTCAAAATGGAGACACCGGAAACCATCAGAACATCCCTTCAACAAGGGGAGTGGGTAACCTCCATAGATTTCAAAGATGCGTATTTCCACATCCCGATTCAAGAACAATCCAGGAAGTATCTGAGATTTCACGTTCAAGGGCAAACCTACCAGTTCAAGGCCTTACCTTTCGGCCTGTCCACAGCACCATTAGAGTTCACTGTAGTGGCGAAAGAAGTAAAACTAATGGCCACCTTCAACGGTATAAGGATCCACCAATACCTAGACGATTGGTTGGTACGGGCCAGGTCCCACCAAGTCTGTCTCCAGCATACCCAGGAACTAGTAAGGACATGCCAAAATTTAGGCTGGCTGGTGAATTTGGACAAGTCGGAGCTGGAACCCAAACAAGTCTTCGATTTTGTAGGTTACCAGTTCGACCTAGAGGTCGGTCGGGTCCGGCCTACTCCGGACCGGTGGCAAACTCTTCAAGAAAAAAATTCTAGAGATACTACATCAACCGACCTGCCCGGTCCGGCAGTTCATGTCCCTGATTGGGCTTTTAACAGCTACAGAGAAGCAAGTTCACCTGGGTCGGCTGCACATGAGGCCTATACAGTGGCACCTCAAGAACACTTGGCGTGTACCGGAATCTTTAGAAAAAGTGATTCCCATTCCCAAATCTTTACATCCCCACCTAAGGTGGTGGCTACAGGAGGACAATGTGCTATCCGGCCAAACCTTACACCCGATCAAACACGCTCTGCAGCTCTTTACAGACGCATCAAAAGAAGGTTGGGGCGCTCACTTAAACGACAGCACTGCAAGAGGCTCCTGGTCTCTACCAGAAAGCAAACTGCACATCAATTACTTGGAACTAAAGGCAGTTCTTCTCGCCCTCAAAGAGTTTGGAGATCTCTGCACCGGCCAAATAGTACTAGTGGCTACAGACAATACCACAGTAGTCTCCTACATAAACAAAGAAGGAGGCATGAGGTCGGGCCCCTTGTGCGCCCTTCTTTGGAGAATTATGACTTGGTGCTCCCAGAAACAGGTAACTCTAAAAGCTCGACACATTCCAGGCCGACTGAATGTCATAGCGGACAAACTATCCAGGTTGGGTCAAACCATCCAGACCGAATGGTCCCTTCTGCCGGCAGTCTTTCAAAGGTTATGCCAACAGTGGCACCAGCCGCAGATAGACCTCTTCGCCACGAGGTTCAACAACAAACTGCCCCAGTTTGTGTCCCCAATACCGGACCCCCTGGCTGTAGCGGTGGATGCTCTCACCCTGCCATGGGAGGACCTGGATGCCTATGCCTACCCACCGACGGCCATTTTGGGCAAAGTCGTGGAGAAACTAGTTCACTCCCCGTGCAAAAGTCTAATCCTAATTGCACCGGGATGGCCCAACATGACATGGTTTTGGGACTTGGTGAGCATGTCCAGTCAAGTTCCCCTCAAGCTACCCAACCGGCCAAATCTGTTAACTCAACCCTTCAACCAGATTCCTCACAGAAATCTGACAAATCTGAACTTACATGCATGGCTCCTAGAGCCACAGCAATCAAACAAACCGGCTTCTCTAAAGCAGTGGCAGCGAGAATTGAAGCTCCTCAAAGGAAATCAACCAGAGCTGTCTATGAAGCAAAGTGGGCCATTTTTACAAAGTGGTGCGTCTCTAATCAGGTGGACTTCACCTCACCACCTGTGAAGTCTGTTGCTGATTTCCTTCTATTCCTCTTCGAGGACAAGAAGTTACAGCCTAGTACCATCGATGGATACAGGTCTGCCATCGCCGACAAGCTGGGTAGTGCAATAGTCAACATCAGTAAGGATGATAATCTCACTCGTCTCCTGGACAGTTTCCACAGAGACAGACCCAAAGGGAGGAGGGGTATACCTTCCTGGAACCTATCCCTGGTGCTACACCAATTGACGAAAGCTCCCTTTGAGCCCCTTAGAGAAGCATCTCTGAAACATTTGACATTCAAAACTGTTTTCCTTCTAGCCCTGGGTTCGGGCAAAAGAAGAAGTGAGATCCATGCATGGCAGCATAGAAACATCAGACACCAATCCGATTGGTCCAAGGTGTCCCTGTACCCAGCTCCCAGTTTTCTCTCCAAGAACCAGCTGGCTAAAGAAGGTCCAGAGAGTGTAGCCCCCGTGGTTATTCCAGCCCTGGCTCCTACTCTGGATAGGTCTCTCAAGGCTGACAGATCCCTTTGTCCAATCAGAGCCTTACGTTACTACTTAGACAGGACTTCAGCCCTCAGGCAGGATAAAGAATTGGTCTTTGTCTCTTTTAAGAAAGGTTTCGACAAGGACATCTCACCTGCCACTATCTCCTCTTGGATTAAACAGACTGTGATCCTGTGCTATGAGCTCTCTGATCACCAGGCCCACAGCTTGCATCAGGTTAAAGCCCATGATGTCAGGGCCTTTGCTGCTTCTAGGGCTTTCCATTTGGGCATGTCCTTAGAACAAATCTTGTCAGCCTGCCACTGGAAGTCTCATAACACCTTCACCCAATTTTACCTGAAGGACGTGGCTTGGGCTGACTCGGAGCTTTATCATCTTGGTCCAGTTGTGGCTGCTCAGCAAATCCACCAACAGACCAGCAGTTAGAGGGGACTTATATTGTACATGTGTGTATATACTTTAGGATATTTAAGTTAAAAAAAAAAAAAAAAGTCTGGAACGTACTTCCTCGGGAAGGGTTAGATCTATGGGACTGAAGTCATCCCTCTCTCCCCTGCCTCAGACCAGATCTGTTCTTAGGAGAAAAGGGGGGGGGGGACAAGGTCGACTCTGACGGTATGTCTCCGGATAACCGGATGATGACATTCGACCATAGCCTGAAGGATTAGCAACTTTCGGAGCTACACAGGCTTAGAATGAAAATAATGTTTTCAGCATGAGTTCAAAGGAGATTTAGTCCCTAGTAACCTACCCGCCGACCAAGCGGTAGTTATTCAGCTATTGTCCATTGGATAGGATGTATTAACGCAATAAAATTGCAAATTTAATAAGTAAATTAAATTTTTATAAGTTAATACCCTATCCAATGGACACACAAGACCCTCCCACCGACCCCGCTATCAGCTTACTAGGGGTCTAATGAGTTTTAGACAACGAAAAAGATGCCATGACGTCATGCTGTCTAGACAAGAGGAAGTACGACACGCCATCTGGCGAGTGCACAGGTGCTACGGACCGACCTGCCGGTGGAGACACAGGACGTCTTTTTCTGACGTTTGGCGGGCCGGTCTGCGCCGACCGGATAAGCTATTGTCCATTGGATAGGGTATTAACTTATAAAAATTTAATTTACTTATTAAATTTGCAATTTTCTATGTTTTAGATTAATTCTTGGACATGTAGAGTTTGTTTGCAGGATTGTGCAAATATTACAAGTTGGTTTCTTTTTGAAAAAGAATGTTGAAAGCCATTTCCCCAGACTGTGGGGTACGGGCATCTCTGATGCTATTTTTTTTGTCTTAAATGCAAACATGCCTTGGCAGAGTTATGCACTTTCCAGGTGCTCTTGTTAATATGATTTTCTGCTTTTTAGTTGAATTCTCTGATTTTGATAGAAATACTGTCTTTAAAGTATGTTTCTCTACCTTTCAGTTGAATTCCCTGACTCTGATGGAACTGAATACATTCCGTCCGTTCCTTACAGATGCTCTGAATCACTTGCACATGCTACGAAGTAACGTCGCCAGGGCTGCTTCTCAAAAATCCTCACAGGAATAGTAGTAATGTAAACAGAACTATGTGGTGCAATGATTACATTTAAACAAAACTTCCAAAAAGTGCAAATTGTTACAGTTTTGTTGGAATTGTATCTGACAAGCAGAATATAAAATTTGTATTTCTTCAAACATTGAAAGAAGTGTAGCCAAAAGGATTGATGAAAATTAAACTGGAATAGTTTATTAACGAGTGCCAGAGACAGATTTGAAAGGGGACAACTTTTCAGAAATGACTTGTGCAAGATTACTCATATTGACCTGTATGTGTTCAAAAATCAGATGAGTTTAATGAATCCAGTTGTCATATATTTCACCTGTAGACTAAATCCGTAGATATATGATTGGCATTTTAGGAGTTATATGTATGAACTTGCAAAGAGGAATCCATGTTTGGAAATGCATTGTTTGGCCTTGGAGTTGGAGATGTCAGTAACTGGTGTTTTATTTCTGGCCATATAAACTTTTCATTGTACAATGGCATGCTACATTCTGAAAACCGCAAATTGGTCAGCAGTACTCGTAATCTTGGTGAGGACAAGGCCCAGTATGATCTCAGTTTGCACACAAGATCCGATATAATCACAAAACCAGTTGTCAGAAGCTCTGATGTAATTGGTTGCTAACTTTATGCTATAATGTATTGTTACTGTTCCAGAAATGATGTTTATGGCAAATTTAGTCACAATCTCATTGTTTTATCACCAATTTTTAAGTATGAAAAAGCCTTTACTGTTTGATAACAGATCAATTTAAACAGTAAAATTTCTGAAATACAATTTCAAAGGATAAAACTTTGGTCTTTAAAACGAGAGAAACTTATGTGGGGTGACAACAACGGTTAGCTAAGCATCAACATTTAACCACATAGCAAAATTTATTTTCACCTCTTGGATCTTGCTCACTTTAGGATAACTATTTTAGCAAAATACAGTTCCTATTCACCCAATTTGTGAGATTAAATTGCAAAAAGTTCAAATATGTGCACTCCTAGTCATTAATAGTTGAAGTAATGCATGCATTTAATTCACTTTGAATCCTGAATGTACAGTGATGTTTTGGATTCGCATACTCTGTGTTCAAAATATTTAATCAAATGTTTGAAGTAAAAAAATATATATTTTGTTGCATATTCTTATATATATGGCATAAGAGAAATACATTAAGCATGAGGCAAAGTTATCTTGTTTCAACATATCAGTAATCATGAGAAAAGGCAATAAAGCTTGCATGTTATATTAAAACATTTTACTTTGCTCTGGACAATTAATGATTTGAATAGACTTGACCTCACTTCTTATGCTACATTGGTATTTTCAAGATAAAAGGCTCTTATATGGCTTCACACGTGTGAATTCATTTGGCTTTAATTTAGACCGAATATTTAAGCGGCGTTAGTTCAGGTTAATGAAGGGATTAATGAAAGCATTATATTTTAGGCAAACTTCTGCATGGGCAAACAGTAATCAGATTTCTACGTGAATCATAGAAGAATGTGTAATGTATATCAACAAATACCTTTAGATGTATAGAATGTGTGAATGTCGAAGAAAATCCGTACTTTTATTCCTTTTGGTTCATATTTAACCTTTAATGTGATTTTGAGGTCATTTACACAAGCCAAAAAAAAAAAAAAAAAAAAAAAATAGCATCAGAGATGCCCGTACCCCACAGCCTGGGGAAATAGTTTTCAACACCATGAGATATAGAAGTAGTGAAACAGTACACAGATTGGGATACTTTCAGAGCACTGTCAGTGTCCAAATAATGTTTAAGTAGAGAAAATAACATCTACGAGAAAGAAACTGCATGTACAGATTAACTATTAAAACAAGACAATTCAGTAAACTAAAAATTATGAAGCTTTAAGACTTCTCCCATTTTGATATTCATTTGTATTGTCGAATTATGGTTTGCAAGTTTTGAATATTACGCATACATACAGATGTGGCAACACATGCTTTTGTGTGGAGTTGAGGGAAAACCTGTGACTCACTTGTTACAATGGGAAGTTGCAAAAGTAAAACAGTTAACTAGATTGGGCCAACTCGGCGCCAACATATCCCCAGACAGGTCATCACTCACGCCACAGGTTTTGATCGGGAATTTTTTAAAACATAATTACCCATTATTATATGAACTTCAGCACATCAATCTACTCTGTTTATATCTCCCCAAGGAAGATGGTGTATCCCCAGACGCCGAATACATAACTCAAATTATATTTTCAATCTTCCTGCAATGATAACTCTAAACCTATTTTCAAAGTATTTAAATGATTGATGATTGAATGTCCATTCTAAAATAATAATCCCAAAAGAGCATATCTGTTTCTATATTTGTTGACAAATAAAATATTATTTTTAACTCAACTCATCATATTTTTCAATCTTCCTTCAAAGTATTTAAATGATTGATGATTCAATGTCCATTCTAAAATTCATAATCCCAAAAGCGCATATCTGTTTCTATATTTGTTCACAAATAAAATATTATTTAAAAAAAAATTATTTATATTATTATTTTATTATATTATTTTTAGAATTTGCAAATTGTTTTCAGTTATTCATTTCCTCTATACCTATATATGTGGTCCATATATATGCAACCTAAATATGTGACACAATCTCAGTTCTGACTCCCCTTTGTGTTATATGTAATGAAGCCCACCACCTCCCACCCCCACCCCTCTCCCCTTCTCCACACCTCTCTCACTATTACACAAGATCTGCAACCCCATTGAGTTCTTTGTTTCTCATCTGATATCATTAAATACCTTTGTTTATTTAGTGTCACTCAATATAGCTGGAGGTCCCAGAGGTGGGTGGGGGGAATCCGGGTGGGGGATGTGGGTTGAGCATAAATGGTAAACAAACAATCTATATAAAAGGGGTACTCGAATACAAAAAGAATTGAGAATTTTAAGTATGTGATTATCAACTGAAATGAGTTCATAACTGTAGGAGCTGTGCCAAAATTAACTGAGGCAAGTTGAATAAAACTGGGCTAGTTGAGGGTTAAAAATCCCCTAGTTTTACTACATAAGGATATAATTTCATTAATATTGGGACTTAAAGCTCACTTAAAGTGTCCATTTTGTCTACTTGAATATGTTTAACCAGTTTCATTTTAAAAAGTGAAAAACTCAGCAAGCAGAGGTATAACACACAAAAATAAGTTCTTAAAAGACTAAGATAGCCATAACATTATTAATATTCAAAATTTAAATAGACAGGCATTTCCTTTTAAAAATTCAAAGATTTCAGCTCTATAACCCACACAGTTTGACAGTTACTGGGCTTTAAAGTGGCATAATATCCATAAATTGGGTTTCTGTGGGCATTTTACAATTGTTAAAGAGACCTTAGCAATTAAACTACAGATCTGAAACTTTTGGGGGGACATACATAACAAACAAAAATTATATATAATACAGTTTAAGACTTGTCACACTAAGCATTTCCAAATAACAGGGCAAAATACGGAAAAAATGTCCAAAAAGGCACTTGGGCGAGTGTCTATGGCCCTCATACACAGGTTAAATGTCTACTAAAAACCTTGATTTTCGGCATATGTAAAAAGGACATAATAATGCATTCCCAGATGGGATTTCAGCTCCATCAATCACATAGTTTAACAGTTACAGGGCTTAAAGGTGGTAAAAAGTCCAAATATTGGGTCATTGTGGGCCTTTTAGAGATCTCGATGTGGCTTTCAAATTAAAGCTTCAGACTTAAAATTTGTTACATACTAAGATTACACATAGAATATGTATCTAATAAAGTTTGAAACTTCTCAGACTTACCATTTCCAAGTTACAGAGCAAAATATGTGAAAAATGTCTTAAAAGGGTCACTCAGGTGGGTGTTTAAGGTCCTCATACACAGGTTAAATGTCTACTTGAAGCCTTGATTTTTGGCACATGTAAAAAGAACATAATAATGTATTCCCAGATGAGATTTCAGCTCTATCAGTCACATAGTTTAACAGTCACAGGCCTTAAAATTGGCAAAAAGTCCAAATACTGGGTCTTTATGGGGCCTTCTAGAGACCTAAATGTGGCCTTCAAATTAAAGCTTCAGACTTAAAATTTGTCACATACTAAGATTACACATAGAATATGCATCTAATACAGTTTGAAACTTCTTAGACTTACCATTTCCAAGTTACAGGGAAAAATATGTGAAAAATGTCTAAAAATGGTCACTCGGGTGGGGATTTATGGTCCTCATACACAGGTTAAATGTCTTCTTAAAGCCTTAATTTTTGGTACATATAAAAATAACATACTAATATCTTCTCAGATAAGATTTGAGCTCTATCAGTCACATAGTTTGACAGTCACAGGGCTTAAAAGTAGCAAAAAGTCCAAATATTGGGTCTTTGGGAGCCTTTTAGAGACCTCAATTTGACCTTCAAAATTAAAGCTTCAGACTTAAAATCTGTTACATACTAAGATTACACACAGAATATATATCTAATACAGTTTGAAACTTCTCAGACTTACCATTTCCAAGTTACAGGGAAAAAGATGTGAAAAATGTCTTATAAGGGTCACTCGGGTGGGTGTTTATGGTCCTGATACACAGGTTAACTGTCTATTAAAGGCCTAAATGTTGGGGCACATATAAGAAAACACATAGATATATTCCCAGATGATATTTAACTTAGATGAGAGACATAGTTTGAAAGCTACAGTGCTTGAAAGTGGCAAAAAGTGCATAAATTGGGTCTCTGTGGGCACTTTTGAGACCTTAAGTCGACCCCTTTGGGTAAACCTACAGCCCTAAAATTTTCTACAGACAAGGATTACATATCAAAGTTATACCTAGCGCAGTTTGAGACTCATCAGAATTATCACTTCCAAATTATAGGGCAAAATATGTGAAAAGTATAGCAAAAAATCCCTAAGTGGGGGTATTTATGGGCCTCAAACACAATTTTCTCCTCAACTTAAAGTCATGATTTTTGGCACATGTACTAAGAACATATTAATGTGTTGTCAGGTAAAATTTCAGCCAGCTGAGCATCATAGTTTGTGACCTACAGGGCTCTAAGTGGCCAAAAGTGCAATTTCTGACCTTAAGGTGGCCATAAGTTCTTTTTTACTGGGAGTTTAAGGTCACCTTAAAATAGGGATCTTCCTTTGGGCACCCTTAACATGTGTACCAAGTTTGAAAAAAAAATATTAATTTGTTTTTGAGTTATCGCGTCCACAAGGAAATTTCTACGGCGGCGGCGGCGCGACGGACCTGAATCCAATATATCCCCGACTTTCGTCTGGGGATATAATGAATTCTAATAGGACTTTAACAGTGCTTAATCTACAAAAGACACCCAAAGGTGCAACAACCATGATTCAAGTAAAAGATACGAGATATAAGAGAGATAAAATAGTATTAAATATCCCTGTAGACAGATAAAATAGCATCAGATATGCAAGATTAAAGGTCAAATCAGGGTCACACCATGACGTTGCACACATAACCCCCCCGACCAATATCCCTACCAAATATCAACTTCCATCCACCTTATGGTTTCCGAAATATAGCCCAGACAAGGCATTATAGGTCAAGGTCACACCATGATGTTTTACATCTACACACCCTAGCAATGTCCCTACCAAGTATCAACTTTCCAAGATATACCCCGGACAAGTATCAACTTTCCAAGATATACCCCGGACAAGATTTTATAGGTCGTCACTACGGAAAGGTCAAATCAAGGTCACATTGTGACGTTGCACACCTACACCCCTAACCAATGTCCCACTAAGTATCAACTTCCTACACCTTACGGTTTCCGAGATATAGCCCGGACAAGATTTTCAAACTCAAGGTCACTACAACAAGGTCAAATCAAGGTCACACCATGACACTGCACACCTACACCCCCTAACCAATGTCCCTACCAAGTATCAACTTCCTACACCTGATGGTTTTTGAGATACAGGCTGGACAAACTTTTTCCCGCCGCCCGCCCACCCATCCGGACACCATGGGTGAAAACAATACCCCGACAGCCCTTAAGGGCAAAAACAAAGACAAAAACAAAGGAACACAAAGGAAAACTTGCCAAGTTTGTTTTCTTTATATATTTATTCCTTTGGAATGTAAACTACCACAATATATATCCATATGCTCTGATAGAGGAAAATATATCTACCCTTAGAAACAAAGCTACAAAGCCTCCTGTAACATGCTTTATACAAATGCTTAACAACTTGCTCAGTTTCAAACACAATAAAGTATAACAACACGCAAGATAATCTAGGATGAATCTAATAACATTGGTCCAGTCAACAATATTTAAAATTCTAGGTAATGGGGGGGGGGGGGGGGGGGGGGGGGGGGGGGGGGAACAGTTTACAATATGTACAAATTACTGGATTCAGAAACATTTAACAAGAATATGCCATTCAAGCAGTGAGAGAAACAGGATTTGTGTGATGTCTGACTTGGCATAAAATAACTGCACATAAATTCACAAAGCAACTACACTACCTGTCAAATGATTCTCTTTTTCTCTCAATTTTATCAAGTATATGTAAAAACTTCAGAAACTTTAGTCTGTCCAAATACATGTAAAAAATGCTAAATGTACAGGAAACTTTATGAAAACAGTTAAAACCAAAAAATTTATGGACAAAGAAATCTGTTATCAACTTGCGTCAGAAAAAATATAAATCAATAGAGCTGAAGAAAATTCAGTACGTTCAAAAATTTGGAGAAACCTTAACCTGGTTGTACATGTCTTCCTTAAAGTTAATCTCCTGAAAAGTTTATCAATTGAAATTTTCACTTTACTGTAATGTCAATGAAAATTCACCAAAAAATTCTTAATTACTGTACATACAAAGAGTTACCCAGGAGAAAAAAATATTTGAAATCTTGAAAGCAACGAGTGCCATTCAAGGTCCAAACAGTAAAAGTATCCAATAATTTGGTGCCACAACCACTCAAATTTACATGATAAATATCCTAATTCTGGACAGAGCTCTGATAAATATCCGTTATATATTTTCTGTTAAAACTCTTGATATAAATTAGCAAAATTTTGCTGAATAACTTTGAATTAAAAATTAGGGGCAGTTAAAATTATAAATCCTCACGTAAATTCTTATTCAAGATCCAACCACAAAAATTTCCCAGTGTGGTTTCAATGCAAAAAATGCTTGAGGTCAAAAAAGCTATAGAAAATACATGTAAATAAACAAGTACAGAGAAATACATGGTGTAAATGTGACGGGTGTTGATTTTATACATTTAGAAAAAGGTTTTCAAATAACAGTTAAAATGTGTATGGTTAAAACTATATACAAGTGTATAGCAAAGCAACTAGAGATCCCTGTACAAACTGCTATCTGCAAGTTGTAGGTCACCAAACACAACAAAGACACTGGAGCAGCATATTCTGTGAAGGTGTAAAGCATAGCCTAATACTTCAAATAGAACTATACTTGGTACTTAATCCGAATTTACAGGTCTGAAATAAAGCTGTGATAGATAACTTGTATAAGGTCCAAATTTGTTCAGAAACTGAAAAACTATCAAAATATAATTTTAATCAACAACAGCTTGGGTAAAACTTAGTTTTCAGTCAAATTTGTCTACCTACTATTACTTTTATGTAACTGTCAATTATTTTCAGATTTTTCAATAATTTGTTTTTGAATAATTTACTAACAACATCCACGATGTTTGCCTCACCAGTAATTCCAGTTGGTTTTTACAATTAAAAAGTGATTACCCAGATACAGATTGATTCTTGCCGAATGGACACCCGATAAGGTTCTGTTTTTCTCCCCGAATCACAGCACTCGTGTCATCTGGCATTATTATTTATATATGCGGGCCAGACATTTGTACGAGTAAGCAATGACATGTGATGATACTTCACTAGTGTAATTTTGTAAAGTTTTACATCACTATATTTCAGTCTTCACATATTTATAAATGATGGACATTACCTCCCAGTAAAACTGATTACTATACACAGACTACACAAAGACTCTTTAACAATAAACACAACTGTTGCTGTCATTATCATTACATACAATTCTTTTACATAATGATATTTACATGGCAGTGTAAAAATAATATATGATAAGTTTGTTTTTGTGGGATTGTTGTCAGTTTAAAGTATATAGAAAAGGAGATCAATTGTTCTGACGTTTTCCTATAGCAGCATACTCTCTTTCTGCCACCTTGTGATTTATCACTCATTTACATTGCAATTGTTTTTCACTGGACTTGGAGAGTTTAATAAATAGAAAAAAAAAGACTATATAAACTGTAACCTACACATAAAGACATTATACTGAGATCTATCCATGTGACATACTAACTCTCCTTTAACAATACAACTTTAAACTTGAAACTGTTTTCTGATGAGCCACAAACTTCAATAAATTCAATTAATTTATCTGTCCCCTTTTTGGCTGAAAAAAGAATACCAATTGTTCATCCCCATAAAGTCTTTTTAAGATTCCACCTACAGGGATCATATGTATGCTGTTTGTGAATGTTTGGTCAGAAAATTATTGAGACAGGTCAGCACATTCACAATTGGCAGTAGAAGCACAAATATTTTGTGAATAATACGACTGAAAGCTCTCAAATAAAAAACACGAAATCAGCATTTTATAATTCATTTACACAACTTGTTACACACATATATTTTAGATCCACAACACAGTTGCTGTCAAAGTTTACTTACATTAACTGTTGAACTGAATAAAATAAAGTATCTTCCATATTGCACATACAATATACTGTCTCTTTTGTCTGTTACTTTAATGTGTCATTTTTTAAGTTATATGACCACTTCTCTGACCAATAAATTCATTTGTTCATTGCAGTTCAGGTCAATATAAGTGGCATTTTTTACTTTGAACATCTAAAGCATCCGTGATTTTATCACTACGTTGCTGTATTTTCAATTTTCTGCTCAAGATATAAAAGAATCTCTAGGCAAAGAAATTACAATGACACGGGTAAATAGAAACCCACAGCTCAAAGTTCTTTCCACACCAATATGATAGTATAATTGATTTTTCATTTGCAAAGCATTATCCAGGTAATTAGCCATCTTCACAGGAAACTAATAAAAGTGCATTATTCCAGCTTGAAGTCCTTTGGACATCCCTATATTACACAGAGATTTTGGCTGTTTTCTGATCTTGTTCAGTTGACAAAGAATAGCACAAAGTCCCTTTACCACCCATATGCTATCTATGTTATCTGAGCTTTAATACAGAGAAGTCTGCTAACCACCAGTCTGTTATCTCAAGGCTTGCAGCTGCTTCCTGATGTTGTCAAGCTGAGACTGATACTTTGTTTGCTCCTCCTCAGCCTGACGTTTATTCTGAAGCAGATCCTGAAATAACATAAAGAACTACTGATATATATTGATGAAGTTACTTTAATATCACTTGTAATTTCTTTTATTGTTGAGAACTGTAAGTAATTATTTTTGCTTGGAATATAAAGAAAGTCCTCTTAACTTTTGTTCACCCTCTGAAGGAGGGTTAACATTAATGTGTATCAATCATTTAACATTGAACAACATTTTGGTTAAAAGAATTTCTAGAAAATTACAACAATCACTACAAAAATTCCAAGAAACTTGGTTTTAGAACTCAGGTGACTTTTCAGAAATCTGTTTCTGTTTAACTGCTGCATATTGTTAATTGTTGACCGACACAGGCTGATTTTAAATCCAAATCTTTAAAGGTTTTGACTCCAAGCCTGGAACCCATACAGAAGTGACAGCCTGTACACTTACAGTCATGCGACTACTGAGGTCCTCGGCTATCTTGCTGAGCTCTCTGTGATGTGAAAGCATCTTCTGACACTGTTCCTGAAGAATTTGCTTCTCTGTGATCACTTCTGTCAATGCAACAAAAACATTCACATGTTTGTAACACATGGATTAAAAGAAATACTTTCTGTTTCTTGCACACTGAGACATCTGTCTTATGATTTACAATTGAAAACAGCAGTGGGTACAGCCACAGGTAATTGTCATTTACAATAAAATTCTTGCATATGACCAGGATTTAAATATATGTCTGGTTCAAATACATATCTGCAGCAAATACATCTCAACATACTTTTGTCTTTCAAATGAATGTCTGTTTTAATGAAAAATCAGTACATAAGCTAGTTGCTCTCTTACCAATGACTATGTATGAATTACTTAATTATCTATATTATTGATGATGTCCGTGATTCACTGTATTTCAGAGCTGCAAAATCTACAAGATCCACATGGAACATCAAAGGCTCATTTTAATTAAAACTAGTGTCACTTTAGTTTAGATAAAAGTGAAACAAATTTTGAAGTCAGTGTATCAGAAAATGCTGTCCTGAAATGGATTAGTGAAAGGTGCAGTCAGACGGCCAAATACTGTGCATTAAAGAGAGGATAAACAATTTTAAATGTTTCCATTTTTTAACAACTAGTATGGCACATTGAATTAATCTCTGCTAAGCAGAATTCTCCTTACAAAGTCCTCAGGTTGTCTTTTCTATTGTAGATTCCCTTTTCTCTGTAATTCTGACATGATTCTATTGGCTTCCACTGTATTTCTCTTTTTTTTATTTTTTTGTTTATGTCTCCTGTAGCTTTCAAATTGCATGCACATATTTCTTTATCTGAAACAAGTCTTTTTTTACTGTTATTATTATTTAATAATTTCTACTGCACCTTCCATATGCTTTTGATAAGCCAGCATGATGGCCTCTACACCTGGCCATCTGAGCTCCTCCCCCAAGCTGTCAGTCAAACTGTGCTGGGAACCACTGTGTGGTGATGTCATGCCTTTGTGCTGTGATGTGGGTGATGATGTCATGGCTTTCTGCTGTGATGTCACCGGGTGTGCACTGCTGGCTGCTGGGGACTGGTCAGTGAGAAGCTGTGATGTCATATTCTGCATGCTTTGCAGTGAAGAGGGCAAATGTCCTGCCATTTGGCTGTCTGACTGATGCTGCTGTGGGCCAGATTTCCTGAGGGATTAAATACATATCTGTATAATTTCTATCACAAAACTCCAGTCAATACTCTTTTACTGATCACAGTAAGATTTAAACACATAAAAAAATAATCTTCAAACTTTGTGAAGAATAGCTAAAGGTATTTAAGGTCTATCCCTTTGACATTCACCCACAAAACTGCAGTATTTCCAGTTATGTGAACAACATGCAATTTCCTTTAGAAGGCCAATTTCCATTAGGGGTTTATTACAAAACTGAAATATATACTTGCTCAAAAAAGAAACGCAAGTTTTGTAAAGAATAAACTACAATATAACTTTCTTTTTTGAGAAAGTATACATTTACAAGTGATGAACAAAAGTTGAACCCTTTGGCAAAGTCTATTTCTAAAAGCAATGACCACACTGTAAAATCAAAAGGCCTCCCGTATCCATCAAATACATTACATGGAGTAGGTTTAAGTATCAGATTAGAGAGGTCATTGGTTCACTTTGCATAGTGAGCTCCATCTAGTTACCAACCTGGGAAACTGGTTGGAAGGTGGTGTGCTGTCTGAGATCAAGGTGTACCGCACATCTTGATGAGATTTCTCCTGCTGATTGGCTGCAATTGAAATGCAATTAACTACATTGATAACTGGTCATGGGTTCAGTTTCTGTATAACATCCAGTTGAGTATATTTAAATATATATCTTCTGTTATATGACAAGGCAACTTACATATACAAGTCACTTGACAAAACTATTTCATGCTTAAATTTGAATTTCTAGATTATAAAGACACACAGGTAAGATCCTATAGATTGGACATATTTTACCAAACATTTTTAAGGATTACAGGTCTCACAAAATGTTTCAGGTAATTAATGTGCCCTATCATTCTGTATGGCAACAGTTGCATATCCTGCCTTTTGCACAATCCATCGTTTCCAAATGTGTATATTCTACAAGTTATACAAGATCCTTTTCTGTGTAGTCTTCAAATCACATGACCTATCTGGCTGTGTAATGTAAGTCATATGACAGAATATCCTCTACAATTAAAATCACATCACCTACTTTTCTATGTAATACAGGTGACATGACGTTTACATCCTTGTAATGTACATTACATGAACTACCCTACAAGTCACATGGCTTTTGTTTGTATGTTTTCAACTAATCACAGTATCTAACTTTCTGTGTAAGGTAAGTCAGATGACCTACTCATCTACATAAAAAGTCAATGACCCACCTTTTTGGGCACGCTGTTGCCTGGTTTCCTGAAGCACTGACTCGTGGAACGAGTATGCAAAGTCCTGGCTGAGGGGAGGCTTGCCAGCTGCTTCTGCAGCTGACCCCGGAGCCGCATATATCACAGATCTGGACAATGGAGCACTACTCCCACCACTAGGGGGTGGCAGTGAGCTGGAGGGTGGGGGAGTAGAACCTGTAGGTAGGGCAGATGACTTGATGGCAGCCGGAACTGTGGTGGTGGCAAGACCCGCCAACTCCAAACTGGAGGACATCTGCTTCGTGTGCTCTTCTGCTACACAGGCTGGAAACAGAGGGATGGATGTAATAAAGAGGAGTGTTTTATAAAGAATTTTTAAAAGTGATATATAACTTAAAGATACAGCAAGTTCAGAAAGACCCAAGCTCCATATACTGAGAGGTATATAATTTTATTATTGGTTTAGTGCTTGGGTGAGATTTTGGAATGATTAATTTATTAACCAAACTGTGTATTTCTGAGTTACTCACTAGTAACAAGATGCCTGCCTCTGTTGTCCATGTACTTACAAGGCAGTGTCAATCAGTATCTACTCAGTATTGCGTACTTTTTCTCCAGCTAACTAGACTCAGTACGACACTAGTTACATTTATTTATGCAGGAGTATTACTTAATGGTGACAATCTGCGTTTGTTTGCTATGTTCAGGTATGGCAGTGTCACTGTTTCCACACTACATGTGACAGGATGACTGTCTGAGTTACACACTACAGAAACTGAGTATGTTACTTAACTAGATTGCGCTCACTCGATGCCAACATATCCCCAGACAGGCCATCTCTCACGCTACAAGCATGCACTGGGTAGTTTTTTTAGCACCCATTTGTGTGATTCACAATTATTATAAACTATTTTTCATTTTTTTTGTCCATTAATTTTTTTTTTTTTTGTCAGTTTGAAAAGCATCCTCTGTGTAGATTGCTCATAGGCCTCACATACAGGCTAAAAGTCTACTTAAAGCCTTGGTTTTTGGAACATTTTAATATAATCCCAGATGAGATTTAAGTTTTAATAATCACATAGTATGACAGCTCTAGGGCTTGAAAGCGGTAGAAACTCCAGATTTCAGATTTTTTTCAAAGACAAAGATTACACATAGAAGTTATATCGACCACAGTTTCAGTTTTCTCAGACTTTCCATTTCCAAGTTACTGGAGAAGATATGTGAAAAATGTAGAAAAAATGTCTAAGTAGTGTCTTTATGGGCCTCAAACACAATTTTATCCTCAACATAATTTCTTGATTTTTGGCAATGTATTTATTTTATTTATTTATTTGGGGTTTTACGTAGCTTTCAACACTGTACAGGCATATCACGACGGGTAGTTGGAAGGGCAGAGGAAACCAGTACATACAGTTGGTCAAGGTTCTGTACTGTAAACTGCTGACCAACGGCAAGCAACTACAAGCTTTCCCACTTGAGGTAGAGCCGTGAACTGAACCCTGGCCTCAGAGGTGGGAGGCGAGAGTGTTACCACTCTGCCACCGTGACCCTGTAATAAGAATATATTAATGTGTTCCCAGGTAAAATTAGAGCCAGATGAACCACAGTTTTTGATTTAGAGGGCATTAAGTGGACAAAAATAAAATTTCTAACTTTAAGGTGGCCATAACTTCTTTGTTATTGGTAGTTTAAGGTCACCTTAAAACAGGGGTCCTCTCCTGACTTGTGTGCCAAGTTTGAAGGATATCCGTGCATTTGTTTTTGAGTTATCGGGCACACAAGTCCGCACACAAGCGGTATGACAGAGGTGAAACCAGTATATCCCTTACTTTCATCTGGGGACACAATAAAACCACTTACTTTTTGTAATAAGTATGTTACTTGTTACAAGTGTTAAGTGTGACTTACTGGTGACAAGCTGTGTGAGTTTGGCTGCAGAGTACTGGTAGGGCAATGACACAGTATCCACACTACATGGAGCTGGAGGATTCTCTAGCATCTTACACCTGCGGATTTGGTCCCACTCACACACCTTCTGTTTGAACTCTAGCTCTGCAGAGATATGACAGGATGTGTATGTAAAAAGAACAAAGAACCTAGTGATAGAGTAAGAAATCTAAAATTCGCCAGGAATCTAAAATTCGCCACCTCTAAAACCTTAGTTAATTTTATGAAGAAAATGATGTTTTGTCCAAAAATTAGTATTTTTCAGTTCAAAAAGCCTTAATTTACTATACAGTCAACAAATCTCACCACAATTCATTTATCTTATTAGTATTTTCAAATGTGGCGAATTTCATATATGTGGCAAATTTTAGATTTCTTACTCTATGCCACAGGATAGACATAATGTCAGCTTTCTGGTAGTTTTTTTTGTATTTGTAAAAGATACAAAATTGAAAAATTTTTATTTATATACAGTCGATTAAAATTGCTGCAAAAAGTTGAACTGAAGTTAAAGATCAACCCCAAAAGTACTTTAAGTAATAGTCTAAAAGTTTCACTGGAAGAAAACCCAAGTTTATCCCAAATGGAAATGAAAATTCTTTCAACTGCATAAAGAATATAAAGCCTCATTTTCTTTCTAAGTGGGTGCATTTGGATTTGTCACAACATTTAGGTAACAATTTCTACAATTTACTTTTCAATTTTTTTTCCAGACTTGCAAGTAGGTTAGTACATGTACCTTTCCGCCGCTCGGGAGATACAGGTTCTAGCTGCAGGGAGAAGAGGAAGCGAGCCTTCTTCCTATAGTCAGGGTCCCGCTGTTTACTGTGGTGGTCATTTTCTTCTGATGTAAGTGAGCGAGTGGTCGATGTTAGTTCCATAGAGTGGAGAGAGGCATCTACATCGAGATGGGCTTTCTTTAATGGGGGCTCTCCATCTTCTGTAAACAATTTAATTCTTACATGAATTTTAGCATGTAACAGAAAAAATTTGATAATTTTGTGATGAAGTTGAGTGTGTATATTTTTGAAATTTGGGAATGTTGCAGTGACATTCTCAACACTTCTTCATTCTGTCATAAGCACATGTATAGTTAAACTTTGTATAGCAGGACAAGTAAAAGTTAGAAATGATACTGTATGTTTAGAAATGATACTGTATGTTGCATTTTTTATTTGAAAAGACAACACTTGCTATACATCAACTATGGTTTCATGTTTTAATCTGTGAGTTCTGTTGTATAAAGATTTATCACTGACAATGATTAAATAAAAAACAAGACCTAGCTTATCTACCACTTAGTTTCTCATAAGCAGACTCGACAATAATTCTAATTATAATTTATCTGATACCTAGTTTCTCTTTAGCTAGTCCAGGTCCGACCAGTAGCTGGCGTATTTTCTTTGGTGACCGTACATTATTTGGTCTACTCTGTCCTCCACTCCTTTGAGGCTGTACCTGTGGGTACTGTGTATTAGTTGATGTTCCATGTGACATTTCCTTCTTTTTCTCAGATGTTGGACTCACTAGAGACTCAGTATTATTATTGTTACTATGAGACACACGTGTGTGATTACTGGGATAGGCACCATTCATCCGAGGGGCTGTAGATGAGCCTAAACTTCCAGTTTTACCACAGCGATTCTCTCCTTCTGGAGTTATGTCAGCATGCACTGAGCTACTGAATCCCGAGGACACTTTTGAGTTTGAGAAGTTCTGCAAGCTGGTTAAAGCACTGGTGTAATGCGAGGACTTACTGCCTCCATCGTTTGAAAGGATACCACCATGTGGATGATGTGTAGCTTGTTTTGGCAAACCCGACGGATGATCTTTGTTGCTGCCACCACTTTCTTTCCCAAATGTATACAGATGCTGCTGATGCTGAGCATGTGATTTGTTACCAGAGCTACAGTTGCTAGGTAACAGTGATTTATGTGGACTCCTGTACATGAGGTGTTTACTATTGTCCAATTGAGAGGAAGAACTTTTTAAATCCTGTTCTCTATCTCTCTCACCAATCATACGGTTCGATGCTTCACCCACTGAGTAACTCCCCCTATCTTTATTAGTATTGCTGTTACCACCTTCTCTATGGTTACTAGAACTATGAGTGCCATGACTACCCCCACTTCCTGTCCTCAGTTGCTGAGCTTTTTCCTGAGACGCTCTGTGCTCAGCTAGCATTTTTTCACGCTCTGCCAGTAGTTTCCTCTCATACTCTAGATAACTCTCTCTATCGTAGCCATTCGCCTGTGTCATTAATCCGTGCCCAGCTGAACCATTACCACCTGCGCCACCACTACCGCTACCAGAGGTTCGAGACTTGTTGCCACTAGTCATTTCAAATGGCCTGTGAAATGTGGGGTGTGTCTCTGCTGCACTGCGGCCCTCTTTACTATGACTAGAAAGGTTTTGGGGTTTAGGTACAGACATGGGCGGCACACCCAGTGTAGGCAGACCACTGCGACCACTTGTCAGTGAGGACAAGTCTGATCTAGCAAAGTCGCCTCTGTAGCCACTCATCTGGAAATAAAGATCAGTGTTTGATGTATACAGAACATATTTACCCCCCAAAAAACTGTAAATCTGTTCTAGTATTCACCTCTGCATATGGTTTGGGTGAACGTTTAGTTAGCCTGGGGTAAACCTGTGGAATACTGATGTGATACTAAGGGTGTAAACAGGAAAGCCAGTTTGACTATCACTTGGATACGAGAAGCACATAAACAATTGTATGAATATTCCTTCATCTGATTGTGGATTTCAACTGATTAAAAATCAAGTAAACAATTAAAACAAGGAAAATAGACACCAATCTATTGCAACATAATCAAAACTGCTTAACAAACACAGTTATACTTAAAAACTTTGCACAAACTTCTTCTCGACTCCATACTGTACTTTACCTGTGCTGACCTGTGATAAGCTGGTGTAATCACCCTGACAACAGTGGGAAAAACCTAAGGTTTACATGTTCACTTTATTATTTGCATTTTACTGCTGGTGTCAATTTTAACTGGTAAAAGTATCAAATTAAAAGGAAAATATTATTTTAGGCTATGCTTTATTGTGACAAACCATTCTTAAGATTACTCATTTAGCAAATTACAATATTAATTCAATTTGGTACTGCCCTTACTTGATACTACATGTTTATTCACATGAATATCATACTGGTGAACAACATAAGCCTAGGTTTATACCACATATACTAGCATGTTTATCCCTGCACTCTCTCCATTCATGGGCATACCTTTTACACAATAAGATACGACATAGTCCACATTACGAACATGACAATTTAATAAACTGAACTCCTATACTTACATGTCTCTCACTTTCCCCTCTCTCTCCATTCAACTGTCTATGAAGCACTGCTGCAGCTCTATTATGCTCATCCTCACTGCCTCTCTTTAGATTTAAGGGTTCATGCGGGTTGCTTGGGTACATCACTCCTCCTCCTGACCCTGGGTGCCTGTCTCCCCCATAACCCACCACCCCACTTCCCGTGTTCTGTCTGAGTTCAGCCTCTTTTAACAATCTCTCTTTCTCCCGCTCCTTTTCCTCGCGTTCTCGGATGATTTCTTTCTCTAGCCGTTCCCTTTCTTCTTTTTCTCGCCGTTCCATTTCCTTCTCCCGTTCTCGTTGAGCATCCCTCTCCCGACGGGCAGCTTCCTCCTCAGACTGTAACCTGGTATACAAAATAATTATGACAGAGTTCCTTAAGTACTCTGTGGATTGACAATAAGCAAGACAATTGTATTTGTCTATTTGCTATTATACACAATAAAGTGGGCCACAGTTGTCTTTACACATTAAAGGGTACAGAGGGCAAAATAATAAGATTATGAAAATTACAACTCATCTTATTCACACATACTGATAAGTGCTGGGATAGTCAGTGATTTCCATTAGAAGTGAGTTTAACTTAATTTCAATGTGAGCAATGTGAGGAAATGAATTATAAAATAAGATAAAGTCCATGTTTTATCATTTCAATTTTGTAGAACCACTTTTTTGGTGGCTATTAATGGAACAAGTTGGTAAAATTATGCAAGGTATGAATGTGCATTTCACGGAAGAGCCAGCTAGGTGAGGTACACACATATGAAAGGTCGAAATATAGAACCAAGACTCAGGTGGTCAAGCAGTTTCATTTCATATAAAACTTTTTTCAATTACTTTGCTGCTTTAGCATGAGGTTATCTTTATTTCATTCATTTTCTTACCTTTCTGCTGCACCAGGGGAAAGGTGATCAGGCAGTTTCCCACCAGGTGGGAGGTAAGGATAGCCTATCTGACTTAAGAGTTCTGCAGGATGTCTCCCTCCTGCACCCAGGTACTGAGACACTGGGGCCAGGAAACTCGGGTGATACGAGTAGCCTAGTGACGACTGCATCAGACGATAGCGCTCTAGCAACAAGGGATCATCCATTCTGTGAAAAAGTTTGAGGTTTACTGTTCATACTGAAATACTTCTGAGACTCATATTTTAGAGACTTAAGACACAAAAATTCAGTTTCTCATAAACAAAGTGAAAGGAAACCTTCATCAAAGCATACATAAGATATTCAGCAGTCCATAAATTAAAACTTATATGGAGCATCACTACTACTTGATCTGTGTATAATTCACTCTGCAAGAGGACTTAATATCACTGTGCTTTAGATTGTTTACAAAAAACTAATAAAACGTTTATATCAAATCCTTATAAATATAGTACCTTTACCTGATTTGGACTATTTATCTACCATTAATTAGTGGCTGGACTTTATGAAAATGGAAATGGTTTGCTGGAGCTTTGTGAAACCAAATAAAACAGGGTATTTCATACGTTATCACTGATAAGGTGAAACTTATTCCTATTGTACATGAACTAAAATTTATAATTTTAAATCTCATTCATTTTTAGTTAGTATAGAGTAAATGTACAAGATATTTCGTCACGTTTATATGATATTTTTATTGTTTTGTTCAAGCATTAGCCATTAGAAAGTATAAAACAATGATGTTTTCAATAATCACTTCTTAAATATCCATTTATGATTTCATAATTTCTACCATAATGAAATGAAAAATAGCATCAGAGATGCCCATACCCCACAGCCTGGGAAAATAGTTTTCAACACCATGAGATATAGAAGTAGTGAAGCAGTACACAGATTGGGATACTTTCAGAGCACTGCATTTAAAGATTAAGTATTAAAACAAGACAATTCAGTAAACTAAAAGTTATGAAGCTGTAAAATTTCTTAACTGGAGAATAGCTGTCAATGAAAATTTCACAATTATGTATGGTCAAATTATGGTTTGAATGTTTTGAATATTACCCATACATACAGATGTGGCAATACATGCTTATATGTGGAGTTGGGGAAAAACCTGTGACTCACTTGATGCAATACCATCTGTTACAAACAATGGGAAGTTGCAAAAGTAAAACCCTTAAAGAATTCTAATATGACTTTAACAGTGCTTAATCTACATCAAAAGACACCCAAAGGTGCAACAACCAAGATTCAAGTAAAAAAGATATGAGAGATATAAGAGAGATAAAATAGTGTCACATATCCCTGTAGAGAGATAAAATAGCATCAGATATGCAAGATCAAAGGTCAAATCCAGGTCACACCATGACGTTGCACACCTATAACTCCCGACCAATGTCCCTACCAAATATCAACTTCCTGCACCTTATGGTTTCCGAAACATAGCCCGGACAAGGCATTATAGGTCAAGGTCACTACGGCAAGGTCAAAGGTAAAATCAAGGTCACACCACGATGTTTTACATCAACACACCCTAGCCAATGTCCCTACCCAGTATCAACTTCCTGCACCTTACGGTTTCCGAGATATAGCCCGGACCAGATTTTATAGGTTAAGGTCACTACGGCAAGGTCAAAGGTCAAATCAAGGTCACACCATTATGTTGCACACCTACACCCCCTCACCAATGTCCCTACCAAGTATCAACTTCCTACACCTTACGGTTTCCGAGATATAGCCCGGACAAGATTTTATAGGTCAAGGTCACTATGGCAAGATCAAAGGTCAAATCAATGTCACACCATGACGTTGCACACCTACACCCCTACCAAGTATCAACTTCCTACATCTTACGGTTTCTGAGATACAGGCCGGACAAACTTTTTCACGCCGCCCGCCTGCCTATCCGGACACCATGGGTGAAAACAACACCCCGACAGCCCTTAAGGGCTGTGGGGTAAAAACAAAAGCGTAGTCTACCATTCTTATAACTGTCACTAACCCAGTACAAATATGACACTTGTAATGTTACCTGAGGTGTGCTGCATATGGACTGGTGGGAGGGTATCCTGCTGCAAGTGCAGCTGCAGCAGCTGCCTGTGCATAAGCTGCTGGGTAGGACGCTGGGTCAAGGCCGGGTATAGCACCTGCAGCAGCAAGGGCAGAGTGTCTGAGAGCCTCTTCACCTGTTCGATAAGGCTGGAAGCCACGTGCCAATTCCTCGTGTAGACTGCTAGCACTGGACACACTGGGCATAGCAGGATGAGGCGTGATCCTAGGAATTATACAGGCGACATGTTTACACCATGAGAAAAGGCATAAAATGTGTTACAAAATAAAGCTGAGCTCTACAGACTTTCCTGCAATGTTAGAGCTTGGTGTAACTCAGCATGGCATGTTGAAGTAGATCCCAAAAATTATACAAAGATACCTACACATTATTAGTAGTTTAGTACATGTATAAAGATTGGCAATATCAAACACCCTCACTTTGTTTGGCACATCAATTCATAACTAGACCTAGCGCATACGAGAACCGATGCAAATTGTATCCACCGTAAAGACAATGCACCAAAACCTCTAGGACCAATAATAAGCGAGTTATAAGCACTTTTAAGTTTGGCTGTCCTCATTTGACCTTCAAGGAGGGGCCCAAGGTCAATTCCGACCACACCAGAAGATTCCCAGAACATGATTTCCTATATGTTGGTTTACTATCCCAAATATCTAGGACCAATAATAAGCGAGTTATAAGCACTTTTTAGTTTGGCTGTCCTGACACTTGACCTTGAATGAGGGGCCCAAGGTCAAATCTGACCATGACAGAAGATTCCCCGCTCATGATTTCCTATATGTTGGTTTACCATCCCAAACCTCTAGGACCAATAATAAGCAAGTTATAAGCACTTTTAAGTTTGGTTGTCCTCGTTGGACCTTGAATGAGGGGCCCAAGGTCAAATCCGACCACACCAGAAGAATCCCAGCCCATGATTTCCTATAGGTTGGTTTACCATCCCAAACCTCCAGGACCAATAATAAGCGAGTTATAGGCACTTTAACCTTTGGCTATCCTCGTTTGACCTTGAAGGAGGGGCCCAAGGTCAAATCCAACCACGCCAGAAGATTCCCAGCCCATGACTTCCTATAGGTTGGTTTACCATCCCAAACCTCTAGGGCCAATAATAAGCGAGTTATAAGCACTTTTAGGTTTGGCTGTAATCATTTGACCTTGAAGGAGGGGCCCAAGGTCAAATCCGACCACACCAGAAGATTCCCAGCTCATGGTTTCCTATATGTTGGTTTACCATCCCAAATCTCTAGGACCAATAATAAGCGAGTTATAGGCACTTTAACCTTTGGCTATCCTCGTTTGACCTTGAAGGAGGGGCCCAAGGTCAAATCCGACCACACCAGAAGATTCCCAGTGCATGATTTCCTATATGTTGGTTTACCATCCCAAATCTCTAGGACCAATAATAAGCGAGTTATAAGCACTTTTTAGTTTGGCTGTCCTCACACTTGACCTTGAAGGAGGGGACCAAGGTCAAATCTGACCCTGACAGAGGATTCCCCGCTCATGATTTCCTATATGTTGGTTTACCATCCCAAACCTCTAGGACCAATAATAAGCGAGTTATAAGCACTTTTAAGTTTGGTTGTCCTCGTTGGACCTTGAATGAGGGGTCCAAGGTCAAATCCGACCACACCAGAAGAATCCCAGCCCATGATTTCCTACAGGTTGGTTTACCATCCCAAACCTCTAGGACCAATAATAAGCAAGTTATAGGCACTTTAACCTTTGGCTATCCTCGTTTGACCTTGAAGGAGGGGCCCAAGGTCAAATCCGACCACACCAGAAGATTCCCAGCTCATGATTTCCTATAGGTTGGTTTACCATCCCAAACCTCTAGGACCAATAATAAGTGAGTTATAGGCACTTTAACCTTTGGCTATCCTCGTTTGACCTTGAAGGAGGGGCCCAAGGTCAAATCCAACAACACCAGAAGATTCCCAGTGCATGATTTCCTATATGTTGGTTTACCATCCCAAACCTCCAGGACCAATAATAAGCGAGTTATAAGCACTTTTAAGTTTGGCTGTCCTCATTGGACCTTGAAGGAGGATCCCAAGGTCAAATCCGACCACACCAGAAGATTCCCAGCCCATGATTTCCTATATGTTGGTTTACCATCCCAAACCTCTAGGACCAATAATAAGCGAGTTATAAGCACTTTTATGTTTGGCTATCCTTGTTTGACCTTGAAGGAGGGGTCCAAGGTCAAATCCATCCACACCAGAAGATTCCCGGTGCATGATTTCCTATATGTTGGTTTACCATCCCAAACATATAGGACCAATAATAAGCGAGTTATAAGCACTTTTAAGTTTGGCTGTCCTCGTTTGACCTTGAAGGAGGGGCCCAAGGTCAAATCCGACCACACCAGAAGATTCCCAGCCCATGATTTCCTATATGTTGGTTTACCATCCCAAACCTCTAGGACCCATAATAAGCGAGTTATAAGCACTTTTAAGTTTGGCTGTCCTCATTTGACCTTGAAGGAGGATCCCAAGGTCAAATCCGACCACACCAGAAGATTCCCAGCCCATGATTTCCTATATGTTGGTTTACCATCCCAAACCTGTAGGACCAATAATAAGCGAGTTATAAGCACTTTTATGTTTGGCTATCCTCGTTTGACCTTGAAGGAGGGGCCCAAGGTCAAATCCGACAACACCAGAAGATTCCCAGTGCATGATTTCCTATATGTTGGTTTACCATCCCAAACATCTAGGACCAATAATAAGCGAGTTATAAGCACTTTTAAGTTTGGCTGTCCTGACACTTGACCTTGAATGAGGGGCCCAAGGTCATATCCGACCACGCCAGAAGATTCCCATCCCATGATTTCCTATAGGTTGGTTTACCATCCCAAACCTGTAGGACCAATAATAAGCGAGTTATAGGCACTTTTGCCTTTAGCTATCCTCGTTTGACCTTGAAGGAGGGGCCCAAGGTCAAATCCGACCACACCAGAAGATTCCCAGCCCATGATTTCCTATATGCTGGTTTACCATGCCAAACCTCTAGGACCAATAATAAGCGAGTTATAAGCACTTTTAAGTTTGGCTGTCCTCGTTTGACCTTGAATGAGGGGCCCAAGGTCAAATCCGACCTCACCAGAAGATTCCCAGCCCATGATTTTCTATATGTTGGTTTACCATCCCAAACCTCTAGGACCAATAATAAGAGAGTTATAGGCACTTTTACCTTTGGCTATCCTCGTTTGACCTTGAAGGAGGGGCCCAAGGTCAAATCCGACCACACCAGAAGATTTCCAGCCAATGATTTCCTATATGCTGGTTTACCATCCCCAACCTCTAGGACCAATAATAAGCGAGTTATAAGCACTTTTAAGTTTGGCTGTCCTCGTTTGACCTTGAAGGAGGGGCCCAAGGTCAAATCCAACCACACCAGAAGATTCCCAGCCCATGATTTCCTATATGTTGGTTTACCATCCCAAACCTCTAGGATCGATAATAAGCGAGTTATAAGCACTTTTAAGTTCTGCTATCCTCGTTTGACCTTGAAGGAGGGGTCCAAGGTCAAATCTGACCACATCAGAAGATTCGCAGCACATGATTTCCTATAGCTTGGCTTCACATTGCAAACCTCTAGGACCAATAATAAGGGAGATATAGGCACTTTTAAAGTCCGCTATGTGGGTTACTTCGGCACTCCGTGGATGACCTTGAATTAGGAGCTTCAAGGTCAAATGTGTGCAAGGTTGTAGAGGACATGTATATGTGTCATACATATCACCTATGAAGAGATTCAACCTTCTACCTATGAGGAACAGCCAGTAGAAAAATGTAGATTATTTTCAAAGAAATGCCCGTGGCGGCCATCTTGTTTTTCAGAATGAGGCTATTTTCCTTCCCAGAGAAGCTTACCCCCCAATGAAGATATCCTGCAAATTTGGTGAACCTAGCTGCTGTTGTTTTCCTCTTAGAGCGTTAACGCCGAAAATCTCTCTACACGCGGCGGCGGCAGCGTAGCGGACGCTAAACCAAAGTATCCACCGGATGCTTCCGGTGGATACAATGAAATATTATTTCATGGAAAATGAGTTATCTTTCAAAGTTGGGGTATTACGTCCCCTTCAACAGCCATAGTCATACTGGGACAGCCCACAATATTTGCCACTTGTGGGAGTCCACCCCACACAGAGATGACAGCCTGTGATTAGATGCCAATCTTGCAAACAACTAGGCCAAGAAGTCATCATTTGGCAGTCACCTGTCACCAATACGCCTTTACCAAAAGGTGTGTGTACACACAGAACTTACTTAAAAGCATTAAGAATTTCAAGTCAATGTTTTTTAAAGTCAATATTGCTATAAAAGATATTAAATTCCAGAAAATACAAACTGCTTATGTATGGGGTGTTGAAAGAGGGCAGAGAAATTACAACAATCTGTGAAAACCTGAGTGAGGTTCAAATATTTGCCTGGACAAGAAAAATACTGGTACATACCCAACACTGCCAAACAATGGAACAAACATAGTTTAACATGGTCCCACAAGGACACGATATTACTTCTAATGGAACTGTGACTTCTACTCGACAGATTTTCATGAATTTGACTGTATTTGCAGTTATCTATGGAGCCTTTTATCGTTTTTGAAGAAATAACTTCCACGGCAATAGATGAAAACAGTCACCATGATTTACAACTCATAGGGACATTTATTTATATCTGTGTTCACAAAAACTGCATCTGTGGTAATATATTTTCATGTCACGCTTTGTAAATGGGTTGTTCCTCTTTTGATAATACATCAGAAATGCCACTGAATGACAAAACACAAAGTAAGCGCCTAATTTACAACCTCATAAAACACTAATAGCCTACTGGTAAAAAACTTTGGCACTTTATGTTGCCCTGAAGAATTCTATGTGTACAATTTCAATAGGACAATTACTTTATATACACTCTCCTTTATTTGACAGGTTAAAAGAGTTCTGGAAAAGAGATTTAGCATAGACTCACATTTTTTTCCCAATAGATGTTACCATATTATTTATGAATATATCATATGTATAAATAATTAATCATTGTCTCCATCACTCGTGAGACTGAAACATGCAAAACTAAATTCAAATAGTGTTCTATCACTGCTGTACCACTCATAAATTATGCTAATGAACCTGTTAGGAATGATACATATGAAAGTTTGGAGATGTATGTGCAGTTTTGGACGATGTAATAAAAATCATGCACATTTTGAAGGGCATTCAGCCACTGTATCAACAGCTCCTGAAACAATTGGCTGAATAAATGCTTAAATACTCCTATGTGTTAGTGCAAATCATAGGATCACTTTGGGAGTAGCTCCTGTGTCATTGCTTATCACTGCAGAGGAACATTCCTTATGTTGAGGAAAAATTTAAAGTGGTCGAGAGAGAGTCAGGAGTGGCTTGTAAGAATACATGAATTTACTCTGACATGGCCAAAACCGGAAAAACGTTAATTTGCACAGGTTCCTAAATGATTCAATAGTGTAAAACAGCTAACGAAAATAGCCTGTTTCCCCTCTTACATTTTATGGCCTCTGTGACTCTGGAATTAAAGTAATTGACAGGCTTTGGTGTCAATTCATATTTTGTTCATAGATTTTGATTGGAATTCCAATGATGCATTAATGAATTTAACAATGGATGTGGCACAGACAAATGAGTACAACAAAAAATCTATCATGAGAATAATTTGTCATTAATTTGACGAGTCAATTGCATTGATTTTACAGGGGTTCGACTCACACAAGTGACAATGCTGAGGACCTGTCCCAATATGACCATGGCTGTTGAACTGGATGTAAAACCCAAACTTTGATTTTGATTTAACAGTCAAGTCAAAATTGTGGTTTTACATCTCATTCAACAGCCAGGTTCATATTGAGACAGATCCACAACATTTGCTATTTTTTGGGTTTGAACCCACACAGGTGACAACCTGTGATTAGATGAATAGATGCCAAACTTGCTAACCACTTGGCCACTGAAGACCTCTGTTGATTTTACAAAGTATAATTTCATTTTAAATATTCAAAGTTATTCTAGAATTAATTATTTTGCCGACTATTTTTTGGGGGGAAGAGTTATTTATTTCACGCACATCATTTGTGTAAGAAAATATATACAGGTTATGATTCCATACTTTATTCTTCTGAAGTACAAACGTTTTTAATTTAATACATAAAAACACATACCTGTCACAGAAAGACATGTTAATAAATATCAATGAATTATTATTATCCTCATGTTGTGTGTTTTATCTGTCACACCATAACTTCCATATAAAACCTAACTCACTGGGGTATTCTCTACATATTCCCTACATAATGCATCCACTGTGGTGCCTTTGTCTTACACAAGGCAATAAAGACAGCAAATTTATGTAGTTACATCCTCTAGATAGCATGTGGCCAATATACAGAGTATCTTGATCTTGGTGATTTTTTTTCTCCCCTTGCAAGAAACAGGGTTTACTATAGCTTTCCTGCTCCTTCTGATGTCTTCTTTTTAACACCAGTATTTGTGCTTGTCTAGAGATTTCTATTTCCCGTCCCTACCTGATCACCATTTATTGATGACAGTTGGTAAATATTTACTCGGTAACTGATTAAAATGTACTGGGGAGACAGGTAGGGGATAGTTATGAGTGGAGAGAAAAGACCTGCATTGTTGTCAACCACTAGTCAAATGAATTACCGTAAGACCTGTGAAACTGAATACCTCATATGAAAATTCACCACTGATGGTAGCTATGTTATTTATTCAAGAACGAGCAAAATTCACAGGAATTCTGCTCCATATAGCAGACAAGCAGCCTACAAGTCACAAAACTCACAGTATGACAAAAAATTTCCTATAATTCTTAGAAAAATATAGCAGAGTTTCCTTCATGGCGATTATAATGTTTCCTCCTCTGTATGGTACAGCAAGAAGTAAGTATTGATCTAACAACATTGTTTATCTTTAGTCTTTTATTGCTATAATCTCAAATATAAAACTACACAGAGGCATCCAAAATAAACGTCAGCTGACCAGATCAATTATCTAATGTGACAATGAGATGAGGTAGTAATAGAATGAAGATGAAATAATTAATTTTTATTTATTTCTTGTTACCATCAACTGTATTTTACGAATTAACATCTTTAGCATACTATTTCTATAGTTCTTGATGGTGGATTGCAATAAACTAAATCAAATGTAAACATCGGAAACATATCCTCAGACTTTATAACACATGCCCTTGATACAATTCCACTCTCACACACTGGGGAATTACTTCAGATTTTACATAATTAGAGCATCCAACATCCACTAAAACTGTATGGACGGAGAAGTTTTTTTATTTATATCAGTTAAAACAGAACATTTGTGAAAGGTGGGTCTGAGAACTGATTCCATTTACACACATATTCAACTTACATTAATCCCATGTTTTTTGTTTCCACGGAATAATTTTTGCTGAATTATTTAAGGTTACCAAACTGCAACAATGTCCTTTATCTTTCTTGAAATAAAACTCTTATTCATTGATATCATTCTCCATGAAAAACTGCATACTCAAGTTAACTCAACCACCCAACAAGTTTGTACATCTGTCAAGCAAAGTACTTTTACTAATTAGCATTACTTAAAATGAAAAGTAAATTTCCATCCAGTAAGACTTTCATCCAATCTCTGTAAAATCTTTGCCAAAATATTGTTAATTGTGAAAGATTTATTATATCATGTTGGTTTATTGTTCTTGCATTCTTCCCAAACTATTCAATTCTAAATGTTATACCTCTGGTCATCAGATATTATTAACCCATGATTCAAAAAATTCCTCTACACTATGTCACATCAAAATCAGACAACTATCTCAAGTGAATCAATTCAGAGGCAAAGAGAGAAAATTAGGTTATTGGGCTTGAGGCCCCTTATTCTGAGGTTAATAAATTGAGTTTATAACAGATGGTTCTTGTGATTCTGTCCACTAATTGGTGTTCTTGAGGGCTGTGTAATGACTCATAAAGATTTTTGGTTAAAACCTATTTATCACTGTGAACCTCTGGTCTAGCAGGTTTCTCATGTTAGTCACATGACATCTGGTCATATTCAGTAAGGATGGTGTACAAGTAGTCCAAAAAGAGTTATTCCTCAAAAAGCATATATGCCTAATTCAATTACACCAAGCCCCAAGTTTGGTTTTATTTATTATTACATATTACAGAAAGAAAATTAGGATTGATTTTTAACAAATCATGGTTTACTTAGAAAGAATCAACTACTCATTTGCATCCCCCATTTGTATTGTGTTTATCGAATGTCAAAGAATATTGACAGAATATTGTTGAGCTGACATTATACCAGCACATTATGACACCACAAGAAAAATCAGAAGGGACCACATTTTATTTACTGACAATTTTTGTCATAATTTTGATTTATAAGTTTCACGGTCACATCTTGGGACAAGTCCCTGATTCTTGGAAAATTCAAAGAGATATGTGGATAGCTTATAGGCCTCACTGTATTAGACAAAAAAAAATATTTTGGGACAAATGAGAGACAACTTATGAGTCCTGACTTAATACATTACCTTGCAGGTAGAGGTGCACTATCCTTGCTGTGTGGCCTCTCCTCCTCTCTCCTGTCATGTGATGGCGTCATCTTATCCCGTTCAGGCTTGATCCCCAGTGGGTCCAGCATGGCATTTGTTGGTGTACGCCGTTCAGAATTCTGCAAATACAAGTTTTTATTATGCATAACTATGTATTACCAAATTCTTGTGAGAACTGATAAAAACATATCACTTGGCTCTGAAGTTTAGGGTCTGAACGTTGCTAATGGATACATGAAAAGCTGGAATCTTTTCACAGTATGATCTTTAGTCGGTACATCATTTTGCTGTGGGGCAACTAACGTAAAACTATTTTGATCTAGTCTTTTCTCGGGGGTATTATTGTCTTCCAAAAAGTACAAATCTGAGATAGCAAAAGTTTGATTCTAGCATGTCCCAAACAACTAAAAGGAAGTGACGTTTATCAAAAGTTCAAAACAAAACACAGAGGACCCCAAAACCCCAGTTACACATCCACGGATCGTCCACTGGATCACGCTAGGTTTCCTAATATGGACAATGTTAAGTGATTAGCGGATCATCTTTTGTGTCAGTAAGGTCATCCATAACATCCCTAATGTCCTTGTGACATCCATAGTGACATGCCAAGGATCAAATAAGATCCCTAGGACGATACAGAAAAATCAAACTTTATGCTCACATGTGTGTATATTTAGTGCAAGGCCAATTTGTTGTGTAGACATGCACAGGCCAACCTCAGATGTCTTCAAGATGTATTGTATGTCACTCATTTGAAATGAATGGACAAAATTACTTGTAACAAAATGATTGTGTCAGACGAGTCCATCTTTGCTAGTGCTTAAGTCCATTTTGTTACAAGTAATTTTGTCCATTCAATTCAAATGAGTGACATACAATACATCTTGAAGACATCTCAGGTTGGCCTGTGCATGTCTACACAACAAATTGGCCTTGCACTAAATATACACACATGTGAGCATAAAAACCTGTCACATCAATCAATCAAGGCAGCTGAACCTTGTGTAAATCACACAAACTGTTCTAAATCACAGGGGATAATGATGTTCAAAAGTAGCAATTTAGAAAGTAAACTGGATTTATCTGTGTAGTCTTTCCAAGATTCATAACAGAATGTACATTGTAAAGGGTCACTTGACCCTTGATAACAAAGTCTATCAACAAAGAGTTTTGCTGTGAAATGGCAACTGATTAAAAACCTTGGTCAGCTAGAAATGTATGTTATAAACATTGTGTCTGTATTTTCTTTGCAGTTTAGAAAGGCTGTTTTGTTGATATATATATATATATATATATATATGCTGCAGTTTTTTCCCAACTGCCTGTCAAAACACTAATTTTTGAAGGCAATAAATCACCAAAACTTGGATTCTTTCTATTTTTGCAGGGGATACATACTCCATTGAAAACAACACAGTCTTTCATCATTCTGTTGCCATAAAACTGTGCAAGTTCCAACCAGATAACTAACTTATGAACTTAAAACCAACTGGTTTAACATGTTTACTCTAAAAATAATGAAGTTTACCTCTGAAATAAAAACAAGTTTTACAACATTCTTGCTGGTTGACCGCCTTTTGCTTGCTTCAAGATTCAAGAGCTAAGCACTCATAAAAATAAGTATGTCTATTTGACCCAATCAAAACTGAGACAGCATATCTTGAAACATGATTACACTGTAAGTAACACCAGTATTGTAAGCAATCTAAGCATACAACAGAAGATGTCCTTTAAATTGAACAGAATTCTACATTTCTGGGCCAATTAATTATTTTTTCACCAGTGTCTTCAATTTGGCATAATTGTATTGGAATGTATCCCAAATGTCCTTTTTGCATGTGGTCCTTAGCTGTAATTCAATATCCATGATCCCTTTTCTTCAAAAATGAAGTTGGCATAAATAAAAGTAATGTTTCCCATACAGGAAATGTTTGTCAACATATGTCAAACTACTCCAATCATTGCTGTCCATTTGTACAACACTCATCTTGTTAAAACACAACAGACATTACATTGAAGCATGCAGTGTCTTTTACTGATGTTTCCCTGATGTCAATGTAACTCTACTCTCTATTCAAAATAAATGTCTCCCTACAAACTGTATCATGAGCAAAGGTGCCTGTTATCATCATGTTCCAAGGGTTATGTTTAAGGAAGCACCATATTTATGTTGTATTTTATATACAATTTCCTTTAAACTTTACCAAGCCACTGCTATGGTACTTATAAAAACTATCAGATGACAAGTCTCTTGCAATCCTGATGTGACAGTGTTGATAATAAATACATATAAAGTTGAAAATACAATGTACATGTATGTGTGAAGAGCAGGAAGGTACCACTACTAGGTCCCTTGAACACACAGCAGAAACACTTGAAGATGACACTCTAGTTTATACTTATCTAAGTGTGTCAATTAATATACACACACCACAATGCTAGTGACATGAATGGTCACGAAAAACAGAGTATACCTTCCTTCTTATGTAGACATCTATCACATTTCAACTTCTCAATATACTAGTTAGTATATTTGGGAATCAACCATATCATGTAAAACTAATTTATACATTAATGCCATTATTACAGTCATCCAGTATTGTTTATGGAGACGAATCATGAAACATTGTAACACTCGTAATAATACTGTATAGAAATCAATATTCACGACCTCTTTTCTTTAAAAAGAAAGCTAAATGAAAATTATGTTGGATATTTTATGAAAAGATATTCCTTCACTGTGTTTTATGGCGCATCAGCACAAAGTCAACTTGGAATCAAGTAAAGGGGTTAATCAATAGAACAGCATTTCAAATACTACACCCTTTTTCAGTCTCAATTGTATCCACACATGCATAAAACTGCATAAAATCACTGAATAAAAATAGGTTCCATCCTATGGTTGTAATTTCTGTAATGTGAAAATCACTCAAATTTATCCCAGTTGTGCCAAACATCAACAATCACTTCCTCTTTGGTTATTTGGTTATATTGCAACAAAAACACAGAGAGGGGAGGGGTCCTGAAAACTCCTGTTACTGATGAACCTCTCACTTCATAATTATGTCTCCTGGCATCAAATAGAAAACTGGCACTTATATTCTCCTTCCTTTTACCAATACTCCATAGTCTCAAGGTTCAACCACAACTCTGATAAAACCTATTATGACTGACTGGACTTGTAGTTCTATTATCATCCTGAGTTTTGTCTGTGAATACCCTCTGTCGTAGTCATTCTTCCTCATGTATCACCAATAGAATCTGTACTGACCCTCACACATTCTCACCACAACACTACTACACACTTCCTGCTAGTCTTTCAACAGGCTTTTGTCAGAATTTTATTACTTTATTTATTTGGGTTTTAACAATGTTTTTAACAATGTACTGTATAGGCCATATCATGACGGGTAGCTGGAAGGGCACAGGAAACCAGTACCTTGAGTTGGTCAAGGTACTGTACTGTAAACTGTCGACCATTTGAAAGCATAAGCAACTACCAACATTCCCACACAGAGTCCAGGGTTTGAACCTCAGACCTGAGAGGTGGTAGGTGAGTGTGTTACCACTGTGCTACAGTGGTCCCTCAGAATCCAAGCTTTTAAAGAGGCAGAAATTATATTATAAACAATTATATCCGTTTTACAGCTTGGTTCACACTGGGACTGGCCTCTGTTATTTCTGACCTGTTGTCGTAGTTAGATTTGAACCCATAACCACAAACACGACAGCCAAGTTCAGCCAACTGATGAAATGCCAACTTTACTCAGTCACTATAGCCTCTTTAATTCAAGAAAATTCTACCAACACTTCTTAGACTATGTCCAAATGCCCCAAGGAAAGACTTCAGACACAAGGTGCTTCATCTATAAATTCTGATTTGACAACAAGAGGAAAGTAATGAAACTCATTACTGGATTACTCATTGTGATCTCATTATGTAATGCGACTTCACACTGAAAAGCCCCTCCAGTAATTCCATTATTCTTTCTTTTTTTTCATAGGCAAACCATCTGGTCCAATAATTATAAACACAGGACAAAAGTCCCTGCTGTGAGTACCTCTTTGGATAGAAGGGTCCTTTGCAGGTTTCGGTTACAACAGGTTGTAGTGTGAATAACCTTTAGATTTATCTGTGTATGCTGCCACATATAAATATTTGTGACTTGCAGATGCACATACGATGTGACATTTCTATGCATAAAATTTTTAGTATGAATTTTTAACAACCCCGAAGGGGTTAATTAGCAGATCTTAAATTACATTTAGATACATAAGAATACTTCAAATCATAATGGGCAGAAATAATCATTGTTCCAAACTGAAACACTGAATATCAAATAATAGAAACATCCATAAACATGAATGACTCAGGCTCTCTTCAGTAGGTGAAAGATTGTCATTTCAAGGATCTATTATGTACTTTGGTGTACATATATATACATATATATATATTGTTATTTATGTGTCCCACTAGCTGGTTACTCATCTTTTTAGCTTCAGGGTTTAAGTGGTTAGATTTACATGAGTAGTACTTCAAATTTATCCCCCCCTTGTCTTTCTTTCACTCAATATCCTGATTATAACCTTGCTTCATTTTTGATAAAAGTGTCATCAGTTTTAAATTGTGAAACTGGCAGTGACAAGTCAATCTGTACAAATTGGTGTTAATGTGCCATTCTTTTGATTTTGATTTACAGGTAGTAAGATATGGGTCACAGCCAAAATTTGACTGGCACTTGTGACCCGTTTGTGAGATACACATAGATGCATCAGCACCAGCAACTCTATCCCTTGTTTTTTACACTCAATGAACTTCACATACTTTAGTTTTGATGACCAAAAACACTAGTCAACCTTGAACTCCAATAAAATTTGTCAATAAATATCTTTTAAAACTAAATTTTCAAAATTATATAGTGTAATCAAAAATAACATAAGTAATAACATAAGACCTTGACACTTTATGTAAGCTCTTCATGTGCATAAGCTTTCAGCACTCCACATTGACACTGGAACCTCTCTTTTCAAACGGTGCGCAGAAAAAAGGGGCACAGGAAAAAAGGGACACACAGTTTTTGGAAAAGGGGAAAAAGGGGGCACAATTTATGTTTTAATCAAAATGTGAAATAAATCACATTTATTTAAGGAGCATATAAAGTCCTAAGGGTTTCAATTTCAATTTGAAATACAGAGGAGATTATAGAATTGCTTAGATTGTTTGATGGGATCTACTAAAAGGGCTTTTAATTTTAAAATCCAATTCAGAGTAGATGCATGGAATTGCTTAGATTGTTTGATAGGGTCTAATTATAAGGGCCTTCAATTTTAAAATGCAATCCAGAGTAGTTGCATGGAATTGCTCAGATTGTTTGAGGGGGTCTACTTAAAAGGGCTTTTAATTTAAAATGCAATCCAGAGAAGTTATCTAGAAAGCATCACTTCAGATTTATTGTTTTGTTTACTTAAATGTTTCTCCAATAAAAGTTGATTTGTATCAGTAATATTCCTACAGAGTTAAATGTTTGTTGCATAAACGTTAATAAAAGTTAATAAGTTGATTTGAATCAATAATTTTTGTTTCATAATTGGACAAAAAAAATTGTGCCCTTTTTCCCCTTTTCCAAAAACTGTGAGCCCCTTTTTTCGTGCCACTTTTTTCTGTGCCCCTTTTTTCCTGTGCCCCTTTTAACCAGTGCCCCTTTTTTCCTGGATTCATACAAACTCACTAGGTTTGACATGGTTTTTTTTACCTGGGTCCCGTTTTCTTAGCATTTTCTTCAGGTTTTATTTTTCCATTTAAAATATTTCTGCTACTGAAATACCAATCACATTGTGCACACTTTTGTGCTTTTGTCTTTATAAAAAATTTAATGATACTAGTAGCACACAGACACACTTCAAGCAATTAATATTATGTACATGTTTAAATGATCGGACAGATTATTCTAAACAAGTACATATAAATTTGAAAAATTTAGTACATGTATATTATTCGTAACACTGAGCTAAAGGGTCTTTATGGGCTGCATTCAGACATAAAAGCTCTAATAACATATTACTATACATTTTATGTCACAATTTTAAGCAGTAAATCTTTTGAAAAGAAGCTTGGCAAAACATATAAAAATGTATACATGTACACCTATAATACAGATATCTAAACCATTTAAAAAAAGTTGTATGAGGGACACTAAAAAACTACTCACGGAAGTATTCATTGAAAAATATTGTTTGGAGTGGAAAATTGAGAAAACAAATTATATTTTCCTGGTTCAATACAAGATAGTTTACAAATACTGCCACAAGACTTATGAAATGAGTCAAATGCTCTTAGTTTTGAAAGATAATTGGGCCAATTTAAGACAATAACTGAACTATGTACATGCAAACATTACAACTCTAAAATTGTATTATTGTCTTGTACAAACACAGTTGATCACCCAGCAGTGGCATCCACTCAGAAACTTTAATAAAGGTACTCTGCAACAACCACCTTAATTTCGTCAGCACCAAACCTCATTTTCAACTCATTTCAGATTACTTAACTCCACAGGAATTCTGCCAAAACAAACCAAAGCTCACTAAAGTGGGCACCTCTTGTATTCAAAGACGGTGACAAATTGTTTGTGGCAAAAAATAAAAAAAATAAAAAACATAAAATGGCAGAGAATAAATGCATCCAACTCTGACATTACCTTGCCAGGTAAAGGCATTAATTTTAACCTGAATCATCAATCAAAATCTATCACTTTAGAAAGGTCTCTTGTAATTATTTTATCTCTAGTCATTGTTAGAGGATATAATATATCTATCAAAGCTTCAACCTCAAAATAAAGCGATATAGCATAAATTTATCCTGTGAAGTCATATTATGCTTGGCTTTGCTTTTCATTTGTAAGTCTTTTTACCTTTCTTAGTAATAAAAATATTATAATTTTTTGCCTAAATATAGCTATAATCACAGCCTTGGGTTTCTAATTAAACTAGAACTACACATCGGAGAACCCAGCCCATGATTTCCTATAGGTTGGTTTACCATCCCAAACCTGTACAACCAATAATAAGCGAGTTATAAGCACTCTTAAGTTTGCCAGTAGAAAAATGTAGATAATTTTCAAAGAAATGCCCGTGGCAGCCATCTCGTTTTTCAGAATGAGGCTAATTTCAGTCCCAGAGAAGCTTACCCCCCAATGAAGATATCCTGCAAATTTGGTGAACCTAGCTGGTGTAGTTTTCCTCTGAGAGTGTTAACGCCGAAAATCTTTCTACGTGCGGCGGTGGCGTAGTGAACGCTAAACCAAAGTACCCACCGGATGCCTCCAGTGGATACAATAATATATTTTATATTCTTAAATACTCAATTTTTAAAACTGCTGATGTCAGCATATCTCAATTTAGTCATTTATAAATCATTTTATTATCATTTATTGCATCATTTATAAACATTGCTGTTTGAGCCAAAGATATTGGGGGAAAATTTATTATTGAACAACCATGGAAGTTGGTGTTGAAATTACAATATCAAACTACAAATAGTATTTTCTAGTCATCAAATGTATCATTTTTGACAATTAAATTTTGTGTAAATATCATAAGCTTCATAAACTACAATAAAGTTTTGAAACATCAAATTATATTGTAGTGTACATCATGCATGCAAAATATAAAATTTAATGTTTCTCATGTGTAGAGGTTAAAATCACACATAAATGTGGAGTACTGCTAACAAATGTCTTGGAAATGACATTAAAACATATTTCCTATTGACACTGAAATTCAGAATCATTAGCAACCGATATTAAAATATTAACATATGATACCACTTGCTAGTGTGAGTTCTAATTATTTGACATATTAGGTTCATCGGTAAGGGTAAATTGAGGTATTAATCCTACTTTCTGTTCTGTATTCTATTAGTTCATAAGTACTTGGCATTAATAAGATATGAACAGGGTAAAATATAACATCACCACCACCATGAGGCATGACATTTATCACCCAGGAGATTTCACATGCCAATAATATAAGACAATACCATAATTATTTCCGTACATGTCTGCCATTTTTCCTCAGAGCCAAAAATAGAAGATCTTGGTGATAAATGTTGCAATGCTCACCCTTGCTACTACAGCTGCTTGGTATCACAACTTAGCACACTTTTAACAACACAAAATCCTTATTTATACTTGTTTTAATCTAATTATTCAAATATGCATTAATACAAGCACCAGTTCTATATATACTCAAACAAAAAGAAAAGTTGAATAGATGCCCTTTTGCAGTGCATTTTGATTTAAATATATTTTATTAACGATTCGACAATAACCGTAAAAATACAATTATTAAGCCCTGATGCACAAGAAAGTCACTACTAGCAATTAAAGAATCAAAGTGTTTTGACAATAAATCTCTGAACTGCTTCAAAAATGTTAATATTTTCCTTAGAATATAAAGTTTGGTTTGCAAAGAGAATCTGGCCAAGGGCTGGTGAGTTATCAGAAGGGGGTAATGATTGCAAGAGTTCATCTCTGATATTTGTAAATAAAGGGCAAAAAGGAAAATACTGTGATGTGTCTTTATTTGGGTAACTGCAGGCACAAGATGAGTCAACTGTTACATGCAGGTTCTCTTTTAAATGGTCATAAGCTTACTGCATCCTAAACTTAAGCAGGTGTGATGAATACTGACAAATCGGGTTCCAAAACTACAAAACTATTAAGTTTTTTTTTTGTTTCTTTTTGAAGTAAATCATTTGGAAACATCTTGTTAAGTGCTTTTGAGAAAGACCCCAGTGATGGTTTAGTTATTACTTCAGTAGTGCATTTATGGGCAATACTTCAACTTCTAAACGACAGCCCCAATGCACCCAAACTCTCCTTCACTCACTTTCTGGATGTCACATGACTTTATCTTTTTTGTTGTGCTGTATTATGTGTTGGGCAGGCATCCCCTGTCTGTTAGGTAAGATATTAACTTGTAAAAATTAAATTTATCATTAAAATTTTCAATTTATTGCATTATCTCGTACCTAAGTTATGTAATGCCCTTGTTCCACCAAAGGATTAAGCCCCGATCCTGTCAGCGACCCTTAATCGTGGACAGTCGGTGAAAAAAAAAAAAAAAATGGGCGGGAAAACTGGATCGGTTTCAAAGTCTGGGATTAAGTACAGATCGTCCTGGAAGCCTCAGGACGCCTCAGGCGGCCCCAGACAGTCCCTAACTGGTCTGGAACTAAGAACCGACTAAGCCATTTTTCTGGTCGGTTTGAACCCCGATCCTGTCGTAGACAAACCGACTGGGTCCCAGGACGCCTCAGGCCTCCTGGGACTAAGCCCCGACTAACCCACAATTAAGTCCCGACCCCACAAGGTGTCCTGAGGCGTCCCCAGGCGTCCCCAGACCGAGATAGCCGATTCTTGTTTTGCAATGGGACTAAGGGTTGCAGAAGGCCTGGGACTAAGGTACTACGGGTCGGGGACTAAGGGTCGCAGGCGGCCTGGGACAACATAGGACTGTGTAAATTTGGTCTGAGGAAGCCTGGGACTGGACATTTTGTTTATGGCGGGAAAAAATAATCGGTTGGGGTCGGGAGAAATATCAAACATGTTTGATTTTTCACACGGCCTCAACCGACCACAACCGACCCTTACAGGACGCCTGGGACTAAGCAAATTTTGAAACCGACCCTCAAAAACCCTTAATCGGGAGCCTTAGTCGTGTGGTGGAACACCCACATAACAGACTAATGCCAGAATTGCTACCCAGTGGATGGTGGGCATCTTACTGGGGACTATAACCTGAGATCTACATAAACAAAATCCACACTCCCACCATTCAATGTCCCAAGGCATAACCGGTTAACTGTTGCTTGACCAGAGATCCCACTTTTTTCTCGAGGACCCTGTGTACATCTGGGTTTAAGTATCCCAAAAGGAAGATTAAGTGCTTTATCTATACAGAACTAAAATGTAAGTGAACAAATTCTAATACTGGTGCACTTAATAGAACACCTTGGACAACAAATTTTGTCCAGTGGTGAATCTGCTGGGTGGCCACCACAGGACCAAGGTGGAAAAGCTCAGGCAGCCCAGCAACTTCCTTCAGGTAAAATTGAGTGAAAGTATTGTGGGACTTTAAATGGCAGGCTTTAGAAGCGTCAGAGACGCCAAGAGCTTTTACCTGATGCAAAGTCAGGGATTCCAAGTCCCACAGCTGATAACACCGGATGTTTGCTTGATCTATGAAAAAATAGTTGAAAGAGAGAATGATGTCCTTTCTTCCTGAAAGAGTCAAAAATAAGCTCCATATTTTGCCTTAGGTCTTCTGTTTTGTCAAGGTAATAAGGAAGAGTTCTAACTGGGGACAGCGATCAGTCCTAAGGGATTTATCAAAAGTGGTAGCCAAGGCTGGAATAATTACTGGAGCTACACTATCAAGGCAAGTTGGTGCAGCACCAACGACAGGTTCTAACTTGGGATACCTCTGAAAATCTTTGGTCTATCAATTCAGAAGTCTATATAGGGTTTCAACTGTAATGATATTGAGTAAGGGATTACCTTATTTATCTGCAATAGCAGACCTGTCATTCTTCAACTTTACTGGGCTGGAGGTTCTTCTGGAACAGATACTGGTGGAAATCAGCCACTTGTATTTCAGTAGACTTTCCTCAAGTCCTTTTGTCTTAGGTATTATATGAAGACTGAATGACTTTTTTACTAGAATGTGGGGCTGACAAAAGTATATTAGATAAGTCTTTGTATTGTATAGATTCAAAATGATTCCATGTATGTCAGATTTGGTGGAATAAGAAATACAAAGACTTGGAGCAAGTCTAGTATTACAAATGATTCTTTTAAATTCCTCTGATTTGGTTTACACTATCTGTATTGTCCCCTTTGTTTCATATACCCTGTTCACACACTACAATCTGTGTTTAAAAAAGATTGGGGACTAAACAGATTTCATCTTGATTCGGGTTCTGTGTCCGTATACTACAGAGTTTGATCTGGATTGAGAATTTTTCAAAGACTCAGTATAGTAAAGCATCTTAAATGCACTTTATGTAATGCATGTACAATTCTGTAATGACAATTCTTTTTTTTTCTAATTTTTACAACTGTATGAAAGAATAATTCCTATTGTTTAAAATGCAATTAGTTTATATTAACTAATTTTAATACATCACACACAAATATTTTATTAAGATTGCCTTTATATATCTGTTCATTCAATTATCATATTATATTTGTAAATTTACATTTTATGGCAAATTGCAATCATGCAGAAATCACACATTAATTAATTTTGATGTCATTTGTTCCAGTTAGTTCCTCTTGCTAACAAAGGATTAAAGTAGATATACTGACACATTGGTATTAAGCTAAATAATTGCTGAGTCAATTGTTTACAGTACTAGTCAACTCAACCCTTGTTAATCCAGATTGGGAGGGTTCACACTACAAAGGGGTTGAACAAATCTGCTCCAAACTGCTTCAATCCACCTCTTGAGTGGGTTGAGATTTATCCTTGCCAATGCGGATTGAGAGTGTTCACACCTAATCCCAAGCTGCTTCAATCTGTGTCACCCGAGTTCAAACACCAGTCTGAATGCCTCGAGAGATCTGGTTAAACTTCTCTTAGGAGCCACAACTCTCAAGGCTATCAGGCTGAGACATTAGGCCCTATAGCGAGTAATGCTTGGACAATGTTTGAAAACTTCGGTATTATCCCTCGCTGGCTCATTGCCGATCAATGATCGGTAAAATTAAAGTACAATGGATGTTTGCTAAACGCATTAATTTCAATTCTTTGTGGCCTTTTTGTCATATAAAAAATCATTTGATGAAAATTTTGTGTATTTACCAGTTAAAACCACAAAACTAGCCATAAATGTAAACTATTAAGTAAACAGAAAACACCTTGGGTTTTTCCACTGTTGTCAAGGTGATCATAAATCAGCCAATCACAAGCGAGGATGCAGAAAGCATGACAAGCATTGTATGGAGTGAGACAGATGTTTGTAAAAACTTTTATGGTATATTTTGGTTATATTTGTGATAATTTGTGTGCATTCTCCTTGTTTTTATTTAACACTTGATTTTTTTGGTCTGGTCCTCACTTCTGACTCTATGATCGGTAATGTGCAATCTTTGTTCACATTATTCCGATTAGAACTTCAACAGGTAAAATTACAGCGATCTCCCAGCACTAATAGCGAGTGAAGGGGACATAATGTTGGACCAGCTGGAGTAATAATACTCAGGATGACTTTTTCTGTGATGTTTTGTGGGACCGGCATACTGTTAGGTAACATAGATTCATGCAATAAAACTTTATTTACATGACTCATTGTCTAGCTTTTTCTCTCCTTATTAGAAAAAAAGAATAACTTCAATTAATTTATCGCCAGTTCTTCAAAAGAGCATATGTTTTTTAAATTCACTATAAATAACTAGAGAAAAGTCCCCATTAACTTGTATTGTAATGACAGTCCTTTAAACATAGCTGATTTTTAGTGGAATATAAAAAAAAACAACAAAAACATGCAGTTAACATTTCCTGCAGTTAGCTAATCTAGCTCTCTCATTCTCTACCAGGGAATAGTACAACAATGTCTATCTTATTGATTCACTGTGACAAAGTCCTGCTAACTGTCAATAGAATATATCATACAACAGTCCTATTTACCTCCACATGTATTATTACTTTACAGAGAGAAAACAATACCCAACATTGCAAAATACAGAATATAATGTTGAAAAAACAGATACTTATACATACAACTTCAACTGCACATGCCCTTTTTTGGTCAAAATTGTGATCTGCAAATCATAAGCAGGTAAAAGCCTCTGCCTCCTGATGTAAAAGTGTCTTTTTTTCTGTGTAGATGTAACCTTTCGGTTTTTCAATATTGCAGTCTGGTTGTTTTATTGTGTGTTCCAAGTGAAATGCTGATATGTGGGTCCTGTGTCATTAACTCCCTATTATGGCATCTAAATATAACTGGATGGAGGGGGAAGGGGGGAGAGACATGCTTTACAATCCATTATATTAGCTACAATGACTGGATCTGGATGTCTGTAATAACAATCAAATGGTACAGGATCACCAGTTTTCACTGAAAAGTCAAAAATAGCAAAGTGAAGAAAACTTAGCAAAATAGGCTTTTTACGTTTATCAGTGTCCTAAAATGTTAAGGCAAAGAAGGGCATAAAATTATTTAGAAAGCCTCATTTTAGTATAGAAAACACCCAAAATATACTTCACCCCAGACAAGAGGACTCTCATCAAACCAATAATGATAAATTTGTTTCAAACACTATCACTTTTATACGTTCTTCAAATATGGACCATACTATATGTAACAGCAGTAAAATATCCTAGTACAGCTAGAACCAGGGTGGGAATAAAGTATAAATAATGTAGAAGATCACCAACATTATAAACGAGTGCTCTTTTAACATGAAAAAAGCCAGAATGTACAAGATTTTTGAATTTCCAAGAATGAGAAATTTGAAATCAATTCTGTGAGAAACACTGCTCCTTGTCTTGTACGCATTCTTCTATAGGTTAGTAATAGGGTACTCTTTACAGTTGTATTAAGCATGCTACACATTCAAATATCAAATGAGCAGGTCATCACTTACCTTCATCGGTGAATGACTATCCTATTGTGGGTACAACAAGCAAGGGTTTAATTGTTGTATCAAATCAATTTCTCTATGTTCCTAAAATCATCTCCAAACAGTAAAATGTCTCTACATAAATCCTCATTAATAAAAGACATTGAATTATAACTTGTTCATTATATTATGTTTATTTTACTTGTTAATGTCTACATAAAACAGTCTGCAGGGTTAGTTTTTGCTGAAAATAATGACCATTGTAAACCTTTCATCCACTGACTTTGTTTTACACAGTTCTCTTGTGAATTATCCAGATCACACCATACAACCATATCATATATCAAAAGCCTGGAGTAAGCTATTCCCAGATTTCTGTGTACAAAACTATATGCAACCACTAATATTTTGCTCCAAGCATCGTTCCATCAATTAGTCTGTAACCAATGTGCTGTGCACTGTTCCTGCAAGTGTTGACATACAAAAACTTTCAAACATACTATTTTACTCACTTCTAACATCACAGTTTTTGTATAATCAGCAAAACGTCATCCACTTCCACTTTTGAACAAAAAGAATCTTTCTTCTGATCCATATCACAAATCACCCAAATTACTCTGCTGTTACAAATGCTCCCAATATATGAGCCAGTGTATGATGTTAAAATCCACTACATATAAATCTTTCACTTACTCAGAAAGCAGCATAATGTAATGTGTGGTTTACAGCACTGGCATTGAGTATTAAAAGCCTATCAAACCAACAGAATGCTGAGTAAAAATACCACTAGGATGGTTGTGGATATTTTTTATGCTGCTAGAATCACTTATCCTACTCAAAATAGCAGACTACTACTGGTTTCACCTAGCCTTGTTTGAAGGCTCAGACAAATGAAGTAATATTTGCATGTTGTTTATTGAGTTTTAGCCATGAAATCACTGTCAACACACTGTGTAGGCTGTAGGTTGTGTGGAGTTGTGGGGTTGGAGAAAAAACAGTGCATACATATTGGTGAGGATTCTACACTCTAAGTACCTAGGCAACATTAAGCAACCACCAACAGACTTTGGTGGCACAATTCATCTGGATTTTTGCTGATTTACACTATCTTGTGTTAACATACATATTGCCATGCAATAAACTATTTCGGAGTGATGACGTATCCAGGGATTCAATATAATGACAAAGATTATCATTGAGCAATGCTAGAAAGCAATAGAATGTTGCAGGAGTCACCACTTGTTGAAATCATGTCTCCAAAAAGTCTCCTATTATCTCCAATGGAAAAGGGTCCATATTTCCTTCTCCTCCAAAGCGAATGCCATTCCATCAAGTTATGCTCACAGGGATCCCACTGTGTGAGGATAAGCATAAGATTAATAGATACACAAATGCCTGATATTCAAATGATTTGGCTAGATTGAAATGGTGACATGCAGTACAACATGTGCAAAGTTACTTGAGCCTAATGTAAAGCTAGGCATTTGTGAGTGCTACTGAATCCACAGAAAAAAACGCAATCAATTACAATATATCCTAAACACTGCCATCATATATACTGCTTACTGCAGCTGCAGGAATCAAAGACTTATATACAGAGAATACTCAAACAGAACCCCTTTCAGCTGGCAAGACTTTACAAAAGAAACTATAGTGGATATGCACCTGACTAAGTTGGATCTCAATGGAACAAAAACATTTTTAGATCATGATTTCTAGACAAAGTGTATGTACAGATGTATGCAGCTTACGACATCCGACAACCAATTTGCGACAATTATTTCCCGTTCTACATTATTTTATAAACATACATCTAAATTCACTTGTCATCCGAATTTTTCCCTCCCAGAGCGGAAACATCATTGTCGCAAATTGGGCGTCAGGTGTCGCAAATGATATTCAGACACATGTGAACAACCAAATATAAATGAGAAGGAGGGGAAAATTTGCTGTCACAAATCGGCCGTCGGATGTTGTAAGCCGCATAAATGTGTACACACACTAAAGTATGGGAAATGTCACTCAAGGATCCACTGATTTCTACTTTGAAATATTCTTTTCTTCAGAGTTCTGCTTGAAAATGCTTTTATAAAAATTTTATATCCTTAAAAAGAAAAGAAAGACAATGTAAATTTATAAACCGCAGTGTCTAAATTGCTTAGATATCAGCAATGTAATCTGTAAGCAGAGCCACAAATTACAATAAAGTGATTTGTATATTTCCAGTTACTATCAGCCTTCTCTCTGCATTGCAATTACCACAGAATTTCATGGATTATCTGCATGTTACACCACCATATCACACAGGGTTCATTTTTCCCTGATATTACATCAGCCAAGCTGTCTTTATATTTTGTCTCCAAATACTGATGTCATAGGAAAGTGGCCACTGTAATGGTTTATTGTTACACTCAGGATAGCTATTTATGCGATCCAAGTTGCTGCTGGCAAAGTCTATGCTTCCATTAACACTGTACAGCAATGAATCAGAATAACGAGATGGCGCAAATTACAATCTAAGGTGAAAAACACGAGAAAGGAAGGTGAAATTATCAAGAATTTATAATTGAGATTGCTCTTATGTTAGAGAGGAGAAATGTGAAAGTCTCCAGAGGCATGAGAAATTCACCACTGGGCTGGCATCCTTTACAAGTGAGACAAAGTACTCAATTTGTACCCATTTCTCACTAATTTGAGATCAGAGTTCAAGCCAACTTATCCTTCTGATACTTTCTTTTCAATGGTAACCCTAAAGGCAAATATAGGACGATGCAGCACATTTTACATTTTTTACTGTAATAAGTGATGACAGGACAAACATGCATGCAAGTATATTTCTGTTGTATATTTTGCTCTCAATTCACTTAGCATTCTTATCCTTTATTTCATCAAGTATAACAAATATATCCAACAAAAAATATGCTGGGCTGTGATTTCTTACCATTTTCTTTTTGTGCCATTACTGTAGGTTTTAGTGGTGTAATCCCTTTGGCTTTTTACTTTTATTTTATACTTTTATACATGCACACAGATATCTGGTATTCATAAAGCACTCATACACGTTAAGAGATAAAACCTAATCTTTCTCTTAGCTGTATGCTGCTTTAAAAGTTAGTACATGTATGAGTACATTATAGAAACTGAAGCTCCATTATCTGAACTGAAAACTTTCCCTAACTGCAAAGAAACTTGAACCTTCCGCAAGGCTATTCATTGAAATATGTTACTACAGCTATTTTATATGGCTGTTAGTGAGTGAATATTGCAATAATATCTTATTAGTTTTTAATAAATAAATTATCTTGGTACTGCAATACTATGCCAAGTTAGATTGGTTACAACAGTCTGCAAAAGTGGGTTCAAATCTTGACGAGAAGTACTATACCTTAACAACTCTCTTCAGGTTGCCTATTGTTATATAACCTAATCATCCATTATCCTTACAGCCTTTCAATTTCAAAGTCCAAAGCGTACATGCCTGCAGTTACAATTCAAAGTCCTGAACCGAACTATGTTTAGTTATCTTGTTATGGACACAAACTCTGCACCTATACAAACAAATATATGTCAATATTTTTCTTTTATACACACAACATTTCACCATAAAACTATCTATTAATTTGTAAAGCTATCCCTCACAGATCAGTAAACACTTCTACAAGAAATCTTCTGCAATCTTTTTCACCCAAACACAATTACATTTGTGTAGCAGCAATGAAGCAGTAACATAACAGCCTTGACTAAGACTCAACCTTCCATCTTCAAGGAGTATCTATATTTAGAATTTTAGACAGAGTAGAAATGAGAATTATTTTTCACTAGTGGGTACATAGTTTATCGATACTGACAATATTTATTGTTTCGGGACAGGGTTGTCAACATCGATGTCTAAAAACACATATCAATATCGCCATTTTAAGTAAAACTGTGTACTTACAAGGCAAATGTTCGAAATAAAGCCTAAATCTGAAGAAATTGTACACTTTCATCTAGTGTTTTTGTCGTTTTTGATGAAAACTGTCATGTTTTGATTTAGTAAAGTTCACTTCCTGTTATTGGCTGGGGATATGCTAGAACAAAAATGGTTTTCGTATCCTGGATTTGGACTATTTAGAAGACAATCTCAACCTCCAAATATTGATTGATATTGAAATATTTTCGCATTCAATATTGATATCCACAAAGCCAAACAATTTATCCTCTATTTTCCACCCTGGAATTTTTCCTTAAAAAGAAGTATATTTCTTGTTTCTTGAAATCAGGTTTCAATGTTAAAATCTTCTCATTTTTTAACCATGTGCTTTTTAAAAAATACATACAATGTAAATATTTAAAAACATATACAGGACAAAAAGATATATTTTTAAGTACAGGATAATTGGGTATTTCTGGGAGGCTGCTTGATAAAGGCAGTCACTGGTTGCCAATTCTGTCACTTTCTTCAGTTTCACTTAGTGCATTTAATTTATCTTGCCTTTTACTATAACACTAATACCAGAGAATTACAATAGTTATGCTACATCTGGAGGAGTTCATCAACAAGCTACTGCATAGTGCATAGATATTATATATAAAGGTTACCTGTACTACAGCCTACAGGTAATTTGTTTGATCTTTCAGTAACCTCGCTCTAAGCTTGTAAAAGAGAGGCAAGAAATTTACAAAGACAAGAAAGTTTTGTGCACTCACAGTAAATATTACTCTGTTTTTTTTTTTTGTTTGTTTTTTGTTGTTTTTTTTTTAAATCTTTTTTATATAAAAGCACACCAGGGAAACACTTGCTGTGTATTAATGTACCATTACCAAATCCAGTGTAAATAACATAAATGTACTACCACCATACAGAAAAGTGCAGTGGCTTGGAAGGAAAACTGTTTCTTGAGAAAGGTTCTAGTGTTTTGACAAATAAAACAGGTTCCACATGTGTAATCATCTGGAAAGGTGGAATAACATTGTAAGCCTGTCAAGTTCTTGCACAAATCACTCCCCTCCTCATAAACTGTATTTAATTAGCTTCCAATGATTGTAACTGTTCAAACATAGACTTTCATAAACAATATTTTATTAATGCAATTAGGCAAAATCAAAAAAGATTATTATAAAGCCTTCTCGCAGGAAGAAATATGTACAAAAGAATATAAACAGGATGATAATGATGATAATGATGAGGGTGTGGCCATGTGGCTAGTATGACACTATAGAAACCTGCCTGAGTCCTTTAAAAATAATTGAACAGCCTCAAAAATTGTTTTGTTTTGTTCAAAAGACAAATTAAGATTACCAAATAGAAGCAAGTCGGTTGCTATTGGACCAAAATCGTGTAATTTATTTAACATTAACTGTCTATGTTGATCACAAAGCATACATTCTAAAAGGAAATGCGAATTGTTTTCAACTGAAATACCACAATCACAAATTGAGTTTTCTATAACATGAAGATGTTTGGCAAGATGATCTTTAAGAAAGCTACAGTTCATTCGCATTTTTGAGTGTGTAATATTCCAATACCTATCGCCTAAACCAAATAATTTTTGCCTTAACTTTAAATGTTTAACATTTATTGAACCCTTTCTCTTACGCAATAATGATTTGAAGGAAAGTAATCTGTTGGCCTGCTTAAAAGAAATATCAAGTTCATTCCATAGTTTTATACCAACTGGAAAAAAAGAATTTTGATGACACTTTACTCTAAATGATGGTGCCTGTATGTCACATCTATTTCGCAGTTGATAGTTGGTTCTATTTCCAACCAAGGGTGGGATTAAAGATGTCAAATATTCTGGGACATGATTGTTAATAATTTTAAACATCATAATAAGTATGTGCTCCTGACGCCTCTCTTGTAAATTCTGCCAACCTAGTTCCATATATAAAGAATCAATATTTGACCGAAAAGGAGCACCTGATACAAGTCGCATGGCTTCTACCTGGATAACATCCAATTTACGCAAGTCAGAGTGAGACGCACCTTGCCAAACTACATCCCCATACTCTAAAATTGGTCTTATAAAAGAAAAATACAACTTTTCAAGGGTTTTCCTTGCAAGTTTGAATTTCATTTGTTTAATTATATTCAATTTTTTTTCAGCCTTAGTAGATATATTGTGGATATGCTCATGCCAGCTTAAGTTGTTTTCAAGCCAGAGTCCGATATGTTTATGTTTTGTTACTTCATTGATTCGTGTGTTATGTAGGTACAATCCAGGATGGCCCCCCTTGTTTTGTTTTAAGCCAATAACCATTGACTCCGTCTTTAAAGGGTTAAAAGTAACAAGCCAATCTAATGACCATTTCTGTATATTATGTAAGTCTTTATTCAACAAAACTGCTGCTTGTTGACGGTTATCAACTTCGATAAAAAGACAAGTATCGTCTGCAAACAGTCGCAGATTACAATTGGTAACAACAGTAGTTATGTCATTGATGAAGACCAAAAATAAGAGTGGGCCCAAAACTGAGCCTTGGGGTACTCCAGCAGTTATCTCTGTCCAACTGGAGAATTGACCGTTAATGATTACACGTTGTACTCTATCTTTTAAGTAGTCCTCAAACCAATGAAGCAGAGAACCACTGATACCCCATTTTTTAAGTTTAAATATTAAACCACAATGCCAAACCCTGTCAAAAGCTTTTGATATGTCCAAAAAGACAATTCGAATTTCTTTATTTTGTGAGACTGCTGTACAAAATTTGTTATAAAGCTCAATAAGTTGAGTTACTGTAGAGGACCCTGGTAAAAAACCAGATTGCCACACAGATAATAAAAAGTTATCTCTGAAATGGTTGTATACATGTTTAAAGACTATTCTTTCCAAAATTTTACCTAGAATACTGAGCAGAGATACTGGTCAATAATTACCCATTACCTGCTTGCTATCTTTTTTATGCAATGGTACAACATTGGCTTGCTTCCATAACTTAGGGACTTTACCTGATGATAGAGAAAGATTGTATAATTTTGTTAAGGGCTTAACCAGTGAGTTACCTGCAAGTTTTATAAATTTCGGTGAGATTCCATCCGGACCATATGATTTATTTGCATTAAGAAGTCTAATCTGGTCCTGAACTTCCTTTTCAGAAACTGATATGGTTTCTAAAGTATTACTTATGGGGGAGTCATCCACTGGTAATGAGCTTTCAGCTTGGTTTAGTTTACTTGCCTCCGAGAAGAAAGTGTTGAAGGCGTTAGCTTTAGATGTATCATCTATTAAAATATTTCCTTCTGAAGATAAGATGGGAGGCATGGATGTATTTATTGTTTTAAAACAGGATTTTACTAGTTTGAAAAAAGAATTTTGGCTTATACTAGCATCAAGTTTTTCATATATTCTGTTGTTATATTCATTCTTACAACGAGCAACCTCACGGAAATAAAACTTTCTCTCATGTCTATAGAAATCCCAGGACTGAGCCGTTTTGGTATACTTTGCCTTCTGATGAAGGCGATTAACTTTACGTCTTAATCTGCGCAAATATCCATTATAAAAAGGCTTATCAAAAGTACGAACTGTTACCACCTTGTGGGGTATAAATTCACCAGCGCTATACATAATTTTATCAGTAAATAATCTGCATGATTCATTTATGTCCTCTTTTAATAAATTATCCCAGTCAAAATTGATAAAAGAATTTCTAAATTCAAGAATATTCGCTTGACTGAAATCCCACATGGTTTTTGTATAGCATTTTGACTTCTTCACTCTAAAAAGGAGTTTAACATATATAGAACAATGATCATTGTCTGCAAGTGGAGGTTCAACGCCAGACTCTTTGACATAATAAGGAAAATTGGTTAAACACTGGTCAAGAATGCTGCTGGTAATATTTGTAATTCGTGTAGGTTGAAAAATTAATGTACTTAGATTATTTACAATGGAAAAATCGCTCAAATGCTGACCTTGCAGTGTCTTGAAATCTGAATTGAAATCTCCAATCAACAAGATATTTTGACTTCCATTACCAGAACTATAGATTTTGTCTAAACAAATCTGAAGATGAATCCAGAAGTCGGCACAAGAAGGAGGTCTATAAGCAACACATAATAAAAATTTATGTATGTTTTCTCTAACTTCTAACCACATTGCCTCGATTTCGTTTACTTCCAAATCGAACCTTCTTTGTGCTGCAATATTATCTGTGACCCAGCAAAGAACGCCACCACCTGTCTGGACTCTATTACGAATAAATGGTTTTTGATATCCATTTATTGTAAAGTCTTCAATATCATCAGAGTCCTTTAACCAAGTTTCACTAAGAGTTATAACATTATATTTAAATGCAACGTCATGTCTTATTGTCTCCATTTTATACAGAATGCCATCAAGTTTCGGCTTTAAACTTCTTATATTTATGTGACAAATTGACAAATTACTATATTCTTCCTGATCAGTACGAGGTCCCGGATTTGTTTCTACGTCACCAGCAAGCATAATTAGCAAATGTATGACCAGAAAGACTTGACAAACATAGACTTACATGGTCAGATGAGATAGTTGCTGTTCCAAGTCATATGGGACTTTACATGATAACGCTTCCAGGAGTTTTACTGCTTCCACCATTGAAAAAGTTTTTGTTGTGACTTGTTGGCCAATGTTTTAAAAATAACATATATTTGGTACAAAAAGTGTTCCTTCTGCATCTTTCAGTTTTGGCATATTAAAATTGAGTCTGATTGCTGCAAATCAGCAGTCAGCAAGAAGTCATCAAGTCAAACTTTTACATCTGCTGAGGAGGAATCACAATTTTAAGTTTGTTCGAACTGGATTTTAAATCTGGATTTTAATTTTCTTGGCCCTTATTGCTGGCATTTGCTTGAAAAATTTACACAGGCAAGGCCCAGATTGATACTTATTGGGGGTTAGATTGAATATCTAAACGCTCCATCCTGGTTTGAACACTCAATTAGGTTGTCGCTAATTTTCTTTGTCAATTGTAGAAAGTAATGTGGAGAAATGACTGTAATTTGCAGAAAAATAATACACATGTTGATGGGTAAATATACTCAACATTATCCTTGTTATCACACACAGTTCCTCAATGTCTAACTATAATTTGACCTTGGCCTATGTATCAAAAATATGCACAACTAGACTGAATCACTTAATTTCTGTATAAAATATTTAAAAATAGAGTGTGAGGTTTTATTGATTGAGTCTTTTGTTAAAAATTATTTGTTTTTTTTTTGTGTTGTTTGCCTTTGTTTTCATTTTTATTTATTTTGTACCTTTTTTATATTAAGTACTCGCCACATTCCTTCATTTTTAAGTAGGTTTATTCTGTGTACAAGTGGGAGGTTTCTAATACAGATTACACTATGCATAATCCACTCAGATTTTGGAAAATCTGGTTTGGTCAGTTAACCCTCTTCAATCTGGGTTATGTGTGAACTAGGTGATACACAGTGGAATTCAATGAAGTCAGATCTCAAGGGGGCTAGAAAAAAGACCTCTACTAATACCCTGTTCACACTACTACCCGGGTTGACAAGGATTGAGGGTTGAAGCGGATTGAAGCAAATTCATCTCAATCCGGGTTGAGTGTCCACACTATAGAGTTTAATCTGGATTGAAAAGTGTCAAAAACTGAGTACAGTAAAACCCCAAAGTTAGCTTAATGTAATGCATGTAAGGTAAGGGTACTTTACACAATAAAATGTTTGAATTACAATTATTTCTCCACACTGCTAAAACTATAATATGTCCCAATTTTATATTAGATACCATTCAGATAAATACCTTTTCATGTTTTATAGTTAATCAAAGAGAATGTTATATTTTTAAGATTTTGCCACTTTTTCAGCAACAGACTAATTGCAATCCTTTATAGGAATAATTCTGCTTGGTAGATCATCCTACTACAATTACAAATATTCATTTTGTACCAAATTGCAATCATACAGAAATCCCACAACACACCACAAGCCTGGTGACCTATGTGTTAATTAGGTTCCTGCATACAAAGGATTAAGCTATATATCTAAATATTAAGCAATTGCTTCAAGGCAGTAAATCAAATAATTACAGTACCAACACACTCAACCCTTGTCAACCCGGATTGAGAGGGTTCACACTACAGGATTCCACACTACAAAGGGGGTTGAGCCAATCTGCTTCAATCCACCTCTTGAGTGGGGTTGAGATTAATCCTTGTCAACTCGGATTGTGAGCGTTCACACTAGTCACCAATCTGCTTCAATCTGTGTCAACCCGGGTTGAATCACTAGTCTGAACGCCGAGTTAACTGGTACTTTCACTTGAAAATGTCTTGAATACCTGAAGTTCAATTCTACTTATAAATGACATTTAGTTTATCAAAGTTCAACTTAAAGGAGGTTCCACTGTGTATATATGTAAAAGTCAGTGATTACATCTTGAAAGAAAACGATAATTCTGAATGCTCCATCAAATATACATGTGTCTTGCATAAACAGTCCTTTCCACCAGTGATTCATATATCAAGATTTCAATGCTGCTTTTTGTCCACAAAGTTTATTGTGAAAACAAGACCTTTACAGAAAGTTTTGCAAGTGGTTTTCAATGAACTCTAATGAAAGCTGATACACCGTTTATCAAACGAAGAAAAATTATAAGCTTGGTTGCCTTCCATTAGAGAGTTATTAGAAATGACATACTTGGCTGTGGAAAAACTGAAGAACTTTTCTTTTGCATTTTGTATTTGCAAGAAATACTGTTATTGTCTCTGTTCTAAATTTGAAAAACCCTATTTTTATAAGTGAATTTCATAGATTTTGACATTTGATATACTTAATAGACTTTAAACCATATTTGAATTACTATTTTTTTACAGTGTTAATTAATTGTGCATGAATTTATCCAAACTGCTTAAATACAGCAAGACCGTTTGAAACTTCCATCAAATTCTTGAAAATTCTAGTAAATTGGTTCTACCAAACTGTTAACCTTGTGGTCCCTGTCTTAATTCAGAATTTCTTACAAAAGCCTGATTTTTCCCCTTATCCAACCACATGAAAGACGTTCCCATTGATGCACTGATCCACCTCCACTATTCACAAACATCTTGCTTTGTCAACAAATCTTTAATGAATCTAGACAAACTAGTATGCACTGGTTCCTTCACCCATATACTACCCATCACAATATGACCCTGGCTGTTGAACACGGCATAAAACAAAAAATAAATCTTAATATAAACAAAACTTTAACAATCAAAAGTTCAAAACTGCAGTCGAACCCTGTGTAAGTTGAATCCGAAGAGACCAGTAACATAAATGTCCACTTGACCTTGAGGACTTATAATTTACCTCTACTTACATTTCCCGATTTGATATAAAGGGGTTGACCTGTAGTTAAAATCCTACATTATCATCATCTAATAAGCAATACTACTAAAGCTGAACCAGACCAAAAAAAAGGGCCACAGGTTTTTTCTCTATTTCACAACCATATCATGTGAAAACACCAGCAAATACCAATAGAAGTTGCATTACAATGAATTATTGGCTTCCCCGTTTTATCAGTGAAGGGTTACAAATGGTGCCAGAAGTGCTATAAAACATAAAACTGCTGCTATTTCACCCAAATCTACTCTGAAAACCTACATCCATCCATCCCACATGAGCCAGAAATGCCAAAACATTCATACAGCTTCTAAGCTGTCAGCAAAACAAGATGGCTAGGCCAATGTAACCAAAGAATGGGCAACTAGGAGTGTTGAGATAGGCAATTTACTGGATTCTTCAATAAATCTCTGGCAATAACTGCAAGCCTGAGAAACACTGGGAGTCTCTTCCAAGATTTAACCTAAAACTGCACAACTGGGTCATTTTTAGGCTGTTTGTGATGAATATAAAACAAAAGTCCCTGACTGACAGAAAAAACAAAGTACAAGAAGTGGCTTAAAGAAATATTGATAAATCACCTCACCGATGGCAGTACTTGAGAACGTTAATTTGTATAAGAGCAACCCCCCCCTTTTTTTTTTTTTTTTTTTTTTTTGGGTGTGTGTGTGTGTGAGTGAGTGCCTTTATTCTGTATATTTGATAAAAATGGATCAGATTTCCTAAAAATAAGAATTTTCTACAACTCCTATGCGGCTGAAAATTAGACAAGCCAAAAAATAATCTACTCTCTGCAGAATAAAATATGTTTATAGTTTATCTACTAAACAAATCTGCTCTGAAAAGTACCACGAGTAAGTAACCAGCACATACAAGTGTAAGCTTTAGTATATGCCATTAAGTCTGAATATTCTGGTGTGAATTTATTGAAACATGATTTTTGCCTTATGTTTCTTTCACCTTTCAAAAATCTTGTCAATCATAGCATTTTTGTGACTAGTTTACTTGCTCTATACAGTGTAAGCATGTACTTGAGAGATAAAAAAAATATAAGTTTTCCCATGAAACCTTTTCAATAATGATTTCCGCTCGTGTAGCAAACATGCCTGAACTGTACCAAACACATATACTATACAATAGATGCATACTCGGCATCATATTTTAACAATTAACAGTAATCAAACTAATCATATGGCAGCATTTCAATATCATCGGTATGGCTTCATCGAGTTCAATACTGTTACCAAATGATTTCATTTTAATATGGTTTTCAATACCTCATAAGGCAGTATTTTCTAAATACTATTGTATTTTATACTATTAATCTTCCTTTTGATCACCAATATTCATCTGAAGGAATATTTAATTTGAGATGTTACAGTACTCTCAATTGATGACTTGTGTTGCAGTCTGGTGTTGATCTTTTTTAAATATCTCAAATAATTTTGGACTACCGGTGTAACAGGAAATCCCCCCCCCCCTGAAAATCCCCCCCAGGGGCATAATTTCCTAGGATTTTATCCCCCCCCCCCCCCCAACACACACACAAGAAATAAAGCATAAGCAATTAGGGAACACTATTATGTGCAAAAGCATGTAAAGTATGATGCATACACTTAGCAGACGCATATGATAACTAAGTTGGTATATTTATTTATTTATTTGGGGTTTTACGTCGCTTTCAACACTGTACAGGTCATATCACGACGGGTAATTGGAAGGGCAGAGGAAACCAGTACATACAGTTTGTTAGGGTTCTGTACTGTAAACTGCCGACCAACGGCAAGCAACTACCAGCTTTCCCACTTGAGGCCGTGCCGGGAATCGAACCCCGGCCTCAGAGGTGGGAGGCGAGTGTTACCACTCTGCCACCGTGGCCCCCTAAGTTTGTATAAGTACTACTCAAACCTAAAGCTTGATGCAGATGTATGAAATTGAAACACAATGCTACAGTTGTTGTGATTGCAAGAGTCACTTTTCGTATTTTGCCACAGACAGGTGAGGTGAGACTGAATGCCACAAGTTTTACAGGATTTCATGTTTCTTGTGTCCGTTCGTTGTTTTTTTTTTGTTTTTTTTTTTGCAGTGGCAGCTTTTTTTTCAAATTAAATGTTTTTTGGGCCAACATACACCATTAGATCCAATCATGTTTAAGGCAAAGTTTTTACAAATTTTATTTTGGTTAATTCTCAATCTAAAATTTGCAAATCACCTATTAATGTTTCAAAGTACAAATGATTATGTGAGCTAATTTTTGCTTAACTTTCTGCTGGCTTCAAGCCAAAACTTAATCAGGAGTAAAGGAAAATTCCTAGAAATGTTTCAATCTAGACACATATATGTTCTACTATTGGCTTAACTTTCAATTAGAAACTAGAGGAATGCTTTTGCTAACAAAAGCGAAGCGTCCCTTAAAGTTTAAAACGCTTTGTGGTTTTAATAAGCATGCTGTAAAGCTAAGAATGCACAAAGCTGCACCGTATATTTTCCCAATACCTCTTAATACATTCTGAAGCTATAAAAGCAACGATAAAGGAGATATAAGGCAAAAACTCCAAAGCAGCTATTTATGACCCCAGTTTGGCCCACAAGGGAGGGTCGGGGGTAAAACTGACCGGCTATTTAGACTCTCCACATATGCTTTCCCAATACCTCTTAATACATTCTGAAGGTCTAAAAGCAACAATAAAGGAGATATAAGGCAAAACTCCAAAGCAACTATTTTATGACCCCAGTTTGACCCATAAGGGGGGGTTGGGCGATAAAACTGACGGGCTATTTAGACTCTCCACATATGCTTTCCCAATACCTCTTAATACATTCTGAAGCTATAAAAGCAACAATAAAGGAGATATAAGGCAAAAACTCAAAATCAGCTATTTTATGACCCCAGTTTGACCCATAAGGGGGGCCGTGGGGTAAAACTGACTGGCTATTTAGACTCTCCACATATGGTTTCCTATTACCTCCCAGTACATTTTATTGCTCTAAATGCAATACTTAAGAAGATAATAGGGGGGTTGGCCTAAATTTAAGGCTTTCAGATTGGAAGGTGTCAGAAAATCACTCATAAATGAGACATTTTTCAAGGGATTGCTCCCAAAATCTAATCAACTCATGTTTTCGATAGTATGAACTGTGTAGCAAGTAGTTTTTCCTGAACTGCGATGACGAGGGGGGTGTACTTCAAAAAATTGTTTTTGATCATGCGACCTTCATAAAGGTTAAAAGGTCAAATTTAAGCATGCAGAAAAATTTTCCCACGCCTAAGGTATATAACTGCCAAATATGGTTTGAAACCTTCTAATAATAAGGGAGATATTCAAGGGAGACCATAATGCGGTGGCGGCAAGGAAACTGAGGCGACAACAAATAAGCACCCTTTCAGGGACGCTTACTAATTGTAATATTCCATTAAAATTAAAAAAACTTAGGTGGGGGGTAGATTTCCTAGAAAATCATTCCCCAGGTGGGGGGGGGGGGGGGGGGATTTCCAAGCAGGGGGAGGATTTCCTAGGAAATCTTACCCTCGGGGGGCCAATATTCCTAGGAAATCCTCCCCCGGGGTGATGATTTCCTAGAATCCCTAGGGGGTGGGGGGGGTGGGGGGGGGTGGGGGGGGGTGGGATTTTTGGGGAGAGTATTTTGTGGGACACCGGTATTTGAGGCACTAGTGGCGGTGAAATAATGCATTTGTAAACATGATACCATGTTTTCAATGTAGATTGACATGCAAAGACAGTTTGACATTGATATTGAATCTACATTTACATTTCTACACAACTGACTAGCAGGAACCAATAATCATATATTTCTCATTCTGGAGAAGACGCTTTCTGTCAGTCCCCTTCAACACCAAATCAGATTGTCTGAGAAGTTACCACAAGCCAATGTTGAGCACACAGGCATACAAGTAAAACCCCTTTGATCATTTGGAACATCTGAGTACAATTATTACACAACTATACGATTATCTGCTAAAAAAGAACCTGTTATTTTGACCTATGATATGGTCTAAAATGCAGTTTTATGTGTCCTTTGACATGGCATCATCACCAAAATACACACACTGGTCAAACTTCATAACCAATGAGGTCTCCAAGATCTGAAATAAGATCAAAAAGACTGGGACCAGTTTATGAGGAAAAACCTCTAGTGTCTATAAACTGTGGAATGCTGTACATACCTGCCAGAGATTGAGATGAGGGATGTTGGGATACATGTTGTACTGATTTCACTGTAACACACACTCTGTGTATCTAATCCACACAAACTCAGAGGGAATAACAAGTGAGTAATCACATCAAGCTAATCCCATTATCTTTTACACACAATAAGATGCACAGATATCCGAGAATCTAAGTAAATGCAGAAATCCATCTGCCGCCAGTAAATGACTTTACAGAATGTTTTTATAATTATACAGTCTATACAATTTATCCACTGAAAATATTATTTGCACTTGTCAAGCATCATCACGATTGACTCATAGTACATTGTGATACTGTACAACGAAGCCTTTGTCAATTGATTTGATACATATGACTTAGATTAAGACACACCTCTTAGTTCCTTTTTTATCGGTAAAATGTTAACATGTATCCAGCAGTTAACACTCTTTTTATTTTATTCACCACAAAGGCTTTGTAAAGTTAATAACAAACAGTATAGTTATTCTTTACTCTGTGATCTCATTACGTTTGAACTGATTTTTGTCTATTTATGAAATTTTACTAAAAAATATCTAATAATAGCTACACAGAAATAAATCCACGTAAAGAACAGCATACATCCATCACAACCAAGCCACAGTTTACAAGCAGAATGTACATTTGTATTCCAAAACTTTCCAGATCCTTCATAATCAGTTATCTCTGCATAACATAATCAGCAAATGAGCTTATATAACCATAGATTTCAAAGCTAATACATCCAGCGATTAGTTCATTGTTTAACTGCTATACAAGACATATACACATGTTTCTTCCTGCCTAACCTTTGCAGAAAACCCACATAATATATCTTTCTGTGTTTAGATTGTTGACACTGTACATAATGCATTTGAAGGTTTTCTACAAAAGCCACTAAATAACGAGGATCACTTTTCACAAATTTTGCCACTCTCAGCACGATAAAATATTCCTTCTTTCTTTTCAAAGGAAAGAAAACACTTCAGTGGCCTATTCAGTCAAGTTGATGCCATAATGTAAATTTATATATACATCAAGATATTACATGGGAGAATGTATATGTAGTTAGACGGGTATATATACTAGTGTATATACCTTGCCACCATTTCAAACACATATACATAAGCAAGAACATAAGTTAGACCTGTTTACTCTTACTTAGAAATATGCTTCTTTTACAACAACAAAATCTCTGGTTGATTTTTTTGTCTTGGCTTCTTCAAAACAAACACTCGCTAATTAAATGATCAACTCCCATGTGAAAACAAAACTGTTGAAGTTAATGGGCCACAGAAAAAGCCACAAATATTATCCCTACACTAGCTGTATTGTTTTTATGTTTTATGAAGACTTGAAACTTTGTCTCCCATCCAACTAAAATATTTAAACAATATATAAAGCCTACACATACACACTAGTAGCATACACACATATATCTTTTCATACATATATATCTTTCTGTTCTGAGGTGGAATAAAAACTGGTGTTCTTTCTTTTCATGCCAGAGTTCATTTCCACAAACAACCGCACTTCTATCTTCTTGTTCAAATTCATCAAATTAGTCCCAAGATCACTTAAACACTTCTCTAAACATGATCCCCTTCAAATCATTTGACACGCCATACTTCTTTACAAGGCACAACAATCAACTCATTTCAGGCCAAATCACATTTGTACACATTACGCTTTTCTAAAAGTCTGTTTGTTGTAGTTTCCTTCCCCCTCAAATGATTTCTTCATATTTTATGTTTGTCTGATCTGAACAGAGGAAACTCTGGCAAGTACATAAAAGAAAGAAGACTTTATAACACATTATGCGGGGTCTCAAGGATTTTAGCATATACATACATCTTTATATTCAATAAGCGTTCAGAATACCATGTGAAAGAGTGCTGTGCAAATAATCTGTTAAACAGACATAAATCACTTTGCTTTTTAATGTCAACATCAAGAGCTTTTATATCCTTAAGATCCTCATAGTCAATAGGTAGTGTAATTCTATTTCTAATGCATGTCATTTCACTGCTACTCTTTTTAATCCACATGTTTTTATGGCTTGCCTTAAGTGTAATCACTGATTGTTTATAGCTGTTTTTCCCTTGCCAATGACATGACACTGATATTGAGATAACACACACATAAGTTTTCCTCTACTGATAAAATACATGTATACTATGATTACAATCATATTGACTTGGCAATTCAAACCCCAGTTCCTGACATAATGTATTGCATGGTCTACCTGCATATATAGAATCCTCCATTTTGTTTTTCCATGTTTAATTTGTCACAAACAAGCTGTGTCATTAGTTTTGTTCACAGGAGGCAGACATGCAAAAAATATACATAATAAAAAAGGCTGTAACTTGCAATGAGCAGTACTCTCTCTCTCTCCTTCTTTCACACACACTCCCACAAACTACTGCCACTACTGTTACACAGGAGACACAAAGAACCGCAGCCCCACAATATTGAATGTTTTTTTTAGGAGAGACAGTGTAACAAGCACTTTATTGCATGCCTCTATCCAACAAACCCCCAGACAAGAAGCTCTCTTTCATCTTACCTCTTTAACAACATGATGAATTTACAAATATCTCACTCTCTGCTGCCACAACACACCCTTTCCTAGTCTCTTAATTTCATTTTTGTTAGATTTGCCAATTTGTGCTTTTGCTCATTTTTTCAGGATATATCCTCCCCATTCTTTTCTAATCTCTTGCCCCAAGTGCTTTAGCTAATTACTTGTAAAACTCTCAAGCCTTCGATCAGCAGCAGAAAAACATGTAAAAATGTGAAGTTTCTAACTTTGATCTTGATCCTCCGTTGTGAATACCTAATCCAATTGTAGAGAGCATTTTGATTTAATGTAATATAAAATATCGCCCTTACAGAGAGAGAGAGACACACACAAATCCATAGGTTACAAAGACAGCAGCCAGAGCTCTCTCAGTGTAAAACCCCCTAAGCCCGCATCAAGGCACAATAAAGTGTCCGACTTCAAACGGCAGCAAAATGATAGCTTTAGACACACAAACACACACTCACACACCCCGTGACAGTCCAAGAGGATACAGCCAATACTGCTAAGTCTCTTTGCCCCAACAGTTTGCAGTCAATATCCAAGACGATTATTATGACACAAGCATTTGGTTCTTTTACAACAGGCCTGCAGCTCCCAAAGAACTCCCCTTGTATATTTCCGCAAAACCCAATATAATTTCCTGGACCATTAGTGACACTTTCTCTCTTCCAGGCATAAATGGGGAGATGCCTTTCTAGAGTAATCCAATTGCTAGATCAATACTGTAATGAAATGACTTCTTTAAGCAACAACAAATCGACTCTGCTCCCTCTGATGCTTGTCTTGATTTCTGAATGCCACCTACCCCCCCACCCCCCCATCCCCACCTATTCTTATCCCTGTGTGTAGTGAAATATAGAATTGCATCTTGTCAGGGTCAAACAATAGTCGTAATCTGTAACAACTGTTCTCACATGTTTTTCTCACATTTTTCTACTCCCTTGCTTCTTTTTCTGAATTAACTGTGCAAGAGCTGGAAATCTGACCAAAACGACCCTTCCAAAGGCATCATGAGCTATCTAAAACTAACCACAGAAACTCAATTTCTAACAAAATGGCTAATTAAATACCCCCTCCATCTTTCCACATGACGCCACAAGGGAGACATAATAATCTTATCAAAAAGTATCACCATTAAGGAGCAGATTTCTATAATGTATCAGAGTAAATAATGATCTATTGTTTAGTTCCAGGATGTCAAAATGCACCATTAAATAGGAATAGGCTTTACAGTTAGGAATAATTCATAATTGAGAATATTTGCACCCTTAAAGCTTGTGGTCTGTGAAGCCCAATAGTTAGTTATATCATGCAGTCTTCACACTAGACAATTACAAAAACATTAACATCTCTACACAACTGACAGTAAATTGTATTTCAACTTATTTTGAGAGAAAGAAAGCTGTACTTGTCTCGGGTCCAGGTGACAACGAAATACTCACAACTTATAGGTACCAAAATAAACAATGAACTCTATATTATGCATTGGTCTACTTGGCTGAATGACACCATCTCCACTTGACAAGTTCCACAATGCACTCCTATAATACTCCTAAAATTATGTAATATGGATACCAATATCCGCAGAACTGGAATGTTTTGTGTCATGTGAAGTCATCTGTTGGCATACTAGTATTTCCAGTCCATGAGATCACATATTGAAAGTGATTTATTTTAAACATCTATGAACATAAAGATATTTTTTTATATTGACTATCATACTGGTCAGTTAACCTTTGTCAATAGAACTTATAAGTCTCATGCAACATAAAACATAGACAGGTCAAGGTTTAGATTTGTTTACATAAGCAGCATCCGTATTACGTAAACAGTCAGTATGCTCTTCATAATGACAATGTCCATCCTAAAAGACACATCTTTACATAGAAATGGCTATGGAAAACATTTGCTACTTCCATATCACATAAACAGTCATGATATTAAAAAGGTACAGTCACACATAAAGCATGAGCAATAACCATCTTGCCTTCATTAGTTAAGATTCTTTTGTTAATTATTTGGAGGAGAGATTGAGACATTACAGTATACCATTGTTCACATCTCCAGGTCAATGCAAACTCTTTCAACTGGTCGCCACTAAAAAGCTTTAACTAAGATATTGCTATTAGCCTGTCTTGGCCTAACTTCCTTACAAGTAAACTGTCCAGGTGGAGAGAAATTCAAGCCAGATTACTGTTTCAATCACTCAGTTTGAAGGTCAAATTTGGGGATTTGACTCTCTCCCATGACGGCAGGCCCTGAGTCAATATACATGGTACAATTAGCTATCAATTTGCTTGCATCTACCTGCTTGGGAGAACTGACAAAGTACACTGTAAACTCTCTGAAAGAAAGGTTAAGGTTAATCGTTCAATTTATTAATTTGATCTTTACCAAATAGCCACCAACAGGAATCCCAGTACCTTGCATGCATGAGAAACTTCACAGACTGATAAACACTTAATAGAAGTGACCCTAGGCTCACCTGAATCTCAAGGGTGGCCCAATCATTTCCATGCTCTCTGGTAATCCTTGCTGCTTACAGTGTTGGATCTAAAAACTGTGAAAAGTGGGGGTCATCAGCCACCACTGCACAGAAGGTGGCGGGAGCTCAAAATGTGGGGAATCATATTTAGATCATCAGAATCTGTTTTTCTGCCTCCATGTTTGAATTAGAGGGCCAACAAAATCCTTGCTGAAAGTCGAAAAATGCACGTGACGGCCATTTTGTATTTCAAAATGAGGCCAAAAAAATTCACAGGCAAGATTTTGTAATGATGAATATATACTACAAATTTGAGAACTCTACCTAAAATACCTTGGCCTCTAGAGGGATAATGGGAAAAATTCTACACACTGCGACGACAGGGGCGTACTCATACGCAATCCATAGTATCCACCGGATGCCATCCGGTGGATACAATTACCAATCCATTGTAAACTTGATTTGTTTATATTTAGATACTGATGAGTGGTACATAATATGTGCGATTACTTTAAAAAATTTAAAACCAATCATAGAAGTACACATTGTGGACAAGAATTATTCAAATTATGTTTGTGCAAAGGAAAGGTACCATGATAAAACTCCGGTTTTGTGTATTGTCTCAATTTCTGGAAAAAAAGTGTAAAACTGTTATCCTATTAATTATAACATTTATAGATCTCCAAACCAAATACACATTATCAGATTATCTTATAGGTGGTGAGTAGGATGAAATCTGTCTCTGTAGGTGAAAAAACCTGTGATGATGCAAGATACATATTCTAGATACCAAGCTGTGATTTTTGCTCATGCTAATTTTGTGAGAGAGTTCATTACTGTCTATTCTTTGAAAGTATTTAAATACTCCACAAGTTCTTAGAGTCTGAGTAGGGTTAGTACCCAGTGATAGTGACAGGACTAGATTCAACAAGATGTCCTTGTGGCCCACTCATCAATCACATGGACTCTACTCTGCAGGATAATGACTTGTCCTCATGTTTTATTCACAGCGCTTCTGCATGTGTTGAGAGACAGGGATGGGTCAAGATTCCCTTACAACAGTTACCCTGTAATATATCACAGATATTATTAGGGTGTTCCCCCAATCTTCTGAAAACTCTTTACATTAATACAGCAATGTGCAGAGGTGAGCAGTACATTCTGCATTACTGGAATCTCATAAATCTTTTAAAGATTTGGTTGTGGTTATGTTCTAACTTTTAATTTTACACTGTATAAAGTTTAACATTTAAAATTCATAGAATTTTGTTCTGGTGATGGCTACCTTCCGTTTATGTCTATGTCTACACTAGTATTTAATTACACAATTTTCTAATTTTGGGTCACCTAAAGTGGTTCCATTTATTCCCGAAGTTTGACCCAAACACTGACGCTACTCCTACAGTGCCAAATGATAATTTATTCTTTTGTAAACTAATTTGAAGTCTTTGTATATCTTATTCCACAAAATCTGACATACATGAAAACATTATGAATCAACTTAATGAATTTCTTGTAATCAAAATCAGTATCCTCGCATATTCATTATTTTAACATAAGTTTACCAAAACATTAAAGTGCAAAAATATTTCTCAGTATTTTATAATATTCTATCAATATATTGGACATTTTGTACTCAAAAGTGTTCAACAAGAGGGTCAGAGATGCCCCAAAAGGCAGGTTGTGCAGACAGCAATAAGGTTAGTGACTGCTGTAATTAAATTTAGAAACAAGGAAAGCAATGTTAGGCCACCCAGTTAAGGTAAATGTGTTAGACGTGCTAAGAAATGTAAAACTTGTAATCTAGGTTACATTATTGTATCTATGCTATACTATAACAGACGGAATTACACCAATTTCGAAAGCAACTTAGCTATGATGGTAGTCTATCTTCCTGTCAAGTTTGAATTCGATTAGACAAAGCCTTTTCGAGTTAGAGTCCAGAAACCAAAATGTTGACCCACAGACAAACGGACAAAAAATGGACAAATGAACAGACGGAATTACACCAATTTCGAAATCAACTTAGCTATGATAGTGATCTATCCCCCTGTCAAGTTTGAATTCGATTGGACAAAGCGTTTCCGAGTTACAGTCCAGAAACAGAAATGTTGGCGGACAGACAAACGGACAAAAAACGGACACACGAATGGACAGAATTACGACAATTTCAAAAACAACTTAGCTATGATGGTGATGTATCTCCCTGTCATGGTTGAATTCGAGTGGACAAAGCGTTTTCGAGTTAGAGTCTGGAAACGGAAATGGTGACGGACAAACAAACGGACAGAATTACACCAATTTTGAAAACAACTGTGATAGTGATCTATCTCCCTGTTAGATTTGAATTCGATTGGACAAAACGTTTTCAAGTTAGAGTCCAGAAACAAAAATGTTGACGGACAGACAAATGGACAAAAAACGGACACACGAATAGACGGGATTACATCAATTTCGAAAGCAACTTAGCTATGATGGTGATCTTCTCCCTGTCAAGTTTGAATTCGATTGGAAAAAGCGTTTTCAAGTCAGAGTCCGGAAATGGAAATGTTGACGGACAGACAAACAGACATTTCATGGAAGTACATGTCAAAGTTGAGGCTAAAATGTAAAGGTTCACATTTGAACAAAACAAGGAAATTTTTGAAGCAGTACAAGAATTTTTAAGGGAATCAGGGCGGTTGCAGTCGTCATCATCTACTATTCATAATCCTTTGTAAATAGTTCTTCTTGCAAGAAGGCTTATTATAATCTTTGTTGATTTGCTTGATTGCTTCAACAAAATAATGTTTATGAAAACTAAGGGGTTTTTTTTCCCTTTTATCAACTAGGCCAATAAGGACAGGCCCTCAGTAAATCCTATATGTGGTCATAACCTGGGTTCAAACCCACAACCACCGAGGTGAGAGTCAAGTGATTTAATGTGAAATATGGTCACCACTTGGCCACTGAACATTTTCTTGTTGAATCCATTTCAATCCTTGCATCCTTAACTCGAGTTTTTAATTTACAGGTATGTAATGGGAATAAATGGACTATTTCAAAAGAGTGAACAGTATATTAGTGTCCTTGTATGACATAAATAGAAAATAGCACAAGAGATGTCCATACCCTACAGCCCAGGGAAATGATTTTCAACACCACGAGAAGAAGTGACACAGTATGAAGATCAGGAGACTTTCAGAGCAAACAGTGTGACATGATGTTGCACACCTACATACCATATGTCCCTAACAAGCATCAACTTCCTACATCTTACAGTTTCCGAAATATAGCCTAGTGAAGATTTTAAAGGTCAATGTCACTATAGCAAGGTTAAAGGTCAAATCAAGGTCACACCATGATGCTGCCCACCCACATCCCCTAGACAATGTCCCTACCAAGAATAAACTTTCTATACCTTAGGGTTTCTGAGATATCGTCCGAACAAAATTTTCAAACTCTGGGTCACTACAGCAAGGTCAAAGGTCAAATCAAGGGCATACAATGACGTTACACATCTACACCCCCAACCAATGTCCCTACCAAGTACAATATTTTCCACCTAAGGGTTTTTGAGATAACAGCCCCGACAACCTTTTTCCCACCGCCCACCTGAACGCCCATCTGGACACCATGGGTGAAAACAATATGCACACAGTCCTTAAAGGCTGTGGGGTACAAAACTCTAATTGCTGAACTTACTGATGAACAAATGTGTTGGTAAAATTTCCTTTTAAGTACAAACTACTTTCTAATGCCATTAATACAATTTCTGCTAAAACCTTATCTTTTTTTTCTTCTTCAATATTTTCTTGTTGCTTTGCATTATTCATTGCAATTTCAGTATTTTATGAATAAATGCTCTTTGAAATCATGTAAAATTTCACATCTTAGTTGAAACCTTTCAACTAATATTTAACTGCCCCAACAGAGATAACAACTCATCTAACTATCTAACTTTCTTTTTGTCCTCTATACCTCAATATTTCCTTCAGGTGAGAACCATATTGTCACTTTTCAGACCAAAGAGCACTAATCACACTACTCAGACATTGAAAAGCGGTATGCATGCATGTACGTGTATTAGTAACTGAAACATCACAACCCAGATTTTAACTATTATACCACCTCCATAAAGAACCAGTGAAGTATTATTCTCATATTCCTTACTGGTTGCCTGGCAAGATTAAGCTGATCATTACATTGCAGTAAAAAATATTACACAATCTTTCTCCTTTGCTATCCACGATCCAAATCAATTCCCATCAAACCTTCGGCTTTTTTTGGTGGAAAAATATAACTACACACAATATTCTCAATAAAAACATTCTTTTATGGTTCACATTTTTGTTGTTCCAATCCCATAATTCTCCCAATGTGAATTTTTATAGTTTCTTTCCAACTCTGTAATGGGGTCTGACTAGAAATAATACAAGAAAATTTAATCTTTTTATTAGTACTATTATAACTTGGCTTTGTAATCTCCTTGGTTTTTATGGGACCTTTTTATGCCTAATAGGTCCTACATATCTGTTTAACTTGTATTAGTTACAGTTAATCTCTTAAAAGGTTTACTAGTTAAGCTTTACCTTAATTTATCAATTACAGTGAATTATTCTAACTTAAATTGAATTGTCAATCATGTTACAAGACCACAGTAAATTTAAATCGTTCTATTTTAATAAGCATTGTCTTAAACAAATAGAAGCATTTTCTTTGAAATAATGTATGCTTTGTTGAATATGTCAGATTACTGGTAAATGAGTCATGAAACAATGGACCCAACAACCATAATGTACTAAGTTAGAACCAATCTAAAGAACGTATGTTTGCATTGTGTGGATAACTCCCATAACTGATAAAATATGCCATACAAATTGACATTTGTCGCACCACTCACAGTTTCAAGTATCCTGTGTCACTGTAATGCTGCATTGTACATATTTATCAGGTTATAGATCTGTAAATAAATACTCAACTCTTTAGCATTATATCGGATGACTATAAAACAAATTGCAACCCTTTTTAACCATCAAAACACAAATGCTACCAAAACTAGTAAAAGGTTTTTCTTAACAAAAATGAGCGGCCCGGATGGAGACTTGAGTTAATAAAGCTTTAGTAGTTGTGGTATGAGACAGTAAGGAGAAGGTAAGCTTTACTGCGTTTTGTATCTAATGGCAAGTAGATAGTCTAAAACTGTATCAGTTGCAGTATTAGACTGTAAGCAGAATGTGAGTTTTATTGTGTTTCGTAGAGTGGTATATTTTATGAAAAGAATATATCATTTTTGCTGTAAATTTGGGATCATAAATTTGGGATTGTAAATTTTTTCCAGGAGATATTTAATCCTAGATTTATAATGATAAAGATACACTGTAGTAAACTATAATTGGCTACAGATAGGGACATTCATATGTTGTATATCTTTGAGGGATTTTAATATATTTATAAGATAAATATGCTCAAGATAACGTATTTGTGAAATTCTTTATTGTTCCATTGTAAACAAAAAATACACAAGGTCATGTTGTCAGATGATTTTAATTCATAGATGACTCTATGTCTGAATATCATGAAAGCCCAAGGTTTTCACACACACACACACACACACACCACACACACACACACACACACACACACACACACGTCTTAAAAGGCAGGTCGTGCTGTTTACATTCACTAGGTTTAAATAAGGATTCTAAATGGCTGAGCCATTTAAAACGGCGGGCTCCAGCTCTCAGCCATTTTAACTCTTTTTCTACCTATTTATTAATTATTGAATTATTGTTTGTCTTCTGTGGAATACAAGTTTAATGTTTCATGACAATTATTTAAGTTCTTTTCTTTCCATTGTTTGTCATTTAAGCTTAAAGTTTAAAAAGTAAAATATTAAATAGCAGCAATATAATTATATCAATATAAAGTAACTATGAATTTTCAAAAAGCATTAAAACAGCTTTAACAATATTAAGTCAATTGTTTCAGTCATAGCTAATTTTGTGATACCCTAACAATAGGGACAAATCCAATTAAGTGATCACTGGAATAATAGTTAACAAATCAACACTATAGGGATGACTTCCACACTGTTATAAAACGACTGGTCAGTCATTCATTTCATGTAGGATTACTTTCTCATGCATTGTCTTATATATAGGCTGGATTAAACATAATGGATTGAATTTGTGAAAGCCATACCTTTTTCTGTTGATTAGTTTACAGAGAAAGATAATCAGTTTATAAGATTTACCCCCTTTGATGTACAAATCACAGGTCAATTCACTAAAGGATGAATTTCAAACATTTAGAATGTGTGTACTTCAAACACCATAGCAGTGAGCTTTATTTCCTACGGACAACTTTAAGTGTATAAATAAGTATTGTACAAAGGAGGGCGGTTAATTGCAATTACATCAAGCAGTGCTTGTTCTCTTGAACTGTGGCTGGATGGCATACAAAAGTCAGTTGGTACTTATGTCATTATTGCATACTACCATATGAAGTATGGTATTCCTGTTATCTATTTGGTTGGGCCATTTAAAATGGCAGCCTGCTGTTTAAAACGGCGGACTGCCATTTAAAACAGCGGACAGCCGTTTTAAACGGCAGAAGGGGTAAAAATGGCATGTAACATTAACACACAAAGCACAGTGGGGCATCATGAGTCAATCTGCCTCCAGATAGATATCACACAGAAGCAAATACAGAGTTGAAGGAGAAAAACAGATAATAATAAAGATACATTGTAGTAAACTATTATTGCCTATAGATAGGGACATTCATATGTTGTATATCTTTGAGGCAAAACTTCCTTTTTTCACTGTAAGATGACCATAACTTCATTCATACTGCGATTTTAAGGTGACCATGAACTGAAAATGTCCCTTCAATATTAATATACGTTAGATATGGAAAAAGAAAGGGGCTAGATGGCTTTATTCCAATTTTATGACTTTTATTTTAACAGTTTAAGGTCACCATAAAGTCAGGATAATCCTTTGGTAAAATCTTAATATACAGTGTTTCCTGAGCCTCGATTTTCTGGAGGTCAACTGACCCACGCTTTTGAAAACCGGGGGTCAATGCAAATTTTTGAGGGTCAGTTAGGCTTGACCCCTTCTAGTTAAACTGCAGGGTAGAAAAATTATAGACAAACAATGCTGAAATACCTCGCAAAGCCGGTGTTCAGATTAGAGTTATGAAATGTGGGGTACCATGTATCCCATGGTGTACTTAAATGGGGTACAAGTAATATTCTGCCACATTTGCCTCAATAAATAATGTTTAGATGTTTAGATATGCCCAGTTACTAAAAAGCAATAAATTTGTTTTATTTATGCTGTTGACAAAAAAATTACAGTACATTGTACATGGCTGTATATTCATAAAGATATCTGATTAGTTCACCTGTGTACATCAGGGTAAAGAAAATAGTCAAAAAATAAACTTGACTAAAAAATTTTTATTTACCCTACAAATATAATATTTATACTGGTTGAAAGACAAATTATTGTAGTTTATTTTGCTTTTTAGTTGACAAAAATCCATTGAGTGGGTCCAGAGTTATAGTGTTTTTGCGAATATTTTCGAATTTCAGAGCTAGTATCTTCTGGGGTTAAAAATTCAAGAGTTTCCGAGATTTAGTAGAACGTGTCTCCCAATGCACAAGGTATTTGTCATCGTTCGGAGACGTTGTTTCCAATTGTTTCCTTGCAGAGATCACATTTTCCTTTGATGTATGACGTTTCGAATAAGATTTGCTAGGGTACATTCTGACACTGGCCGTTTAAAATGGATTTCGTCTACGTAGCTCTCGCCTTACAAGAAATTTTAAAATATACAGCTTACTTTCAGTGCTGTTTTATTGCATGTATGTCTACGTTTTCAGTAAAAAAAATCTTGCGTCCTTTGGTGGATTTTGTAACTGAATAACCCGAATGCGCATGCGTGACCTCGTAACCTCGCGAACTCTTCACCTCTCAACCTTTTGATACCACGCATGCGCAGTGACAAGTAAACAGCAGGAAATCGGCCATTTTTGTTTTGAAATTGGAATAAATAAAGAATTGCTTCATATATAGATGAAATATTGATATATCTTTCTACAAATACTTCTGCGTCAGGCTGACCCCCTGGTAAATAATATGTGCGTAAATTGCTTGATTTCGGCGTAAATTTACGCACGTGTGCGTAAACGGAAACACTGATATATATGCCAAGTTTGGTTGAAAAAAGTCAAAAACTAAGTGAACTGGAGGGCTAAAAGGTTACCTTAAGATTGCAGATACAGGGCTAAAACTTTTTTTTTTTTTTATTAAACAAAACAAAAACAAAGCATACAAGTACAATCATAATAATGTTTAAATGATTATGAAATCATTAGGATTTAGGATACTATTTAGGTACTGAATTAAGCAATCAGACATTACCTTATTTATACAGATATTGAGTTATTTTTACATTTTGAGAATTAATTTATTCCTGGATCATTCAATAAAAATTCGCTGAACACTGACCACGACACTTGAAATTTATCATATGTATTGTTTATTTTTGCAAAGTATTCTTGTTCAGTGTAGATATTTCTGATATAGTTTTGAAAATCAAGCACATTTAATGGTTTTGAATTTCGTGAACATTTCCAAATAAATTTTTTTCCTGCTAAAAGAGGTAAATTTTTGGGGAACATATCTAACTCATTTTCTAAAACACCAAACAAAAGAATGATTGGTGTTAAATTAATATAAATACCAAGTGATTGAAGCCATTGTCTAACATTTCTCCAGAAGTCAATAACAACAGGACAAGCAGCAAATAAGTGATAAATTGTTTCAGCAGATGACTGACAGAAAGCACAGAAAGCACAACTGTTTATGTTAATCTTTTGTAAGTAAGCTCTAGTACCTAGAATTCTATGAATAATACGAAATTGAAGCCAAGTTAGGTCATTTCGACATATAGTTTTGAAACAATTTTTAAAGATTTTATTCCAGGTGTCATCATTTATAGTAGTGTTTAAGACATTATTCCATTTATTTCGTAATGATAAATTTTTATATTGATCATTAAGAGTTTTGTAAAAGTATTTTGAACCTTTTACCCGACTCAGTAGTACTTTTAAGTATGATGGCAGTACAGGTCTGCTGCAAGTATACTGCTTTATACTGAATTTGAGCAAATAATCTTTTAAGCATCTTTAAACTCTTAAATGTTCAAGAAAGTTAGTTGAGACCAAATATCTGTCTTAATTCAAACATACTTAAAGAACTGCCATCAGGTTTAAGTATATCTAGTGGAGTATTTATTCCAACTCTACACCAATGTGGATAAAAAAGAAGTTCAGTAGAAATGTGAAAATTGTACCACAACGGCACAGTTAATGTTTCAGAATGACAAACAGGTAGTCGAGTCAAAAAGGTATACCATGCATTAAATACTTCTTTCCAAAAAATATTGGCCGTTCGTTCTGATAAATATTTTGACCACAAAGGACCAAAATTATATAATCTCTCCACATTTGTTGTAGATGCCAAGAGTTTTACCCATGGAGATTCGGAAGTAAACAAGCGTTTTATCCAAACTAGTTTTTGAGACATAATGTAATTTTCTATGTTTATCATCTGGAGACCTCCCTCAATGTAGTTGTTAGTTATTTGCCTCTTACTTATTTTATGTGGTTTGTCATCCCAGATAAAGGAGTACATTAGTTGGTTTAACTGAGAAATGAATTGTTTGCTTGGAGATGGAATTGAAGAAAGTAAATGATTTAGACTACTAATTACAAAAGTCTTGACAATGCTTATTTTCCCAATTGGAGTCAAGTTCCTCCTTCTCCATTTACTTAAAATTTTTGCGATATCATTCAACAGAGTTGTGTAGTTAATCGAAGGGATATCATCAATATCCACTGAAAAATTTAGTCCAAGCAACTTAAATTTGGTTGTGCCCCAATCTAGTTGCTGTTTAATTTCAAACTTATCTCTTGAATGTTTTTTCCTACCAAGCCATATTATTTTGGTCTTTTCAGTATTTACTTTTAGCCCGGATAATGATCCAAATATTTCTAACGTGTTTAATGCTGCAACTAGAGAATCCTTGCTCCCATCTAAGAACAAAGTAGTATCATCGGCAAACTGTGTCATTTTGAAGTTTATATTATTAAGAGAAATACCTTTAATATATATGTTATTGTCTACCATACAAAATAAAACTTGGGCACAAAGCAAAAACAAGTAAGATGATATGGGATCACCTTGTCTGCAACCCCGTTCTATATTAAAGGTGTGTGATAAAAAGCCTGATTGAAGTACTGAAGCTTTAATATCATTATTGAAAATGGTTATCCACTTACAGAAGCTCTTGTCAAATTTCAGTAATTTCAGCAGTTTATACAGGAAGACCCATGAGACAGAATCAAAAGCTTTCCGAAAGTCGATTAGCATTAATTGTCCTGGTAGGTTGTTGTGATCAAGATACTGCATAATGTCATACACGAGACGTGTACTGTCCCCAATAAAACGTCCTTCTAGAAATCCAGTTTGGGCTTTGGAAACTAATTTGGGTAGAACAGATTTCAGTCTGTTTGCTATTGCAGCTGAGGCCATTTTATATACAACTGATAATAAAGAAACTGGACGCCAATTCTTAAGAAATTCCCTTGGTTTGTCACCTTTTGGTAGGCAACTTATTATGCAAGTTCTCATTGAGATTGACATCTTACCAGATGTATATGCAAAATTGAGAGCCCTCAACACAAAATATTTCAGTTTACCCCAAAATACCTTGAAAAACTCAGCAGGGAAGCCATCAACTCCTGGACATTTATTATTTTTCATTTTAAGTAAGACCTGGCTAAGTTCTTCAAGTTTTAATTCCCCTTCTAATGAGGCTGATTCCAAATGGTTTAACTTTCTAAAATTAGCCTTCACAATTATAGATTCCAAGCCGTCAGAATCTAGAGATACATTGTTTTGTGCTGAAAATAGTTTACTGTAAAAATGTTGTACTTCTTTCAAAATATCTTTTTGGTCTGTTATTTTTTTGCCAGAATCAAGTTGAACACACCTAATGGTTTTTTCAGTGTAGTTATACTTCTCAAGAGAGCAAAAATATTTAGACGGCCTTTCTCCCTCATTTAACCATTGTGCCCTTGACCTAATGACAGTTCCCTGAATAGCAATATCCCTAATTTTTTCTAGTTCTTTCTTTTTATCTTCAAGTGTGTCTGAATCCTGTGGACATTGATTGGCCTCTAGGAAGGCTATTTCATTTACTAGCTTATTTTCTAACTCGCAGGTTTGCCTTTTCTGGAAGGAGGCAAATTTAATACTTTCACCTCGAATTCGAAGCAATAGCATTTCTAAAAATTCTCCATCAGTTATGGTAAAGTTAACCAAATTATCAGGTATATTTAATAAGTAATCCAAAGCGTAGACTGGAATAGCATATTTTTGTTTTTCCTCTTGTATTATAGAATTCACTAGTTCAAGGTAGCTTTTTTCTTTTAGGAGACTGCAATTAAATTTCCACAGTCCCTTTCCCCTTTCAAATTTGCTCAGCATTATTTTAAGCTGAATACTTGAATGATCACTTCTGTAGCTAGGATTAATGTTACAGGCAGTTATGATATCTTGCATTGCATTTGAAACCAAGAAATAATCGAGTCTTGCTTGTTGAAGTGGATTTTTTCGCCGCCATGTATATCGTTTTAAGGAAGGATGAAGAAAACGAAAAATGTCATTAAGATTGTAAATATTTATAATGTCCAATAATGCTTTTCTAGATCGTGGATTATTAATATGTTTATATTTGTCACAGTCTAACAGAGGGTCAAGAATTAAATTAAAATCACCGACAACCATTGCAAATGTCTGAGTGTTGGATTCTAAAATTCCTTTCACGTTCTCAAAAAAACTGTGGACAGTCCTTATTAGGAGCATATATGTTAAGTAATTTAAGTGTTATATCACCTAATTTCAAATCAAGAGATATCATATTACCTTCGTTATCTTTATAAACTGCTGCAATTGAATAATCAACTTTTGTGGCCAGTAATATAGCAACACCCCTTGAATTTGAAGATTCACCATTTAAAATACATTCTCCATTCCACATTGATCTAATTATAGGTTCATCTTTTGGAGTCCAGTGTGTATCTTGCAGACAAATGATACTAGCTTTGGTTTTACTAAAGTAATCTATCACATCTAATCGTTTTTGTTTATTTTGAAGCCCTTGACAGTTTGCCGATAATACTATCAATTCATCAGCCTGTGACATTTAAAGGCAGATTGGACCCTCCAGATAGCAGCAGCAGCAGCGAATGAATAAGTAAATTCAAAATAGATAGCAATAGAAAATAAGTTGAGCAATTCATACGACAATAAAGTTCATGTGTCGTGGTCTGTACAAACAATATACTGTTAATCTGACAACGTACCTTCTCAATTTTATCATAGCATCTAACATTGTACAAGTATGCTAAAACTTTGGCATGTGAAAGATTATCAAAAAGTAGCTGAATAAGTTATTCCAACAAAACGCCTAAAAACGGCTAAAACTTTGGCATGTGAAAGATTATCAAAAAGTAGCTGAATAAGTTATTCCAACAAAACGCCGAAATCCTGACCATTTTTGAGACACAGATCAAGTACTCATTTTGAAAAAAAATTCAGGCATCTCTGGTCCGATTGATCAGAAAATCCTTTGTGTGTGGTTTTTTCCAAAATACACTGACGGGGTGTTTTTGAAAAATGCTTAAGGTTACCTTAAGTAAAGCTTAAGGTCTCCGCAAAGTATCTCAAAAAATTTTCCCACCTCTATAGTTTTAAAGAAAGATAAGAAGGAAAGAAAAATTTTAAAGCCCAAGAAGTTATTCAAGGGAGACAATAATCCTGCAGCGGCGGCAGCGGTGATCAGTCGAACTTACGTGAAAACAAATAAGCGCCCCTGACGGGTCACTTAATAACACAAAATGTTACTGTTACAGAGAACGCAAATGTAATACCTAAATGACACAAAATGTTTCTGTTATAGAGAACTATTATCCCATCTTGCAATTTAGTGTGTGGGATGGATTTTATGAATTTGTTTCGACTTGCCCAAATATTTTCTTCCTCCTTTTTTGGCAAACACAATTTTATTCTTCTCATATCAGTGGATGCATTGTACTGATAGCACCCTGCAATCAAAATATCCTTTCATTCAAAAGCTTACAAAAATAAAATGAAATTTTCAAGTGTATCAAAATATAGGAGTTTACTTACCTTGCAGAAAAGCTTGCCTTCAAAGGTTAAGTCTACTTTTCTTAATCATCAATACATGAAGTAATCGCTTGTTATTGAGGTTTTTACTATACTTACAAAATCTGTGACACTAGGTCTTCACACAGCACAACATAAACATAAAATTTTTATTTCCCCTTCTTTCAGCAAGTTGGACAAATATTCACAACATGTACAAGTGGACAAGACATGTATATGGGGTGATTTAAGTAATCACCTACTCACCATGGCGACTGCTACATATGTAGGTGAGCTGGAGCCAAGCAACAATGAACCAGTCTTGTGAGTGTATAAAATATATTCAAGTATCAGTGGTTTGTAAGCATTCGCGAATGCGCCGTTCAAGTATGTTAAACATGCAATATTTCAGATTTGGATGCAAATTTCGTTGTCTAGACACGATTTTTAAGAAGAAAATATGTCTGCTTTAGAAGCAAATTTCGGTTGGCAGGAAGCGTAGGTATGCACGCAATATATATAATACTGAAGATAAGCTTTATATTTGAGATGCCCGTACCCCACAGCCTGGGAAAATAGTTTTCAACACCATGAGATATAGAAGTAGTGAAACAGTACACAGATTGGGATACTTTCAGAGGAGTGTCAGTGTCCAAATAATGTTTAAGTAGGGAAAATAACATCTAAGAGAAAGAAATTGCATGGAGAGATTAAGTATTAAAACAAGACAATTCAGTAAACTAAAAATTATGAAGCTTTAAGGCTTCTCCCATTTTGATTTTCATTTGTATGGTCAAATTATGGTTTGGATGTTTTGAATATTACCCATACATACAGATGTAGCAATACATGCTTTTATGTGGAATTGGGTCAAAACCTGTGGCTCACTTGATAAAATACCATCTGTTACAATGGGAAGTTGCAAAAGTAAAATGGTTAATGAATTCTAATATGACTTTAACAGTGCTTAATCTACACCAAACGACACCCAAAGGTGCAACAACCAAGATTCAAGTAAACAGATATAAGAGAGATATAAGAAAGATAAATACTATCAGATATCCTTGTAGAGACATAAAATACCATCAGATATACAAGATCAAAGGTCAAATCCAGGTCACACCATGACGTTGCACACATATAACCCTTGACCAATGTCCCTACCAAATATCAACTTCCTACACCTTATGGTTTCCAAAATATAGCCCAGACAAGACATTATAGGTCAAGGTCACTACGGCAAGGTCAAAGGTCAAATCATGGTCACACCATGACATTTTACATCTACACAAGCTAGCCAATGTCCCTACTCAGTATCAACTTCCTACACCTTACGGTTTCCGAGATATACCCCGGACAAGAATTTATAGGTCACGGTCACTACGGCAAGGTCAAAGGTCAAATCAAGGTCAGACCATGACATTGCACACCTAAACCCCCTAACCAATGTCCCTACCAAGTATCAACTTCCTACACCTTACAGTTTCCGAGATACAGCCCGGACAAGATTTTATAGGTCAAGGTCACTACGGCAAGGTCAAATCAAGGTCACACCATGACGTTGGACACCTACACCCCAAACCAATGTCCCTACCAAGGATCAACTTCCTACACCTTACTGTTTCCGACATATAGCCCGGACAAGATTTTCAAACTCAAGGTCACTATGGCAAGGTCAAAGGTCAAATCAAGGTCAGACCATGACGTTGCACATCTACACCTGCTAACCAATGTCACTACCAAGTATCAACTTCTTACACCTTACGGTTTCTGAGATACAGCCCAGACAAACTTTTTCCCGCCACCCGCCTGACCATCCGGACACCATGGGTGAAAACAATACCTGACAGCCCTTAAGGGCTGTGGGGTAATTAAATGGTTTGGAGTGATTTCATGGCAAGTTGTTTACCTCCACCATTGAAAAGTAAGATTTCGTGCACGACGAGATCCATCCGAAACAGCCAGTGAGTACTTGTGTCGTACATTAGCAAATCTACTCAAAACATTATATATCAAAGAAAGCCTGATCTCTGCACGGAAACAACTGAAACAACAACGATACTTAATCTCGGAAACTCTTGATATTAAATCCCCGAAAAGTCCCCCGGAAAATAAAAGCTGTACTGTAGCAATCAAAAATATTTTCAGGGGATGTAACAAAAAAAGATAGCATCAGAGTTGCCCGTACCCCACAGCCTAGGGAAATATTTTAACACCATGACATATAGAAGTAGTGTATCAGTACAAAGTTCAGGATACTTTCAGAGCACTGTCAGTTATATAAAGGTCCAAACAATGTTTTAATAGAGAAAATAATGTCTAAGAGAAAGATGATGCATGTAAAGATGAAGTATTAAAACAAGATAATTCAATAACAAGATGACAGCATTAATCAGTAAACTAAACATTACGACACTCTTTATCTACATCTGGCATGGCTGAATTATGGTTTGGATGTTTTGAATATTACAATGCATACAAAAGTGGCAATACATTCAATGACTGCTTATGTGTGGTGTTGGAGCGAAGTCTGTGGCTCACTTGATGATATTCCATATGTTACAATGGGAAGTTACAAAAGTAAAATTCTTTATGAATTCTAATATGACTTTAACAGTGCTTAATCTGCATCAAAAGACAGACCCAAAGGTGCAACAGGATTTTAAAGGTCAAGGTCACTACGGCAAGGTCAAAGGTCAAATCAAGGTCACACCATGATGTTGCACACCTACAACCTCTAACCAATGTCCCTACCAAGTATCATCTTCCTACACCTTACGGTTTCCGAGATATAGCCCGGACAAGATTTTATAGGTCAAGGTCACTACAGCAAGGTCAAATCAAGGTCAGACTATGACGTTGCACACACCTACAACCCCTAACTAATGTCCCTGCCAAGTATCAACTTCCTACACCTTATGGTTGCCGAGATATAGCCCGGACAAGATTTTCAAACTCAAGGTCACTGCGGCAAGGTCAAATCAAGGTCAGACCATGACGTTTCACACCTACACCCCCCAACCAATGTCCCTGCCAAGTATGAACTTCCTACACCTTACGGTTTCTGAGATACAGCCCGGACAAACTATTTCCCACCACCCACCCACCCGCCCACCCATCCGGACACCATGGGTGAAAACAATACCCCAACAGCCCTTAAGGGCTGTGGGGTAAAAAACTATATCTCTGGAACTGCCCAATGAATTTTTGTCAAACAAAAAACAACAATTTTGTCTTTCAAACAGAAAAATACCACATTGGTAGCTTAAATAAAATAATCATACAAATAAATTTCACTCTAATTCCACTAAAATGAAGTTTGTTGACCGGGGTCCAGTTTCTTAAAATATTTTTATAATTGATTTATTGACAATAATAGATTTATCAGTAGAAAGGAAATTGAATAGTGCTTCTATATATTTAAAGGTATCCAGAAATAAGGGAGAAAAATTATTACTTGCACCCCATTTTCACACAATGGTAACCCATTTTTGATGTGCCATAAGGTACAAGGTATCCGACGTTTCATAACCTTAATGCAAACACTGGACTCAGAAAAAATTATTGGGACTCCATTTTTAGGTCATGCAGTCCCTTGGACTCCATATGTTAGGGGTACTTCACGAACCCTGTTTGTGAATACCTGAACAAAAGGGATGGATCCGTAGCAAAGAATCAACAATATTTTGAAATTATCAACCATGTTATCTTTTCACCTATTTGTTTTTCTAAAGCCATTTATTTGCACCACTCATTATTGTGAGCGCCTGAGAATGGGAATGAGAGTCTGGCAAACGAGAACACTCAACTTGAAAGATGAGATGTGGGAATTCTATTTCATTAAAACGCCAGTCTGGTAAGTGTATTGTTTGTAAAATATTTTCTTGTATGAATGATTTGCAATTACCTGAAAAAAGGAGTGGATCTGTACAGAATCAAAAATCATTATTTTGAAGTTGCCTAAGATCTTTTATTTATGGCTATTAATTTTTATTTATAACTTTTTACAACAGAAAATCATTCACAAAGTCCTCTCTCCTTATTTTTATTGCTTTAAATATCATCAAAGCAATTTATCCTCCTAAAAGACACACACACACAACCCCCATATGATTACACATGAAAACTTCGGATTTTGGCAACCAATATAACCAACCTTTCTGTCAGATCCTAAATAAGATGAAGTCAATGATGGTGTTGGCGCAATGGTGACCACTGGTGGGGCTTGACCACTGGATCCAGAGGGTACTCCTGTCCGTGGGTGTTGATGGTGGGAGTGGTGTGCAGTTGGATGATTACTGTAGTTCATTGCTGTAGATGGCTGAGATGAAGTCGGTGGTCTCTTGGCCGAGGCTTCTGCACTGCTGTTGTTTTCCCTTGGACTGGTGGCTGAAGACTCGGATCCACCAGTGTTGAGCTGTGGCTGTTCTATTGGAGAGGTTTCTGCAGAAGGCAAATACAGGGACACAATGTATATGCAATGGATTTGGATACTATGATTTGCTGTATTTTCTCTATAAGATTCCAATCAAAAATCAAAATCACCATACAGAATTATACTGTATTATTTTAAAATAAAGCATTTTTAAAGCAAATATTTTTCTATATTCACAACTTTGGTCCCCACCAAAATTTCAATGTTTGACAAGGTTGGGAAGCAAAATCCTTAAAGAAGGTAAAAGTTGGAAGAATATTAGACAAGTGTAACATTTTTGAAAAAGTCAGTGGCTTTATTTCGACATTCCCATTCAGGGTCTCTAGCCCGACTTATCTTAACATCAATAAATCAAATCACAGAGGTTTGAGACTCACTCTGGACCTATCCTATCACCAACACATTTAACTACTTTGCTGTTATGGCCAATCATATTCAATCATACAGGTAATGCCCCTTTCACACTACAAACGGTCGTCCCAAGGTTAGAAGTTTTTCTCGGCGGCAGAACTGACCCCCCCAGGTTGCCCCACTTTGTCTAAGATGTTCACACCACAAGTGCACGGCCACTGATTGTACATGGTGTCTTAACCGTCAATAACAGTAGAATGACAGTACTACAAATGTTGCTCACCGAGAAGCAACCTCCATTAACCTCAACTCACCTTTGGCAAAACAACCAATACCTTAACTCACCTTATGTCGCTGTACTACACCGAAAGACCACCGAATCACAACCTATGTACACCGTGGACCACATCTTTGGTTACCATAGTCAGAAATTAATACGCGCATGCATGTAATTGTCTACCAAAATCGGCACCAAAATCAGAGGCCGAAATTTTAAACAGTTTAAAACTTCCGTAGGACTTGCAAGGTAATGGATGGTTCGCTACTGACTCGCAAGCTCACATACCGATGCCAGATGGTGATCCAAGGACAGGGTGTTTCCCCAAACGTGGCCTGCCGTGGGCGATACTGCATGTAGTGTGAAAGGGGTATAAGGGAGTTGTGGTGCCCAACTTTGACCAAAATAATGAAATGGAGTGGCTAGATCATTGCCATCTCCTGATTGTCAAGTTACACTGACAAACTGGGAGGCTCAGGGATACAACCCCATTATTTTGCACTGACAACCGATCTAGTTATATTAAAATCATGTAGGGCAGGGTAAAAAGTTTAGTTAGAATAGGTTTCCAAACAAATCAACTAGTTCCTAGTCTAATCCCTAGGATGCACTTAAATTTTCCTGCCTTCTTTGGCATTTTTTGGCGCATTTCTACCGCAACTCTAGTGAACCCCTGTCCTTGAATAAAGAACCGAAGTTTTAGGCACTCATCTGAACTAGTTCAAATAATTTTAAAAATGCTTCATGTTCCAAAACATGCAAATCAGACAATCTGCACCAGGTATGTATTTGAACTTGGAGAAAAGTAATTTATACAAAAGGTTATTGCAGCACTAGAAGCAATTTATGAATGAATACCAGTTTTAAATATTTTTGACAAAAAGTAATAACATCAATAATTGGACATCGTTCACTGCAATACTTTATCAGCCATTACATACCAATATACAGAACATCCAACTGTTATTCCAAAAATAAAATACATCCATTATCCAGTGCACTAACGGTTATACATGTGTCATATCAAATTAATCCACTATCAATCTTTTATCTGTGTAACTCCCTTTATTTTCTTAAAACAAATCCTGAACAGTTAATATGTACAAAGACATGAATGAACACAGACATCCATCCTGTACAGTGACTCTTCATAAATAATATCTCTCCTCATTATAACTATTTTTCATCCATTTGGAGTAAAGATTGTAAAATTACCCACAGTGCATAAAATTCTCTTTCGAGAAGACCCCATCACTTTCCTCTATATTTTGGGGAATATCTGACTTAGTGATAATTTTAGGCTCTCAATAAGTCACAAAAATGCTGTCAATTGGGTTTGATACTCAATTTCAAGGGCTTGGCCCCTCTGTGGCAATTTTAACAATTGTGGTGAATTGTATGCTTCCTATACCGTCTCCTCTATTTTACACTCAATACTGACAAAAAAGGATACTTAAAACATTCTCATACTGTAAATGAAACCTGTCACAAAAAAATCCACTGAAAGAGTTTTTGTTATATTTGGTTCAGACACACATTTGATCAAATAACAACTCATTTCATATCTCTTTCATATAACCCTCCATTTCATAACTTACTGGTGTTCCAACAAAAGATTTTTTTTTCTCTTTTCTCAACCTGTTAAACATGATGCATAAAAATAAAACACTCTGAAATAAATCTGTCATATTGCTTACTTTGAGCCACAAACAAAGAAACAGAGAAGTGTGTTTAACAAATGTTCTAAATAAATTTGAAATTTATTACCTTCAAAAAGATAAAAAAAGCCAATGTAATTTACGAGCTATCAAATTATGGCCCAGTGTTATGGTAATGCCAATAAAACAACATTTTAACTTTTGTTGTGTATGTAATAAAATATCTGAGACACAGTTGTAAGATATATAAACATTTATATATTTCATATTTACATATTATCTGAACCTTGGACAAACTGCTGGTGGACAAAACTGTGGTCATAATTTCAAGGCTGGATGAAATATCTGCTGGTCTTTTTGAAACACTTAGTATACTTTTATGCTGTGACTCACTAAAGTAAAGATTTTGTGCATTAGTTGAAAAAATGAAACACATTTTATAGCTTCAAAGAAATGTTTCTTTAAAAAAGAATACTCTGGTAATTTGTGATGAAGGTTTGTATTTGTATTTTTTTTTCTTTGTATTTATACTCAACGCAATATCTCCTTGTACTACAGGACTCAAAGCGCTATATGACCCATTAAACTGTACAAGTACAGTCCAACTATCAAATACTGACATTCCCCTACAGTGTTCACCGCTTAGCAAAATATGTTGTAGGACCGCAGGGCCTTGGGCAAGAAAAAGTTGCAGGCCCAGCCAAAAACTCCAAAGATATGCCGATTGCAGATGTAATTTATATATTTCAGCCTACTAAGTTCTCAAAGCTAATAGTTTAGTAGTTTAGTTCCTCCAGTTCCGGTTGGAACACTGGGCAACAACAGCTCTCCATTTGATTCTGTCAGCAGCTCTTCCCAACTTATCCCCATGTTTTGTAAGTCTTGTTATCTTGTTCTTGTCCAGGTGGTGACTGGTCTGCCCCTTTCCCTTTTACCTCCAGTAGGTGTCCACTCCAGCGTTAGAGAGTTTGCGAACAACGTTTTTGATACCCGTATCTACTTTCCGCTACGTTACACGTCATTGATTTTTGTGTGTGACGTAATTTTATAAGGTTTTAACTGCACAAGGTTACGTTTTTTACGTGGCAAATGGCTTCACCACGTAATTTGTTTCCCTTGTGGATTTATTAATTACTGGACCAATAAAGTGTGCTATACATGTCAGTACAGAGTTCTTGAGAGACTGTAGATTATTTTTAGCAACTTTGTCAATGTTTGAAAAACCCAAGTGTACAACGACCAGCCTTTTTTCATCCCCTTTCATAATTTTTTTTGAAGTAATGAACACAATCTTCCAAAGTTTTATGTACGTGTGTTTTATTAGCTATTTAAGTTGTGGGTTTATTGGCTGTTGGGCCAATAAAGTTTGTAATATATATCAGTACCCAGTTCATTCAGTACTGTAGATGATTAAAACCAGTGTATTTATCTTTAGTGACTTGTATAACTCCCAATATATTTAAAAGAAATACATGTAAAATTCATCGTTCAAACGCTGTTCGCAAACAGAACTCCCCCCTAATGGCTTTCTCCCCCCTATTGATTAATTATGTTGCGTATTTTTACAAGGGGCGTTTGTGAAACGTTGTTCGCAAACTCTCTGTTGTTTTCGGTAGTCTTTCCTCTGGCATTCTTAGGATGTGACCCAGCATTTTCAAACGACGTTCTTTCACAATTTCACTCAGTTTCCGTTGTCCTGATCTCTGATGCACATCATCATTTATAACATGATCTCGCCACGATATTTTGAGTAGCTTCCGTAGACATCTGTGATAGAATACATCAAGCTAGTGTGCTACGTTGTTGTTACACTTCCATGTCTCGCTGGGATAAATAGCCACTGATATGACAAGAGAGTTGTACAAGCTCAGTTTGCTCTTCATCGAGATGTGATTTGATATCCAAATGGAGCTAAGTCTCTGAAATACAGATGCTGCTTTACCTAGTCGGCATGAGATATCCCGTTCAGTGGCACCCTTGTTTGAGATGCTGCTTCCGAGTTAGGTAAAGTTTCTACTTCTTCTGCTCCCTGTTGGTTTACTTTAAGGGCCATTGGTTGCTGCTCCCTCACTGACATTAGCTTGTTTTTTTCTGTACTGATCCTCAAACCTACTTTCGCTGGTGTACTTGCCAGATTATCAGTCATTGATTGTAGAGATTTAGCATTTTCACCCAACAAGGCTAAATCATCTGCGAAATGCAAATCATAAAGATGTCTGGTGTTCCAGGGAATTCTATGTTGGGGATCAGATGTGGCCTGACGTATGACAAAGTCAATGGTGAGGAGAAACAACAACGGTGAAATAATACAGCCCTGTCATACTCCAGTCATGATATTAAAAAAAAAATCTGTGTGGCCAGAGTTTGTTCTTGTACAACAGCTGGAATTCAAGTACAGGTTTTTGAAGACATTGATGTACTTTTCTGGTATGTCATAGATCTTTGCTATTTTCCACACTGATTCTCGATGAATACTGTCAAATACTTTCTTAAAATCCACAAAGTTTATGAAAACCTTCTAACTGAACTCACAGCTTTGTTCAATGATGTTTCTTAGTGTTAATATTTGCTCACTGCATGATCTTCCACTTCGGAATCCTGCTTGTTCTTCTCGAAGTCTTTTGATCAAGGTCGTCTTTAAGTCTGTTCAGAAGTACTGAACAGAGAACTTTCTACTCCCTCGCCAGTTGTTGCAGTTCCTTAGATCCCCTTTTTTGGTAGCCTGACAATCATGCCTTTTCTCCATTCATCTCGTACAGTTTCAGAATTCCAAACGATGTTGAATAGACCTCAAAGCTAATATCCACACTAAATAAACGCCCCATTTTCTGTGTCCCTTCTGATCACAACTTGCCCCAAATTGTGCATTAAAAAGACAAAAACCTTAAGGCACTTTGTTCACTTTTCAATATACATAAACTTCCGGTGCCTATAACAATCTTTGATTAGATATATTTATCGCACAAGTTCTGTTTCCAGCCATGACAACTGTAACATTTGACAATACCATGTCATTTCATCACAATATTTTACTTGAAGATCAAAATTCATGGACAACTCATTATTATTCATGAGGTCACAGAAATCCATGGGATTTCCCAACAATAATTTCTGCTTTAAGATCAAATACTTCAAATTCGAGGATGGACCATCATTGTTCGCTCTCGTCAAAACTCAATGCGAGACAGACTGTCTCCCTTCACTTGAAAAAGCGAGACAACTGTGAAAAAATGTGATACATGCTTTGCCTCAAGACATTTTGGAATACCTAGTTTCAATTTGGGATTGCATAAAATCTTCTTTGTTTAAATAATTAAACTAGAAAAAGGTTTTTCCTAACAAAAACGAGCGGCCCGGATGGAGATGTGGGGTTATTAAATCTGTAGTAGTTGCGGTATCAGACTGTAAGCAGAATGTAAGCTTTAGTGTGTTTTGTATCTGATGGAAAAGCAGATTATTTAAAAAAACTGCAGCAGTTGCAGTATTAGACAGTAAACAGAATGTAAGCTTTATTGTGTTTTGTAAAGTAGTATATTTTACAAAAAGAATAGATCATTTTTACTATAAGTTGGCAGAAGACAAATTGTAGTGGTAAAATTTACCTGCTAGAAAAAAATGCTTTTCCAAAAAAGTATGTATCTTGCACATTAATATTCTATAGACCTAAATATATGTCCCTTACATGTGTCTTAAGAAATAACAAGTCAATCTAAAATATTACTGGATTTATTAGGAAAGAAAGTATGAGTTTACATATTGGAATATTTATGAATCACTTAGCAATTGAAATTAAAATGTAGGCTTAGGAATAACAGTAGATCATGATCCATGCAGTTCAATAATGCACAAAGCAAGACCAAAAAAGGTTTTTGCTAACAAAAACGAGTAGCCCGGATAGAAAGCTGTAGTAGTTGCAGTATGACTGTATTTGTTTATTTGGGGTTTTACGTCGCTTTCAACACTGCACAGGTCATATCACGACGGGTAGTTGGAAGGGCAGAGGAAACCAGTACATACAGTTCATCAGGGTTCTGTACTGTAAACTGCCGACCAATGGCAAGCAACTACCAGCTTTCCCACTTGAGGCCGTGCTGGGAACCGAACCCTGGCCTCAGAGGTGGGAGGCGAGAGTGTTACCACTCTGCCACTGTGGCCCCTCCCCTCTCCATTAAAAACCTAGGACTATGTGAATAGACAACAGTGTTGTAAACTGGTTTTCTAATTCCAAATTAAATATTTTTAAAGTTAACATGCAACACAAAATAACTCAAAGTATTAAATATCATAGAATTTAAGTGATATTTGTGCCTCAATAATGTACACTAAGAGAAAAACAAAGAATGTTGGGTGTGCACTGCAGTAAATCTGTATATGCAGGAGTGTGTGTTTACCTAAGTTCAGTCACCTGAGGAGATATTGAAAATGTCTATTGTAAATCTTCCCCACCCCTCCCATAACCACTCTCCACTTCAATGGAAACACTGAGGGGGAGAAAACACAGACATATATAACACACACACACAGAGGCAATTCTTTTTTTCTGTATGTTATAGCTGAAAGAAAAATAGGTGAAAAACATATTTAACAAAATGTTCTAAATGTAATACTTTTTAAGTTATATGTGATTTACTGCACGAACTCGTGAGTTTTAATTCCTGAAAAAAATTATTTAAAACATTTATTTAAAAAAAACATTAGGAAAGATCCAGGCCTGATACTCACACAAGGGAATTTTCTTATGGCCTAGTACATATATGCAAGATAAGAGAGAGATCCCTGCAATAGTCAATGAGAAAATTGTGATAAAGTGTTGAAATTTTCATACTTTGAATGGGGGTACCTCTCTTCTAATGGCTCTAGCAAACAGACTGATCTGCATGAATTTTACGATTTATCATCCTCGATAGATAAGGTGACTTTTAAAAGTAACAGCATGTGTCTGGGTCTTGTGGTTTTGGAGGAGAAGTTGTTCGCAGAGTGATGCCATAATTTCAGCTGACTGACAAGTTAGCGGACATAAAAATATGGTGGAAGCAAGAACTATATATTTACTATGTCAAGATGGCCAAAGTCTCTGAAATACAAGAATTTTAAGTAAAAAGAACATAAAAATCTTCCTTAAGCTTAAGCAATGTGTCAAGTTAAACTAATGTTTTTGGCAACACCATGGAACCAGCTGAATCGGTAAAAAACCTTGGTGTCATCCTGGATGCTGAAAATTCAATGCAAAGACACATGGCTAATCTATGTCGCATAAGTTACTACCATCTCCGGGAACTACAAAGGGTCCGCAGGTACTTAAATCATGAAACAGCTGTAAAGGTGGCAAATGCCTTGGTAAGCAGTCGTCTGGATTACTGTAACTCACTGCTTTACAACACAAAAAAGGCATATACTAGCAGACTACAGAGAGTTCAAAATGCCTTATGTCGGACGGTGTGCAAGCTAAATAAATACTGTCATGTTACACCCTTCCTGCACAAACTACACTGGCTCCCCATTCATTACCGTATACTGTTCAAATATAATCTCCTCATTTATAAAGCAATACATTTGAGCCAACCTCCATATCTCTCCGCTCTAATTAGGCGGAGTGACCTCACACGGGGCAATCGCCTATCAATTTCCTCATCTAAACCAAATAAACGCTCAGGGCTACGCAGTTTCATAGCAGGGGCTCCCACAGAGTGGAACAAGCTTCCTCAAGCCACCAGAACCATAGAAAGCATTTCTGGTTTCAGGAAACAGTTGAAAACATACCTTTTTAGATTGGCTTATCCTCCACCATAGCCTATCTCCCCTACCGGATGCTAATATGGAAACGGACATCTTTCTGGAACTGGACTATCCCTTTTTGCACATCAGCGCCTTAGACGATATTTACATCAAATTCGGCGCTATATAAGTGTTTCTTACTTACTTACTTTTGAAACATAAGTCATTTTTACGTCAAGATGGCCATGGCTGTACTTGTATTGGAACTCCAAGGCGGAAAGAAAATTAGAATGTCCCTATTGTCATCTTTAATAAGCGTGCAAAGTTTAACTGAGGTCAGCCGAACAATACGATAGCTGGAGGTTGAAAACTCCATAATTTCACTGCAAGGTGCCATAACTACATTCATATTGGGACTTTAAGGTGACCATAAAAGAAGAATGTCCCTTTTATCATCCTTTATAAGTGGACAAAGTTTAGCTGAGGTCAGTTGAACAATAAGATAGCTGAAGGCTGAAAACTTCCTTTTTTCACTTTAAGGTGACCATAACTTCATTGACCATAAAATCAGAATATACCTTCTGGCAACTTTTATAAATGTGATAAGTTTTATTCAAAAAAATTAAACATAAATCAAACTTAGGGCTGAAAACCCTACATTTTAAGTTTAAGATGGCCATAGCATTATTAATATTTAAATCATAAGGTAGTTTAGGGTCTTCTTTTGATCAACCTCAATATCAATATAAGATAGATTCTTTAAAAATAGAAAAATAAAAGGGGCCAGACAGTTTTATTCCAATTTTATGACTTTAGACCATAGCTCCAATTATATTATCAGTTTAAGGTCACTATAAATTCAGGATAATTCTTTGGTAAATCTTAATATATATGCCAAGTTTGGTTGAAAAAAGTCAAAAACTAAGTGAACTGGAGGGCTAAAACCTTTTTTTTTTGACATTAAGGTTACCTTAAGATTGCAGATACAGGGCGAAAACTTTGACATGTGAAAGATTATCAAAAAGTAGCTGAATAAATTATTCCAACAAAACACCAAAAACCTGACCGTTTTTGAGATACAGACCAAGTACCCATTTAAAAAAAAAAATTACGAAAAATAAAACGCCTCCCCTTCAGGCATCCTTTCCGACCTGCGGATTTAGGTCTAGAATGTACCTGATAAATTTTATAGCACAGGTGTGTGGTTTTCCCGAAACGCAATGACGGGGTGTTTTTGAAAAATGCTTAAAGTTTAAGGTCTGCTCAAAGTATCCCAAAAATTTTTCCTGCCCCTATAGTTTCAAAAGAAAGATAAGAAGGAAGGAAAAATTTGAAAACCCAAGAAGTTATTCAAGGGAGACCATAATCTGGCGGCGGCGGTGATCAATCGAACTTACGTGAAAACAAATAAGCGCCCCTGACAGGCCGCTTAATTATCTTTATTTTGTTTAGTTCACATAAAATAATTTATGCTGTTTTTATTTGTCATTTTTTTTTAAATTTCACTTCAAAAGCACATCTAAGTCTTAATGGCTGGGTGATACTGTTTTTGTTACTGTGTTATCTGGATTCATCAAATAAAATAAACTGCATTTCTTCTCTTTTCTTTGAAGAAATATATATTTTGTCTCTTCCGATTATAGACGAATTTGTTTCGACTGTTTTGCCTGTGGCACTCTATGCAGAAGACGAGTTAAAAATTCGACAAAAAGCACTGAAATCCCGCGAGAATACCAGAATTCTCGCATGAATTACTGTTAGCTGTATATATCAAATAAAATAAACTCACTTCCATGTCTTTCTCACCCATTTCTATAAGGAAATATGTATGTCGTCGCTTCCAATAATAAACAAATTTCTTTGGTCAGTAGTTGTTTTGACTGTTTCGCCTGTACAACATATGCAGAAGACGAGTTACAAAAACCACTGGAAAGCACTCCTACATCTTGAAAGCTATCGTCTGATTGGTTGATGGTAGAGTACGTTGGCCAATCAGAAGAGAGATAAGAAATGTGATGACAATATTTGTTTACAATAATGGCTACCACTTTAAAACCCGCTAATATGTTGAAAAACGTAGCAATATACGTGGATATATCTATGTTAAAAGTTTCTGGATATCGGGACCAACGCAGTGCACAACGTTTTCGGTCCGGAGATGAAATTCGCGGACTCGGGCCCTCAGGTAACCGCCAATGTCGAACACTGTTCCCCTAAATGAAAGACAGAGGCTTAAGGATGACCATTTATCAACTTCCTTGAGGTTCTTTAACCTGTCACTGGGGATAGGACCCAACGACAGAGGATCGCCATTTTAAGTGGTCATCCGAGCCACTATGTATCTGCCTATACCTGGGATGGAACCCACGTCCTCTGTGTTCCTAGGCGGGTGTGTTACCAACTAAGCCACAGTGACATATAAAGGATAAAATTGTTCAGAGCAGGTTCTTTGAAAACTACTCATGAATACCTTAGTAGTTTTTGTGAAGGTATAAAGGACAGATATAAGAAATATTATTATTCTGTGTCATTATACAAAAGGATTTTTTCAAAGTGGCTGTGCTCCTCCTTTTCTGAATAAAAATATATTCAATGTTTTGAAGACTGGTATTTTGTCCACCATGCCTAAAAACCGGCTGGTATTTTGTCCACGCTTGCAATTTTGACAGACACATTTTGTCCATAAGCCACAATTTCTTTTCTACTTTTTTAAAACTCTTCAACCACTAATCGTGATAAAAAAACATATGATTGTTTCCCAAATTTGAATTCTCAAAGGGCATATTATTATATCCAAACAACTTCTTCAATGGTTTCTTACAATTTAGCATATTCAGTATACCATGATAGCATTCAAGAAGGATAGGTTTTAAAGAGTCTACTTTAATTATTTACATACCAAAATAACTGACACATCTTTATTTCCATAAACTGAAACTTCGAAACATGCAAATATTTATCATCAAAATTTAAATTACATGTTCCTAAATATATAGCAAATTTTGCACCACTTCTAAGGTTCTAACTACAAAGAAGTAATACCTGTTCCAGTATCAGTAATAATTTCCTTTCTCCACAAATTATTTACCACCAAAAAAACTCTTCTTCCATGTACATACATTTCCATATTATCCAACAACCCATTGCTTTATGCCTGAATTACTGCATCTGATGTGGAATTACTTCCTTTCATCTGTCCCCATTTTTTTGCATACTTCAATCTTTGCTACAGTTACTGTAATTTTTTCTGCTCTTGATAACTGACTTTTATCCCTGCTATTCACTACAATTCTATCTACCACAATATAAAAACAAAATCTCATAAATTATTTTTATTACCTCCATAAAGAGAGCCAATAAGTGAAACTGAATTCCATCCTCTCTTTCTACTGTCTGAATCACTGACATGATGGCTAAAGCTACAGCCCAGTCATATATCATGTTTATTCCAGTTAAGTTTAAATCAATATATAACAGGCTTGTCTGTGCTAAAATTGAAGAAATATTGCTTTATTAAAAACACTGATAGAAATTAACTGGAGTGGTCGATACAAGCTTAGTCATCTGTTTCACTGAGTGAAACATGACAACTCAAACTGCTGATTATTGAAGGTTCCAATGTCACTCATTGTCAGGTGTTAACACAATTGCACTAAATTTTATTATTACAATGCAGCCAATGACATACACGTAAATCGAAATTTTCCTACAAGGAACAGGAAATTTCATAGACCTATGTCAGTTATTCAACATTAGAATTAATACAGTTTGTAGTACAGCTCATCTCATACATGTACACATTAACATAATTTTCTATAGTTTCAAGTAAATTTTTAACTGGCAAGGTTCATAACCAGATGCAGAGGTGGATTTCATTCATTTTGATTTAATGTCACTTTTAATTCATTGTAAAGGTCATAAAATGATTGAAACAGTTGTTATACGGGTTTAAGGTAGGCTAAACAAATACTTGGCCTACATTATGGCCCACCAGGGCTGAGCTTCAAACCAATGGCCTCAAAAGTGTAGGGTAAGTTTATTATGACTGCCCTCTTACCACTTTCTGTTCCAAGAACAGTTTGGAAGATACATCTCTTATACAGACCAAAATAATGTGTTTGTTTTTCACCCAGTATTCCCCTATTTACTTAAATCCATGACTCCTGTTTGCTTAGACGTAGTGCAATAATTTTCTTACAGTGAGAGGATAAAATCCAGACTGATATAAAATGCACTCATTCATTGTCTCAAAAAAAGCCCACAAACTAAAGACTTGTAAGTCTAGTGTACCCACACTAATACTGTCAACATTATAATTTATGACCACTTTTTACCCAATGATACCCCAATATGACATATTCATGGGCTACAAAGTACCTTGCCAACTATAATCTAACTCAAAAACTACCAAAAATGGTCATATATATATAGCTAAATTCTCAGTAACCCCAACGCATTCTTATCACTGTTGATAATTCGGTTTATTTCAGTGTTGCTTGCAACACATTCTATCATGAGGAGTAGTTTAAGGGCAGAGGAAACAAGTATATTCTATTTGGTAAAGATTCTGCACTGTAAACTGCTGGGCATCAAAAAACAGCTTCCAACTTTCCCACACAGGGTTGAATCCAGAGTTCGAACCCTTGACCTTTGAGGTTGGACGCTAGAGTGTTACCCACTATAACACCAAGCACCCTCACTGTTGGCCTCATTATACAAGAGACATAAACTTTCACAGACTTGAACTCTACTACAACTGTAAAAATATCATCTTCATCAGTGTCAATGATCAGATTGTATAGTCGGAAATAAGGGACAGGACTCCATCAGTTTTAACAATCTGTACATTATTATTATTATTATGTATTTATACTCAGCGCAATATCCCCATGTACTACAGGACTCAAAGCGCTATTTAACCAATCCAACTGTACAGGTACAGCCCCAACTCACAAGTAACTGACATTCCCCTAACTTGAAGATAGAGGCTCAAGGATGACCATGTATCAACGTCCTTGAGGTTCTTTAACCTGCCACCGGGGATAGGACCCAATGACAGAGGACCGCCATTTTAAGTGGTCATCCGAGCCACTATGTATCTGCCTGTACCTGGGATTGAACCCACGTCCTCTGAGTTCCTAGACAAGTGTGTTACCCGCTAGGCCACAGTGGCAGATGTACACAGACAACAAACTTCATTAAGTCCCCATCTTTGAAGTTATTACATTAATTGAATTACTAAAACAAAACAATGGAAAAAGCTGAGCTATTTGCAAGTTGGAAGTTTTAATCATCATCTCTGATCTTCTTGATGAAAACAGATTTCTGGAAACAATGTTATGGTCACACAAAACAACATTAATGAAGGTAACCAAAACATTGTACACAACTGAGGTAGTGTAGAAGCCTTAAATTTTTTACTGAATGTTTGTGTCAAATTAACTTATGACAGTCAACAATGCCATCAGACACACTTTCTTTTTATGAACAATTTATATTGGAGCAATTGGGCAAAATTAACAAACATTATAATAAGCCTTCTCCCTTCTGTCTCAAGAAGAACTTTTTTTCAAAAGAAAATGAATAGACCAGACACACTTGTCCGTTTTGTTTTACGAAAGATAACTGAATCTAAGAGGATTATTAATTTCTTGGTCATGAGAAGTTTACAAAAAAAGGATTCATTCAAAAAATTTTATTCTATTTATTTTTTTTTTCTTGGCTTTTGTCAAATGTATATATAAATATTTTTTTTTGTCACCGGGCTTTCATGGAATCTGGGCTTCCAGCAAGGAAATTGCTCTTCCAGCATGCACCACTCATGTTTCTGAATCTAATCTAATCTAATGTGGACTTTTATAGCGCTTAATCTCCATCACTGATGGACTCTAAGGCGCATCTAAACATAAAGCAAGGCAGTTAGCGTTAATCAAGGGACATAGCCAGGTCGTACCAAGGAGACACAGAGGTGACAGGGGAGGCTATGGTGGGTAGGCTTTTGCAAACAGGTATGTTTTAAGCTTCTTTCTGAAGGAGGCAACTGATGTTGCACTGCGAACATCTTGAGGGAGGTCATTCCAGATCTTCGGAGCATCAAAGGCAAAACTATGGCCAAAATGTTTAGCTGACTTAAAGACTGATGAATGGAAAGGAGGAACTGTAAGGTATTGACGATCTGGGTGACTATGCCTAGTACTATAGGGACAACCACTAAAAGACAAGAACGGTTCGAAATAAGAAGGAGAACCACTATGCAAAAATTTATACACAAGTGTTGCGGTTTTGAAAATACAACGGTACTTAACAGGCAACCAGTGGAGTTTCTGTAGAATGGGTGTAACATGAGCATACTTTCTATGATTTGTAACAATACGAGCAAGGGTGTTCTGAATACTTTGCAATTTGTGCTGATTGAAACCGGACAAACCTCTGAACAGAGAGTTACAATAGTCCAGACGACTACTAACCAAGGCATTTGCAGCAAGGACAGCCACTTCAGGAGTGAGATACTTTCTAATTCTACGGAGGTCACGCATCTCAAGGAAGCACGCTTTGCAAGTCCTCTTGATATGCTCAGAGAATGAAAAATCTGCATCAAACCACAAACCTAGATTTCTGACCGAATCAACCGGATGAAGAAGGCTACCAAGAATGCTAACAGGAAAGTGAGAGGAAATCTTCTGACGTTGAGCCTTGGAACCAAAGACAATAAACTCAGTTTTTTCGGGGTTGAGCTTCAATTTACTGAGAGACATCCACTCTTGGACATCATGAAGGCAGGCATTTAGCTTGGCGAGAGCCGAAGAAGCATTCTTATGGGAGAGATGGATGTATAACTGAGTATCATCCGCATAAAAATGGAATTTAATATGCAGGTGGAGGCGAATAATTTTACTAAGTGGTGTTGTATAGAGTGAAAACAGTAACGGACCCAGAACAGAACCTTGTGGAACACCATAGATGAGATTGCTTAATTCAGATAGTGTGGAGCCTATCTTAATGGCCTGGCAACGATTTCTTAAGTAGGAAGCAAACCACCTTAGAACTGTTCCACCAAGACCAAACCAGGATTTAAGGTAACCAAGGAGAATATTATGGTCTATAGTGTCAAATGCGGCTGATAAGTCAAGAAGTACTAGAGCTGTGGGTTCACCGCATGCCAGAGAGAGATGAACCTCGTTTTTTATAGACAATAAAGCAGTTTCCGTGGAATGTCCTGGCTTATATGCTGACTGATGAGGATTGTCCAGTTTGTTGTTATTAATGTGTGACATTAGCTGCCTGGCAATGACTCGCTCAACCAACTTTGACAGGAAACAAAGACCAGACACTGGGCGATAATTCTTAAGGTCGTCTCTGGGAAGGGAAGCCTTTTTTATGAGGGGGGTGACAACCGCCTTTTTGAAACAATTTGGGAAAGATCCTTCAATGAGAGAATAATTTACCAACTTGGTAATAGAAGAAAGGAGGATATCAAGACAATCCTTAAGAGGGAATGTTGGTATAGTCTGGTGAGCAAGATTTAGTGGGGGATTCACTAATACACTTATAGACCTCGACTTCAGTGACAGGCATAAAGGCATTGAAAGCAGGAGGCACCGAATACGGTGCATCATTGAAAGAGCCAGAAGTAGAAAAGGTGTCCCTGATTTTGCTTATTTTATTGGAGAAAAAAGAAGCAAACATGTCCGTGAGGCTTTTGTCTGAGCTATGAGCAGGCAGGACAGTCTCAGAGGTGCGATGCAACACCTTCCTCAATGACTGCCATAGCTTCTTGGGGTCACGACTATTTGCAGTTATGAGATTTGTATAGCATGAACCCTTGTCTTTATTGGCCAGTTGATTACACCAGGCAATATGCCTGCGGAGTCTTGACCTGTTCAACTCTGACTTATGTTTTCTCCACCTTCGTTCAAATTGCCGCCTAAGAGATCGAGCCATGCGATACGAATCAGACAACCACTCATCAGACTGCTGTTTAGCCTTGCGTGAAATGATAGGAGCATGCTTGTCAAGTACCTGTGTAACACCAGTTATATACTGATCATAAAGTTCTGCAGCAGTACCTTCAGGGGACCGTACAAACGGTATATTATTAAGGTCATTTCTGAACTGGTCGATATCAACCCTGTGGTACCAACGATAAGAGACCCATTTGTCGATGCTGGTTGATGGGTGAGAGAAATCCAGTTGGCATCTTATGGCAGCATGGTCAGAAATGAACTCTCCAACACTAACATTGCGGACAAAATCTGAGTCGCAAGGAGATATCAAAACATCCACAGCGTGACCCAGTAAATGAGTCAGGCCACTGACACTTTGAACCAAACCGTAACACTGAAGGATGTCGTTAAACCTGGACCTATCACCACACTCAATATCCAGATGGACATTTATATCACCACAAATGATGAAACTGGAACCAGTCGAAGACAGAAAGCCAGAAAGAGCCAGAAAATCTTCCAGAAACTGAGTAGTACATGAACCAGGACGGTACACACAAGCAGCAACAAAGCTATGGTAGTCAGACTTGAACGAAAGTATGATCATTTCAAATGACAAGAAAACTGGTGAAGAGACAATACTGGGAGAAAAGGTTTTTCTACACAGAAAACCAACACCACCTCCCCGACCAGTACACCTTGGTTTTTGGATCAAATTGTAATCAGCCGGTGTAAGAGAACTCAGGAGGCCATCAGTATCATTTGGTCTAATATGAGTCTCAACTAGACCCAGGATATCTAGGTCACTGCATTTTATCAGGTCCTGCAGGAGAGGGCCTTTATTGCGAATGGATCTACAATTGACAAATCCAAAATTGGTGGGGCCAGGGTTTGAAGCAACATCGCCACACAACAAAAGGAGTAGTAGTAGGTTTTTAAATTTCAGTTGTGGAGGAACCAGTTTTGTATCGCTAGTGTAACAATATTTATGGACCAAAACAGAAAGCCGAAAAATAGAAGGGATATTCCTGTCAATCTTTTCGCAATTCTGACTCCTGTCAGCATTCAGCCAGTTACACAAGAAACCAACACACAGGAAACATATCACTAGAATGACTTTCACAACTAACATGGCCAAGAACACACACCCAGTCCAAAACAAAAAGGAAACCAGAACTGTGTGAAAATAAACTGTCACAAGAAAACAAATGCAAAAAGATTGCAAAAGCCAAGAGTTAGCAAACCATAAAAGCAGAGGAACCCATAATTACAATCATTCAAAAGCCAGAGCTAAAACCACCACAACTTGGTGATTAAGCATAAAAAACAATAAAATGACTTTAAACAATAAAATGATCATAAAAATGACATAAAAACCATAAAATAATCACTGGGACATGTCAGGTGATAAGGGGGAATGTGAATTACAACAACAAAAGGGTTGGAAATACTACCACGATAACGATAATAGGGTATACTGATATTTAAGCAATTTAAGGAAATATTAAGGAGATTAAGACACTAATTTGTTGAAGGGGACTATGTATGTTGTAAAAAACGGCAATGGTGAACCTTATAAACCAGTATGTAGCATAATTCATGCAATTTGAAATCGGATCGTTTGAAAACACAATTTCCGCCACGGCCTCACGCAACCGCATGCTTCCTAGGTCTTATGTCAGTGCCCTACTGATGGCTTTGCTTCTTGCGCCTGTAGACTGAAAGACTTTTCTGCTATGTGTTTTTAAGTGGAAGCTTTAATTTTTTTGGTGTCCAGACTTTCATGAATTGTGGCCCAGTGTGATGAGTATCTGTCTGTTCACTGAAGTTAAGCAGCAATGGGCTATAGTAGTAGTAGGATGGGCGACCGCTTCGGTGCACTACCCGTGCTTCTGATGACTTTGCGGCTAGTGCAAATACACTGAAACCCCTTTCGTATTTGTTTATCATCACATTTTCAGAAACTGTAGTATAGTATGCTCAGTACCAGTCTCATCACTAAATTTAAGCAGCAATGGGCTATGTTAGTAGTTGGATGGGTGACAGTACATGTTCTAGGCCATGTATGGGATGTGTCCGACTCGGAAATTCTTTTTGTTGCTAGACTTCCATAAATTCTAGTGCACTACACGTGTCTCTGGTGGCTTTGCGGCTCGCATATACAGACCAAAACACTTTTTGGCCTTATATTTCACATTTTACCTACCCTAAATGTTGTTTATCCAAATAAATGTATACTTCTGCAATAAATAGTGACACAAACACTTGTGATAGAACATTTTCACAAGAATACAATTTGCTCTGAATTATTATTCACATATATCAGAGTTAAGCTTTATTTCCAATTATCATATACAGTGTATTTATCAATATGTAATCCATATCAGCGACTGTAAGATACACTACAATTTGTCATTATATTTCCACATAAGACAAAAAAAAAACAAAAAAAACATTGGGATCATTCCACCTTGTAGTGCATATATAGTTCCTCTCAAAGCTTTCCCTCGCAATATAAACGAGCATGAAGAAAACATCAATTTATATGTACATCACCCAGTATGAAAAACCCTTTAATAATAATACAGCAACTGTAGAATCGTCAACACAACTGTGATTAAATTGGCTGTCCATATTTCCACTGCTTCCAGCCTGGTTACATAAAACAGTGTATATCTGAAAGCAATTTCCCCCACAACACAATGAACTCTCCTACTCTTATTGGCTGGCTCATTAATTCAACTTGACACACAGAATAATGGTTTATGTCACAAGTCTAGCAAACTACAAAGCGTAGTAGTAGCATCAGTGGAGAGGGGCTGCTTTTTATCCTTTTAACCATTTTGTCCGATTTACTTTTCAATATAAAAACAAGACATTTTTATTTCAAAATGTAAGGTCAGACCCACTCACTCATGTAGTCAATGTTTCTTTCTTTCCTTTCTTTCTTTTGGTTTCTTTTAATTTCAACATCAACATGTCAAGAGCTTTTTGGTTTCCCTATTACAAAAAAACAATCTCCAATAAAAGTAATGAACCAGTTATTTTTCTTTCTTCAATTTCCTACACATATAAATGCAATTTATTTCCAACATCCAGTGCAGGTTGCATAAAAAAGTCTGAATCAAGTAATTTTGATAATGAGTGAATATTAAGCATGAAAAGAACCACAAACAAGTCTTTGGCTGAGATTAGCTGTAGTTTAAAAAGGATAAATCCTCCCAATTATCTCCCAGCCTCAGGGCCAAGTGTCAGTTCCAGTTGATTTTCCCTTGTAAAACTAAATAAGGAAAGGAAATCAATGTATACACTGGCGTGACTGGATACTGCCCCTGTTTTCTCATTTCCAGACAATTTCACTCAAAGCCGCTAACCTATCATCCCCACCTTAAACTGCAGATTAAATTTGAGAGTCAGTTGACAAATAAACAAAACAACAAAAACACAAAAGAGAAATATCAGATGTGACAACTACATAAATGCACACAGTGAACACACAAAGAAATGCCATTCTATAATGAGAAAATGAATTTGGAATGAAACGTATTAATACAGACACATTAATTCAATTAACTCGCTATGTGACAGTATTTATTTCTGGGCATATGCTGTTGAGACCAGTGTTTGCACAGGAAGCCAATGAGGGAAGTTGTGGGTTTACAGGGATGGCAGGGATGGCAGGGATGATGGTCTTTTTGTTCTTTTTCTCTTTTGTTTCTGAATTTGCTGTAAGAAATACAAAATTTGCTACAGCACATGAAATTTGCCACTCTGGAGAATCACCGTTAATGCTTTTTTGTGACATAACACCACGCATCTGGTAAAGAGCAGCTGTATATTTGGCTTTCGCTGTTCTCATGAGTGGCATCAATGTGGAAGCCTGAAATATACTGTGTCCTCAGAACGCCATCAGTGTGAATCAACGGAGTACAACAGGCAAATTTCCATGTGCTTGACATTTAAAGCCCTTGGAATATTTGAAACGAACTTGCTTCCAGTGTAGGCAATGGACATGTTATTTTTGCTTCCCAAAAGAAAACAAGGTATAAATAATATACTCGTAAACTTTTAAAGCTTTAATCGCCATGTCTGGGCATATTCCCACACACTGGCTGATTTCACGTGTCTTACCACCCAGCACTTGAGTGAATGACAACACAGGGGGATGAAGTATGATACTCTGGGGGATTGGGGTGCCAGAGAATTAGTAGCATTAGTAGAAAGAAGTGGGGAGGAGATTAGAATGAGGAGGGAGGTTAGCCTTGATTGTGCTGGTTATTGTTTGTTTCTGCAATTAATTATTGATTACATTGTTGAGCTCATATCACTTCACAGAGAGAGAAAGAGATCACTAAGAAATGCTAGTTGGATTTATATATTTTATTATTCTGTGTTTCTGTACAAGATTTTGATGCATGAAACATGAAACACAAACTTCTGTAAAACCAATTATTTTCTTTTTCAAGTGGCATTCATACAGTTAAAATTGGAAATAATATTCTAAGTAAACTAAATGCAAACATATTATCAGGTTTGTCTTCTATAACCTTTATTGGAACCCAAATAAGATTTACATGTAATCATTACGACTAAGATGGTGGAAGTGTGAACTGACTATTTTGGAACTAAATTTTCTGAGATGCCAAAACAAGAACTATAAAAATCTCACAGAAGGTCATTTTACTCTATTGTGTAAATGGCACATGGCAGCCACTAGCTCAAATGTTTTGATAATGAAAATCCCGTAGTCCACCTCGCCCTAAACTGACCGGCACTTTTTCTGCCCTTGCAATTTTGACCGGCATTCTCTCCATCAGCATTTTGTCCATGCACCAACTACCACAGCACAGCTGTGCATCTTTCTTTTGTTTGAATTTGCTGAAAATAAAATGCTCAGGTACAGCTCCATACAAGGCTATGTAATGGTTTAAGGATGGCATGGTGTGGTCTTCATGGTAACTGCCCCTCTCTTCCTCTTCCATTCTTTTTTTCATTGATCTCTTAATCCACTGTTGAAAACTGGGTAGATTACATCCAGACTCATACTATTGCCATTTGTCTGGGAAAAACCTGGGGGCATTTTGAAGATTGATGAGATTTATGATGTGGATTTGCAAAAACCATGTCAATTTAATCTTTATGTTTTATTTCAGCTTCTTCAAGATGATTAAATTACAGCAATCAATGATTTAATAGAAAAAGAGCAGAGTACAATATGCTGAATCACATAACAACAGGATGCAATGATAAAAGGTTACAGAGTAATTTTTGTGTGGCATTAATTTGTGATGACCTTTTGTGAATAATATTTTCCCTCCCCTACTTATGTGGATGAAAAGTAACCGTTTTCTCTCTTATATAATATTGCATATTGTACTGTGTACAAAATCTCCCAAGTTAATTGTCAGGTGGTAGAGATAACTTTGACATTTTAACGTGTCATAAGACAAAGTAATTACTGTTTAAATCGAAATTCCCAGAATTTTCTGTTATTTGGTTGTCAATTGGTTTGTTTAGTTTTTTTTATTTGACAAAGAGCACTATAAAAATAAGGACAAATTGTTCATATCTCATTATCCCCTGCAAACTGTCACCTTATTAGCAGTTTGACATTTTTGTGTTAATAATTTCAATGTATAGGTGTAATGCCACATTTTGTTGACTTTTACTTCTTTCAGGAACACTAATCAAAAACTTCACATTTGACTAAATCTGAGGAGGAAGATAATCATGCAGGAGAGTAAAACCCATGTCATGTGGAAAAAATATCACAAACCTTCACTCATTAAAGAGGGAGCTGATTAGATCATAAGACCTTAAGTTGAAAGGAAGTTACTGTGTTAGACCCCAGTTACACATGGCCGGATGTACTGCCGGATCGCGGCAGGTTACCAAATATGGGAAAGTGTGAATGATTTACGGATCATATTTTTCATCTGTGAACACATTCACAGCGTCCCTAATGTCCTTGTGACATCCGTCAAATTGTCGTGTCCGCAAACCTTTTACAGAAAAATCAAACTGCTTGAATTTTCCGTAAAAGGTTTGCGGATGCCAGGTGTAATTAATATGTATGTCATCTGTATTGTCCTTACAGCACCCATAGATCTCCTTGTGGCATCCGGTATACAGACAATAGGGATGGGGTTTACGGATTATAAGGACGCCTCAAGGACAATAAGGACGGGGTTTACGGATATCATGGTATTTTCCCACGAAACTCGGGAATTTACAGAAAGACGCTTTCTCATGGTTGAAACCCTATATAAGGGGCAGCAAGCTTGGGTTTCTCCGATGGCACTTTCTGCATTTTGAGGTGATTCATTGCAATTTTTGAGAAACTTTCACAGTTCTACTGTAAATGTTTGAGGATATATTTTATTGGCATATATAGTGAGTGAGAAATTTTACGGTGTTTGGTTTTTTTTTACTAAAAACTAATACTAATTTGCTATTTCATACTTTCGTAAAATGCCACCAAAGAAGAGGACTAAGAGGAGCGGCAGTCAGGGAGAAAGAGAGAGAATGTCAGGAGTCCAGAGGTGGATGAATTGAGTTGTGTACCAGAGACTCAGCAGAGCCAGCAGGCAGCTGGGGTGGAGGAGTTGATGGTGGGAGTGGTGGATCCTGTGGAGATGTCGGACACAGTGCAGGGTGACATTGGACTGGAGACACAGCAGGATTCGGATACAAGTGATGAGGATACACGGGATACATAGGCTGCTACAGGGACACAGAGTGGCAAGGGCAAAGGCAAGGGCAAGGCTGACAAAAGGAGCAAGAAACCCCCAGTTCTATTCACCGCTGTGCAGGAACAGAAGATAGTGGACTTTTTGCGTTACAATGAGATGGATTACAAGGATAGGTCCAAGAGGGAGGCTGTGTGGGACAACTTTTGTGAGGAGAACAATTTGAATAAAGATGCCTGCCAAAAGTGGTTTCAGAGAAAGCGCACACTCTTCGGGAAAGTCACTCACATGAAGTCTGGCTAGGGGGAACCAGTCTTGACAGAGAGGCAGAAATGGACCAGAGACAATTTTGACTTCCTCAGGGACCACTTCGTGCGCCATCTTACAGCCAAAAGTGAATTCAGGGCTCCCAAGGGGTCTGCTTCTCAAGCCAGTGCAGCAGCGGGCTCATCACCAAGACGGGAGACTGTGCACTCAGAACCATTCCAGGATA